>CM076579.1:471679473-472197017 GCA_034641835.2 Pinus albicaulis | reverse complement strand
TCCAAGGGAAATATTCAGACAGCCTTTAGAAATAAAACTAGGACCAGGGCACACCATATCTTCCATAGTTCATCTCTACCTAACTAATACTGAACATAACATTCAAGAATAATATTCAGCTAAGGCAATAAGACGAGGGAACGCCAACATTCCTATGCTTAGACTGAATTAAATCATTCCTAAATAACACAGATTGGAAGAAAACATATATATAAAGATTTTCAGTCAGAGAAGGTTACTGCTGTACAGTAGATCCTAACTCTATGCATGCTGTTCTTTATAAGAGAATATGAAACACAGTGAAAACAGAAACAAAATAACAAGTTACAATTAGAGAAACATCACTGTCAACATAGACTAGGATCCCATAGATCAGCTTGTATTGATGCTCCAAACCAGTTACAGCTTTAAGTCCAATGCTTTAGATCAGCAATCATCTACTCATCTCAGCCTAATTTATCTATTAAAAGCAGAGCTCCAAGAGCCAGTGAACACTATCTACAGTCAGAAGTTTAAGCTTAAATGTATTTCAAATCTCTGTAACCAACAGTTTCTCATCTTCTACAGAGGTATTTATAGAAGAATGAGGAGGTGAGATCCAATAAAAGATCTCCCAAGATAATTAATACAGTCTTTATGACTTCTCGGCCTTTGAGGGGTTCGATGGAGAAGTTTACAATTGTGCTACTGTATTAATTTATTTTCATTCATGAATTAAGCTCGGTGGGAGCTTTTGTTGACTTTGAGGCTGTGTGTTATGTTGGAGTAACTCTGCAGATATTTTTTGCATTAATTTCCTTGTAGAAGTAACTCTCTGGCTGCGCTAAGGCGAATATCTTTGTTTGATCACTAACTTTGGCCTCTGTTTGAATGCTTTGAGGAACAGGTGGCACTTAGGGTAGCTAGGAGGAATCAATTTGCCTCAAATGTGGCGGTGGAGGCCTTTCTATCTGTTTAAACACTTATGATTTTCTTTTGAATGTGTTTTAATTTGGGGGATTAGGATTTTGATAATCAATATTAGCCGTAATCCCCGCAAATCGGTCTTCAATATTCTATTCTTCTGTGTCCTTTCTTCAATACTGATACTCTTTTTAAATGTGATTTAAATCACAGTGTCTTGTCGATGTGCAGGCCGCGCAGGATTTCACGGCATCAATGCTCATGAAGCATTGATAAAACGTTGAATCCAACCCTTGTGAATGGTCTCCATTGATAAATCAAAGGAACAAGAAACGTCTTTCCCGGCCTTCGGCATTTCTTTCGAACAAATGGAACAACCATTAATCCCTGCAAAATACACACAAAAATTATAAAATCCTGCTTTTTTTGGAAAAACTGCTTCAGAAGGTGGGGGAGGAGCGTAGCCGTTGGATGAAAGCATCCAATGGTGGAAATAGGCGTAGAAAAGGAAAAAAGGAGAGTGGGGAGAAAAAATAAGGCAGAGTGATTTTGGACCGTCCGATCTGGACACGTGGACGGTCTAGATCTAATCAGAGGATTGCAATCGGGGGATCGCAATAGGGGGTGGCAAGAAAAAAAACCGATCGAAAGTTGCGATGCAATGTGGCATAGATCGTCGATATAAAGATTAGATCAACGGTGGAGCATAAATCGGGGAAAGGCCGATCGGGGGAAAAAAATAGAACACAGTGATTGAAACATGTGATGCGATGTAGCGCGGACCGTTGATATGAGGATTAGATCAACGGCAGAAAATTAATCGGGGGATGGCCAATCGACAGGAGCAAATAAGTGTATGCGATTTAAACTTTGCGATGGAATTGAAAGCTCCGATGCGATGGAGCGCTGGCCGTTTGATCGGCTTTAGATCAACGGCGGGGATTAGTTTTTGAAACGAACCGGCAAAAAAACCCTTATAATATATAAAACCTAAAGTTTAAATAAAACAAAGGTTTTTTATGGTTTGGGCAGGATATTTATATATGAAGTGGATAGGCACCCGACTGCGGGGTCTTTGGACTTTATGAAATGTAATATGCCCGGGGCGTATATAAAACAAAGGGCCAATCACAATCAGAGTCATCGGGCCCGGTCTTTCAATCAACCCAATGAAATTTCCCGATGCGATAAGCGCCTTGGGACTTTAACTCTCGGTCCCGGGCACAGGTTATATGAAGTAAAAAGGCGGGGGGCAGAGTTTATATATATAAGACCCAATCACATCGGAAAGTTTGATGCGGGTCTTTTTAATCAACCCATTGGATTTATCCGATGCGATTGCGCGATCGGTCTTTTTAATCTACCCATTTATATTAACACGTGACATTAGTTCTTTAGACCAAAACTTTGGAAAAATGGGTTTTTTATTTTTTACAAAGAAAAAAATGGATCGGGATGGTTTATTCAATGGTTTTAGGTGCCGAAGGCGAGCCCACGAGATACTTATATAAAGGCCAATCGCATCGGATTTTATATGATGCAAAAGCTTAATCGCATCGGATTTTATATGATGCAAAAGCTTAATCGCATCGGAACTTTCGGAACATAGCAAAGACTTGCGTGCTTAGATTTTTTGTGATGCGATAAGTGCCGAGAAGGTTTTAGCACTTGGTTCCGGGGTGTGGGCATGTGGGGGAAGTGGTTTTGAAACTTAGCCCAAGGGGGCTCAAGCATTTATGCAAAAACATGTATTTTTCATGAAATTTTTCAAGGTTTTCAATGGATTTGGGGGTTTCGGTAAGGTTAAAGAGTGAGTCTTTAACCTTGTAAAAGTGATTTTCATGAATGGAAGAAGAGGAATAATGAAATCAAAGGAGTTTTTATGGAGAAAAATGGGAGCAAATGAAGGTTTTTTTTGAGTGCGAGAAGGGGGGAAATGATGGTTTATCAACAGTTTCTTCTCATGAAATCGGCAGAATTTCTGAGTATAAAATGGAAATAGTAAATGAATATTTTGAGACAAAGGCATGAGGCTTTCCAGAGTCTTCAAGAGGCAACAATTTTAGCAATGAAATTTGTTCCTTAAAGGCTCAAAAAGTCTTAGCCACCTTTTGCTATGACAAAACTCATCTCATCATTCAAACCCAATTCCTAAGTTGTTAAGTAGCCTTAGACACATACGAAAGTTTTATTCGGGTTGTTTACCGAATTTGTGTGCACCTCCCCAAATTTTGTAGAGTTAAGACTTTATTTTAATCAAGAAGGACTTGCTAGCTACATCCCATGATTGCATCAGCCGCTATCCTCACCTATGCCCCATTTTCAACCCTTCATGCCAAGTACCTGCCAATCACAAGGAAGCCTAATGTCATAGATTTCCATTGATTTGACACATTATAGATACATTTCTTCTCCAATATTACTCAACCCAAAAGTTAATTTGGAGCAATATATGTCATATTATGATCGCCATCTAAAGACTATCTTATGTAAGTAAATTCCATAAGGATTTTGTAGCTAAGGATTGACCAGATAAGTGAATATATTTGAACTCCCAACCCCACTAAGATTTAGGTATAGCTATTTCTTTTGAACTAGCCATATGATATCCCTTATACTCAATGCTTCCTTTCCACAAGATGTTATAACAAAATTTTCTAATTTTTTCTGAAACCTCGTTTAGAATGTGGGCTAATTTGTGCTAGAAAATTGGAATTTCCTCTAATATAAAAGAACAAACTTACCCCCTTGGAGAGCCGCCCATTACACCCTATATATATGTGATTTTTTATATTTTTTAAAAGTGATCCCTAATCAAATTTACCATAATTGTTAGGTTTTGTGGTGAAACCAAGGTATTTTATTCTATTAATATCAAAATGAAAAAGAGGATAGATTTTTTCCATCCCTGTATTTTTAATATCATCCAAGCTAGAAGCAAACAAATCCAATTTATTCTCATTAATCTCCAGAGATTTAGCAACATAATAGAGCTGTAAAATATCCATGAAAATTTGGCCTTCACCATCATTACAAAAAAACAAAGAATTGCATCATCAATAAAAAAGATATGTGTTAATGATTCACTCCTCCCTGCCATAATTCCTAAATGTTCCCTTTGTCTCTTAACCTCTTTAATTAACCTACTAAGTCGTTCTACCACTAATAGGAAGAGGTATGGAGATTGAGTGCAACCTTTCTCGAGCCCTCTAGAAGGCTTAAAAAGAGAAGAAATCAACCCCTTTATCAACAAAATAGATAGAGTAGAAGACGCACACCCCATAATCCATTTTATAAATGGAAGAGAAAACCTTAAATGAATTAACAAAATTTGAAGATACAATTAAGAGACATGTTTATGGTTGGGAAAAAAATTCCAGCAACAATAGGGAGAAACGCTTGATGGCAGGTTCGATTTAGACCTAATATCAATTGGAGTGGAAATTTCCACTAGTAAGTCGGTTGAGGAGAGACCCTCGGGAATGGATCGAAACCGTTCCTGCATAATCTCAGATTCCACTCTTGAAACTTGCCAATATCGGGCCGACCATTTCAATGCAAGAAATATTTCCAACACATTTTTGACAAAAGTGTTCTATGTGGTTTCCACTGGTGTTGCACTTTCTTTGAATGTCCTCCTATTTATTTCCTTTCATATACCATAGAGGAGGAGTCCAAGGGAAATGTTCCAAATGTAGTTGAGTATAGGGTTGTCGGATGATTGCATCTTTCAGTTGATTTCTATGTTTTTAGACACTTTGGAATCCATTTGATCTAGAGAGGCATTCCCCCAATTTTTTTCCAAAGGCCCCGGGAGAACGGAACAAAGGCTTAACAAATGCTCCAAGGTTTCACTTTTTAGTAGAAAAATAAGGTAGTAGGAGGGTCCTTGAAGATTTCACTTTTGAATATTATCGCATGTGAGAGGTTTATTCCTTGTTAACAAAAAAATAAATATTGATACTTTTGGTCATAAATTTTGTATCCAAATTTTTAACCATACCTCCTTTGGTAGTTGATCATAATTACCTACTTCTAGATTATATGCCTCCTTGACTATGAAAGTGTGGTTAGAACCATGACCCCATCGAAGTTTTTCCTCATTGAATGATATAAGAATATATTGGTATTAAAGGACCTTCAGAAGTTTCTCCATATTTATTTTAGTAGTTTAGGGTTCCAATTTTCCAGTACTAACCATTTGTGCTAGTGTCGATCCTGTGTATCCTCTATCCAACAATCCTTTATTTTGACTTCTTCCTGGGCATTCATTTGTATTCTGAGTTGTTCAAGCTCCCCTAAATTCCCCAATTTAGGAAATTGTTGCCATGAATCCTCCCAAAACAACAATGAGTTTCTATCCTTGATATCTCAAAATAAATATTTTTTAATAAGTCCCATCCCTTTCTTTTCTAGTTTCCATATCGTTGATCGTGTGGAAAAGTCATTCAATCTTATCCATTGTTGAAGGGAATTTTAGGAGTATATTTTTGTGTCCATATATTTTTCCAAATATACCAACCTCCTTGAATCCATATCCACCAAATTTTGGCACTAAGAACCATGGCCATCATTTCAAGGCCCCTAAAACCCATACCACCCTTCATTTTTGGCTAACACATTTTGTCCCAGGTCACTAGGGGCCATTTATTTTAAAATCTAGATCCTCCCCAGGGAAAGGCTTGTTGAATTATCCATATTTCTTGAAGAATGGACCTAGGAGCCATCATAGTAAATAAAATATATACAAGTAGAGATTGAAACACAACTTTGAGTAGAACTAAACGACCTACCATGTTTAGAGCTTTAAATATCCAACTTGTTAATTTCTTATGAATTTTTTTAACAATTCTTCCCACATGCTCCATCGGCGAGAGATATCTAATATAGAGGCCCCAAGGTATTTTCAGAGAAGTTTTCTAATCTAAATTTCCAAGACCCTAGCCACATTTATCTACACATTCATAGGAGTATTGAAGAAGAAGGCTTTGGATATGATTCTATTTATTTCCATACCTAAAGCCATCAAAAAAATGTCAATGATCTCATTGAAAATCGTTGCCTCTTGCATCGTTGGCATGCTTAAGCCCATCATGTCATCAAAATTTTGTTGATGGTTTATGGGAATATCTTCTCCATATAAACAGAGTATTTTCAATCAACGCTGAACAACTATTGTCTTAAAAAGGTGACTTGGTCCTTCCACTACTAGAATAAATAGAAAAGGGGGGAGCAGGTCCACTTTTCGAATACCCTAGGTACAATAGAAGTCTATGGACAATGAACCATTGATCGTAATTGAGAATGATGTAAACGAAACCAGGTTATATACTAAGCCTAAAATAAATCTAACTTGAGCATCATACCTGATTTTTAGTGATCTTCAATGAGTGTATGACCTCATGGGCCACCATTATTCCATTGAGAATTTGTCTTCCACAAAGCCTATCTTTTTTGGAGAAATAATTTTGGGAAGGACTGGTTTTAGCCGGTTGGCTATGATTTTGGTTATTATTTTATAAACCACATTACATAATGCAATCACTTAATATTCACTAAAATCTTTCACCTTCTCCTTTTTTGGGATTAGTGTTAAGAATGTGGCATCTAATACTTTGAGTATAGTTTTAGCTTTCTAGGGCTCTTCCATGGCCCTCCAAACATCGTCCCTAATTGTTGGCGAACAAGATTGAAATATTTCTATGGTGAACCCATCTTGGTCAAGGGCCTTATTGTACGGAATTTCCTTAACAATTGCTTCAACCTCCTCCCGAGTTATTTCTTGAAGTAGTACATCATTGTGCCCATTAGTTATGATTGAGAGGATGAGGTTGGTAACTTGCATAATCACCTTTCATCTATCCAAACTAGGTTCCAAGAGCATGTGTTGAAAATATTTGGTCAACTCTTTGGATATCTCCTAATGTGTTTCAAGCTTCCAGCCATTTGATCGTTTTAGAGAAGAAATTCAATTATGGTGTGTTGTAACATTGATTTGTGGAAAAAGGCCACGTTATTCTCTCCATATTCTAGCCATTGAATTCGAGATTTATGCCTCCGTAGTATTTATTCTTGCTTCATGTGTTCTTCTAAAGCCTAAAGAGTCTATGCATATGCATTAATCATGTCCTCTTATCGACCATTTTCTATGGCCTGCTATTGTATCTCTAAGATTTTAAGCTCTATCTCTCGTTTTCCTTCTATAATATCCCCAAACTGCCCTTTATTCCATCCTTTTAATTTCCATTTGATATTTTGAAACTTTTTATAAAGATAAAATATTGTTGAGCCTTTAATAGTTCTTATTTCCTCCCACCATTTCTGAATATTTGCGAGAAACTCCTGATGCTCGAGCCAAAAAATTTCAAACCTAAAAGGATGATTATGGGGGAAAGTCTTCATATCAATATTAAGACTTGTTTCCAAATTATCTAAACTATGGTTGTGGAGTATTGGTGTTTCTATGAATATGTCCCAAGCCAAAATGTTTTCTGAGATAAGAAAGTGGTCCAAATTTGAGGCAATTTGGTGTTGGCCTCCCCACCTATTATTCCATGTATACACCTCATTTACTGTCTCGATAACTTAGGCCTTTTGTGGTTTCTTGGAATGAAGTGGCCTCCGAATCCAATTATCGAATGCCCCCTTTTTTCTCATCCAATGACTTAATTAGGTTATAGTCTCCACCAAGTATCGATAGATTTGGGGGGATCAGTGCACCCGTCCAAGTTATTAATTAGAGAAACAAGGCCTTAACATTTGTATATTTGTTCCATATACATTTGAGACATAACACCTCTCTCTCGAGCCAATAAGTTGGATTTTCACTATTAGGGCTTAGAATGTATCAAACATGTTTATCACTCTTACCTCTTGCTCATCCCTACTATCTCTATTCCTCTTGAGTGTCCCTGAGCATATATTGCAATTGACTTACATTTTCTTCTCAAATTTTTATTAGGTTGGTGAAGGCTTCCCCCGAGATCTTAGTTTCATGAATCATCATAATAGTGGGTTTTTCTTGTACCCATTTCTCTTTCAAGAGCCTTTGTTTTCCATGGATATTTTGGCCCCTCATATTCCAAGAGATTGTCTCTATGTCAAAGGTTTGTTGGAGCCACAAAATACCTCCATGATGACCCTAACCTGCCCAAAATTTTTTAGATTACTTCCGATTTCATACAACATTTGTAAGTTTCCCTTTCGACCTCACTTTATTTTTTCTTTATGTGGTTTTACTAATTCCTTCAGTGTTTTTTCTTGAACCCCTAATGATCTGAAACTTGAGCCCTATTTGGTAGTTATATGTTTGTACTTCAACTCCACTTGACCTAACATGGACACTTTTTGTTTAGGGAGGGCGAGTGAGTCCTTACCTTGCCATTATTTTTCCTTTTTCTAGTAGATTTAGTGTCTCGAGATATGTCTTCAAATCATTGGCCTATTCTGGGCTTGCATCAGTGTCCACTGGCAATGCATGAAGTTAAATCAATGAATAAAGTGGTGGGATAAAAGAATTAGAAGTTGGTAGATTAGAAGGAATAGAGGTTTCCATTGGAGGAAAAGACATGGTTGCTGCATGTTTTGGGTTCTCCACAACCTCTGTCGCAGGATGAGGAAGGTCCTACTATCTCTCGCATTTCCACATCCATTGACTAGTCTGGGCTAGGGTTATCCCATAGTTATCCATATTTCTCAATGACACCTAAAGATTGAACCCATTCGCCAAACCTTCCTTCCTTTTTGTTGTATTTTGACACACTGGGGTGACTGCTTTTCATTGCATTAACCTCAATCTATTACCACAAACCCATCTCTAGCATGTTCTAGTATTTCCTCCATGGTTTCAATATGCTTAATCATTGCGTAGTCTTGATATAAGTGTCCATACTCATGGAAACTTCTGCATCTGAAAGGTATGTCCTCATAGTCGGTTGTTTTCTTTCCCAGCTTGTCCTAAAAAAATGTATCAAAATATTTTGGAAGGGAATTGGATATGTTCATGTACACACAGATGTGAGAATATGAGATATATTGGCCTTGTGGCCTCAGACGCTTTAACATAATGGCTAAGGGAATTTAAAATTCTAGTCAGTGCCTCGTCCTCCCAAAACTCTCTTGGAAATGAATACATTCAAATCCACACCATAGCTGCCATGAAGTCTTCTTTATTTGGGTTAAATATTTATGTCCACTAATGAAGGTAAAAACCAACAAAATTAAAAAATTATGGACCATTCTCAAATACTTTATCTCGATTTTCTAGATTGGAAAATATTATGGTAAAAACACCTTTGGCACCAAGCTATAACTTGATCAGTCCCTTTGACTTCCATTTGATCTGGATCCATTGGGAAATGAATTTCTCTATAGGCCATATCCTAAAGAATTCCCCTATGAGTGAATCCTCTTGCATGTATTGTATATTAAACTCCCCACTCTGGCTATATCAAACTTCATACTTAGGATCTACATCTACTTTAAAAAAAAACTACCTTTTCTTTATATTTTGGCTTGGATTCCTTATTGCTACAAATTTGGCTGATCAGGAGTCAAAAAATATCTAGAAGAATTCGAATGCGAGGCCTCTTGGTAACCAGTTGCACGCCCATCCATGTTTTCTAGTGGCATTCTCCATAGGAAGAGTAATTGAGGGCATAATTTTTTCAACACTAGGGTTTGAAGAAATTTTCCAGTAGATTTTAGCAGAGCTTTCCGCAGGTGATAAATAATAATATTTCTTCACAATATATTTAATATAAATAATTAACATAGAAAATTAAAGTTTTATATAGTAATAATTTATATAATTGTATTTAAAAGTTATATCTTTATATTATACATTTAAATGTTACAATTATTCATGGAGGAGGTTAACTTTGTCAAAATAGGAAACCATCTCCTCTTCTAATTTTGAAAAATCATGTGTCTATATATTGTAATAGAATCTTTCTATTTACCACTATGATTGCTGACTAAACAACAATAAGTGTCAACATAGGATAAAAAATATAAACTATATAACAATATATCATTTAACCTTTAGATAGGTATGGGTAAGACAATATCTTCCAAGGATTGGTCCACTAAATGGTTGACATGCCTTTGTCCTTCTTGCACTATGGTAGAAGGTTGGGGGCTTCATCAATGTAGATTAGATTATCCCATGTCATCACGGTTATGAAGATCCTATTTAGGTCTAGGGAATTCCTTGTCTTCATTAATGTGATAAACCACAATTTTGATGCTACACAAAGCATGATAGATAACGTCATATTTCTCTTAATAAATTCAATTATGTACATGATATCTTGCGGTGGTATGATGTGTTCCTTGAAGACTTGAGATAACATTACTCTTACCATCCAATACATTTCTATGACTTAAAAGAGCTTTGTCTCCTATGTTATAGAGAATCCCAAGCCCTCAACCCATTCCTCCATTCCCTCCTCAGTAGTGGTCAAACATAAATATTTACTAAACTTGGAGCCATCTAGAGCCACCATTCCTCCTTTGTCGTCCCCCATTTCAATCTCCACCATTAAATTTTACTTAAATGGGCCATCACTGGGCCATGTTGGTTGCTTGTTATATGGCCCAGTGGGAGGAGACATGTTGGCGCTTTGTAGAAATCCAATGGGAGGAGACATGTTGGCACTTACTAGATCCAGATTTAATGGATCTAGGCTGGTTTATTTTTAACAAAATGAGATGTATAACAAAATAAGTGTTTTGATACTCATTGTGGTTCATGCCTATCAATGTATACCAATCATATAATTTAGAATGACTACATAAATAATATTAGTAGATTACACTATACTAATAATACATGACAACTTTTGATGAAAAAGAAACATGAGGTGAATTTTAATTTTCCAAAGAAATTAGGTAATCAAGATAACCAAAATTGTTATGAAGGCTAAGATAACAATTTAGACCCAAGAGCAAAGTAAAAAATTAAGGCAAAGTCTAACTTATAGACAAAAAAATCATTTTTCATAGGAAGATACAAGTTCAAACAAGATTGTGATTTTTTGTTGTTTAAAATATTTTTTTGAATGCACAAAATAGATTCAACACCCTGAAAAACTATGAGGCATTCCAATTCTATAGATTAAACAACTTAATCTCAAGTTTTTAAAAATCTTTGCCTAAATTTAATTAAAATTAACCAAAAAAAACCTTAAAAAAAACTATTTATTCTATCAATTAAACTATGCCAATAAGTAAACACTTTATCAATTTTAAATATTAATTTCTTTCTTTCTTTTATATATAAGAGCATATGTTTCCTCCAAAGAGGTCACACATTCAAAACGAGAAAGAGGTAGAGTATGTATGCCTTCGTAGATTTAGTAGTCAAATCACTGTGCAGAAATGAATCCCTTATTCCATAAACAAAAAAGTCTCATACACCAATTTGATATTTGACTTAACCGTCACCTTAAAATTAAATTATATATATATATATACACATATACGAAGTTTGAAATTCGCCCTATGTATTCGTGGTAAGGTTTCTCCACCTCGGGAACGATGTTTTGAAAGGTGAAGGCACTAATTCAACGTCATCAATATTTAGAATTAACATATGCTCGTCCGTCATCCATCCTAGCATGTGCTTTAATTACACTAACTAAACAAAGTTTGAAAATCGACCCCTGCATTCGTGGAAAGGTTTACGCACCTCGCGAACAATATTTTGAAAGTTCGAGGGACTAATTCAACGTCCTGTATCCGCGTAATGGTATCTGGAGTTTTCAAATCACATTTACGATTTTATTTTGTTAATTTTTGTTATTAGGGCATGGTTAGTTATAGTGAGAAGGTTTAATATGTAATATAAACCGTTATTATAATTTATTGAATTTTAATTTTAATTATTTAAAAGTCGTAAAAGTTTATATATATATGTATATATATTAATTTTTCTTATTTGAATTATTTTTAGATATATTTTTACGCTGTAAGACGTTATTATTTGAAAATAATTTTCTTCTCATGCCACCTGTGTCATTTTGAGCTGAAATATTGTGTACCATAAGATCAAAAATTGGTATTAAACAATTACAATTTATAACTATATTCTCTGCCACCAAGTTTGCCCTTATCTCAAGTTCCCTCCTTTCACTGCAAACCAGGCAGCGTCCATGTGATAAAATTGAGTACTAAGATTCATTATCCTCGGTCATAGCACTCACAATGTGGAAAAATCTCTTGTTTGCAGCTACAATGGATGTATTGTTTACGGCTGGAGCGGAAACTTGTAAGCACTCACAATGTGGAAAAATATCTTGTTTGCAGCTGCAATGGATGTATTGTTTATTGCTGGAGCGGAAGCCTGTATTGTTTACGGCTAGAGGCAGCGTCCATGTGATAAAATTGAGTACTAAGATTCATTATCGTCGGTCATAGCACTCTCAATGTCGAAAAATCTCTTGTTTGCAGCTATAATGGATGTATTGTTTACAGCTGGAGCGGAAACTTGTAAGCACTCACAATGTGGAAAAATATCTTGTTTGCAGCTGCAATGGATGTATTGTTTACCGCTGGAGCGGAAACCTGTATTGTTTATGGTTGGAGGCAGCGTCCATGTGATAAAATTGAGTACTAAGATTCATTATCCTCGGTCATAGCACTCACAATGTGGAAAAATCTCTTGTTTGCAGCTGCAATGGATGTTTGTTTACGGCTGGAGCAGAAACTTGTAAGCACTCACAATGTGGAAAAATATCTTGTTTGCAGTTGCAATGGATGTATTGTTTACCGCTGGAGCGGAAACCTGTATTTTTTACGGCTAGAGCGGCAACCTTGTGTTTACAGCGGACAACTATCCTTTAAATCCCAAGGACAAATTAATTCTCATGGACGCTGCAGGGTGGCGATCCTCATGTTGCGGATATATATATATATATATATATATATATATATATATATATATATATATATATATATATATATATATATATATAAAATAGGTTTCAATCAGAATTTAGTTGTTTTCCATTTAAAAGAATAAAATAGTTGCATCGTTGAAATCATATTGAATTGTATTATTGTAAGTGAAACAAAGGTTGAGTCTATAGAATGAATGATGAAGATTCAAAAACCTATTTTTTTATTTATTTCCTGGAACTTCATAAATTTGGTCTATAAGTTATGTTGACCTTCAGGATATAGGTTTGAATTGACAGATGTCATGTGTAAAGTTTTATTATAGTAGCAAGCAACATTTTTAATTTTTGTTCGATAGACAATTTTGTATAAGGTTCCCCAAATGTTGAATTGTTTCAACTGACAAATTCACATTTCATAAACTTTAAACATCCCTTAAATTGGCACATTTTTTATATAGCAAAATGCAACCCATTGTCAATAGTCATAGAAACATCCAAATACAAAAAAATATCATCTCATAAAATGCTTAACCCACTAGCGTAAATATTAGAATTATATACCATACTTAAGCTTCTTAGTAGTCTCTTATGAAGTACAACCTGTCATAGTGATAATTTTTTATCCCATTAATAGAGTGTACTAATCATCGGAGTAATTAGTACTATGGATAGGATAACTATTACATAGATTTGTCTAACATAAAAAAATGGAATGGAGGCTCATATGCAAGTCAACTACCAAGCAGTCTCTAATATGTTTATAAACTTTGACACAGTTTAAATCCAGAAATCCTAATTGATCTATGTTGAAATGTGAAAATATATGTACTGATGTTGTTTTTAGCATTAAGCTTGGCATTTCACTTTGTTGATAAGGTGCTTGTGAACTGCAATCTTTGTCACAAGGATTCTGTGTTTAAGGCTTTGGTGATTATAGGAAGCTTTCGATGCAGACCTTTTAGGATTCAGTTCCATTTTTCCTTCCATTTATCTATTGTTGGCACCATGGAAACAATGTTCCCTTGTACCACAAGAGAACATACATGTATTGGTTTCTACAGTTGGCATGTACATACTAGAGAAATTCTAGACAAGCACACATTATTAGTGAACATACTTTTGAAAAAACATATATTGATTGGATTCCTCAAACTACCGTCATTCCTAAATCTTGTAGCTATATTGTGCAAAGTTTAAATTTCAAAGTTTTATTAGACAAACACCATTAAACAAGCAAAATTGCAGATAATTTTGACTTCTTCCTTCTATTATACTCTTTCCTGTGTTTCTACTCTTTCCTATGTTACCACCTTATGGCATTTCCTTTGCAACATATGGTGCAATTGCTAGTTTACAATTTAATCAGGCTTAATTACAATATTTTTATTTTGTCTAAATAGACTATGTGTATTTTTAATTGGGTTAGTATTTTTTTTTTTAAACATTTTATAATTACACATGGATTATTTTATAGTTTTACTCATCCTCTATTTAGATTCTTTTGGGTTTATATGGAATTTTTCCATTTACGTTTTATGTAATTCTATTATTATACTTTCTAATTGGAATGTTTATAACTTGGTTTGAAACATTAATAGTATTTTTGTTTTTCCATATAAGTAATTTGTAGCTCCAGGTAAGTCAAAGTTATGTATGATTTTACCATTTAGGTATTTTATAATTGCATATGGATTGTCTTTACAACCCTTATCCATATTCCCAATTGGATTCTTTAAGTTTTTTTTTGGGCTGATATAGAAATTGTCCTATCTAGGTTTACAAGTTTCTTTACAACTCAATTCAACCTAGTTGCAACATTCTCATTTTCTTCATTTTGGTTCTCTACACCTCTAATTGGATTAGCATTATGTAAATTTTGCAATTGGGTTATCATTATTTGGAATTTATCTAATTGGGTTCTTCACAAATATACATGCAATAACCCCCAATCCCTATACCCATCTTTATAATAATGTTCTTTGCAACTCTATTTGGGTTTTATTCAATTTGTTCATTTGGATTTTCTCCGATTCCACTACCTATGTCTCCTCCAGTTAGGGTCCCTAAAGTCCTATTTGAGTTATGTATAATATTTAGATTCACATTTTCTTTAAAACCAAAAATTTTAGTCATTATAAAATCCTTTTCCTTATGGTTGAGCGTAAATCTTATCTCTTCCTTATACTCAAATGGAAATTGTAGAAATTTAATACAAAATATGTATTTCCTAGATTCTCTTGATCTAACAATTATATGTCACTATTAAATATATAATCGCTTCTACAAAATGTTTGCAGAATTTAAAACACAATCGCCAATAGAAATATCATGAAGAAAGAACAATCAAACATAACACAGATAATTTATCGGGAAATCATAAAGCTAAAAACCCCACTATATTCTACTATGTATTGTATCATGGATCATGAAACAATTACATACAAAGCTCCAATCCAAGAGCTCTTAGTATGATAGCTAACTGTCTCACATTGTCATACAAAAATTGGAAAGTTCCTTAGCCAATTTACTGTCTCCAGACAACCTGCCTCTAATGCACAATCCTAGCTGATAGCAATCCCTAAATGAATGGAATCTTGCTTTCCTTGATGGCGCAATCCTCATGGGCACATCCAATGTGTGTGTGGTTGCATGTGTGCAATCGATAATGTCACAACTGATAGTTAATCTATCCCTTTCACCTACATCTCAACTAGCTCTCCACTGGATCTGACATGCATGTTGTTAATAGTAGTAAATATTCAGTTGCATGTGAGGCCACTGATTGTGAATTAATTGATAATTAATTCACTTGATCTCTCACTAGTGTATCTTCAGCTACAACTAGCACAACTGAGTTTAACTCATCTTAATTGAGTTAAACTACTTTACAACTTTCATAACTACACTTCCAACTCTGTTACAACTTCAAATCACTCAATTACAACTAAGTCCAGTTGCATGTCCCACCAACCAACCACTCAACTCAAAATTCCTATAGCTAACTGATTTTCCACTTCAGTTAACTATTTCCTAGAGCTCATTGAGAATAGACTGTTTTTTATTGTCCAACTATTATTAAGGGATAATAATAGTCGACATGCATCTATAAATATACATGCAATATATAAATAGAACTTGCAGAAACATCTATGAATAGGCCGCATATATAAATAGAATTTTCTTATGCATCTCTATAAATAGACATCCACCTAAAAATAGCCTGAGGCTCTATCCTAGTGTAGGTGCATAATTTTCACTAGGATCTTCTTGTTGAATCTCAACACTCCCTCTCAACAAGAAAGGGATTATCCTTCACCCCGATCCTGTCTCTATGGTATTCGAATTTTCTCCTAGTGAGTGCCTTCGTCAGAATATCTGCATCCTGATCTTCTGTAGGAATGTACTGAAGCAACATGATCTTCCTCTGCACACAATCCCTGATATGATGATATCAAATATCTATATGATTAGATCTATCATGAAACACAAGATTAATCGAGAGTTTAATGCAACTCTGATTATCACAATGAATCACTGTCGGATGTAAATGAGAACCAAAAAAACCAACCAAGATCTTTCTCATCCAGATAGCCTCACATGCAGCTTGACTCACTGCCATGTATTCCGCTTCCGCTGAACTAAGTTCCATGGATCTCTACATCCTTTTGTACCAAGAAATAATTGTAGATCCAATGCTAAAGATCCTCCCTGATGTGCTCTTTCTTTCCAATGGGCTGCTTGCCCAATCTGCATCCGTGAAGCCATGCAACTTCACCTCATCAGTCTGTCTATACCATAAACCATACTCAGATGTGCCCCTTGGGTATCTCAGGACATGCTTTCCCGCCTTCCAAAAGAGCTTGGTAGGCTTAACCATTGCTTGACTCAACTGATTAACATCATAGCAAATGTCTGTTCTCGTGTTCACTAGATACATTAGCAAACCCACTAACTTTCGATAGATAGTAGCATTCACTACCTCTCCTGAAGTAGCATCCTATTTCCTCTAGTTTCCTGGAAGAGGAGTATCTAGTGGTTTTATTCTTCATAAAGAGAATTATGGGTCTCCCTACCCACTTATTCACCTATCTAAGTGGCAAAACAAAAATTTTAATATTCCAATTAGCTGCAAGCTAATTTAGGAATATTACCCAAAATTATTCCTTTCCTAGCACTAGGATGAGAGCTCAATTTATAGGGGAATTGATGGTAGTTTCTCAATGAATGACTTTCTAATAATAGGAAATACATGTTCCCAAGTTCATAGGTGTTAGATGGACACATCGATTCGAAGTTTGACACATATGGACATTTCTAGAAGGCACTTGCCATGTGTAGATTCCTGGAACAATGATAATTCCTCTCCCATGTGTCCAACGCACTCTTGAATGTCGGGAAGTGCACTGCAGTGCACCCTTGAATGGAGGATCTGGCACTGCAAAACAATTAGTCCCTTTAGAGAGAGCATTGGTGAGTCAATACGTGATATAACATATACTTCAAACTTGGAAATATCACAATAGAAGCCATGAATGAAATTTTCTTCTCTTAGGTCATATAAAAAATGAAATATAAGGGGATGATAAACCCTATTTCATTGGTTCTGGGGATGATGTCCAGTTTAACCAGGTCATGGGGGATGATGCCCAAATTGACCTATAACAGTTGTCCCCTAAAGCATGAAGTAAAAATAATAATAGTATTTGGATGAGATGCTTTACGATGTGATGAGTCAGAATTGAAGTGGACGATCGCCTGCATCAACCTTACAATACAGTTCATCATGATATATTTCATCTTGATCACGAATTGTTGAGGAAGGAATTCCCATGCTCAACACATAAACTGTCTAATAACATGTACATAATTCAGAAAGTCGTCTACACTGGAATGTTGCCTAATATAGACAAGCCTACAGATATAGGCCCATGTTCGGATGATGATCTGTATGTAAAGCCATCATACAGATGATGTGTACAAAAATCCTGAAATCGTAGCTCGGATGGATGAAACTAGATCTAGGGTATTCTTATCTCGTTCACTCGATCGTTCAGGTACAATTATGGCCATGCAAATATATGGTTTGTAGTCAAACATGGGAAGACATCGTTTGATTACCAGCCAATGATGTGAGTTGTTAACAAACGCAAGTGAACCACCATTGATGTTAATGGCTCTCAAGGTATTGTAGTACAATTTTTAAGGTGTGAATAGATGATTTGATGTCGAATGCCAAACAAAATAGTTCGGTCAAAGGTATGGAAGCGAGAAACTTGTCGATGATGTAACAGGCCTCAGGGTATTGGAAGATGATGTTTCCAAGTAAACTTCCTAGATGATGATCAGATGTCGACAGGAAGCAACATTATCGCGAAACGAGAGCTACTGATTTCAGAGACAAAATTTGACTTGATATAGCAATGTTCAGGGATGACTGTCATGAAATTGAAGGTTTATGAGTATTGCAGAAGGATGAGTATTCACTGGATGACTTCTCTTGAACATATCGACGACACTGAGATGAGTTGGAAACATTGACCCAAAACCGAAGTGAAGGTATGATGAACCATAGGTATGAATGAAACCTCAAGAATATTACCCAACCCAAAAAGTCACGATGATGGAGTGAAAGTTTCATGTTCAAGAGCGACCTACTACCATAAAGTGTTATGTTCGCTTTCCCAAATTTTCCCCGGTCATTTTTCGACCAGTACCTCTTTATTTTTTAACACGCTTGAGGAGGGTAACATATGCTTGATCTATAATTCAACCCTTCCGGCGAATGCATCGTTATTTAATAATTTAACGAGTCTAGCGATAAAGGAAACTCGATTCTTTCCATGATCGACAAGTCCGTCGCTACTTTATATTTTAACGAGCCTAACGATAGTAACAACCTGATCATTTTTCATGTTTAGAGAGTTTGAAAAAGAGGACAAAAGAAAACTCCATGAGTAATTTTTCGTAAAGTGTAAAATGATACCTGAGAAAACCTCCTAGCCATGTTAAATAATCTAACTCAGTCCGGAAAAGGGTTAAACTTATACTGAGTAGATGTCATTTCATTTACTTTTACGAGCTCCAAAAGACAAGTGATCAACAATCTTTTCACATTATTGGAGTCTGAAAAGAGCTAAAAGAAAAATCCAGGGGGTTCCTTTTTCGCAGTTATCAAAGCTAAAAAAATAGATAGAAGTGCGCTTTAACTCCTTTTTTATTTTTTATCAAAGCTCGAAAGAGAAGGATAAAAGTATGTTGTGTGGTTGATTTTCAATTTAATTTATGAGCAGGAAAAGATGGAAAGAGATCATCATTTTCATGTGTTTTACGAGCATGAAAGATAGCAAAATATACTCGGGATTTTCATGAGTTTAATGAGTCTTGAAAATAATACTGAAATGGACTCGAGATAGGTTTCATTTTTATGCAAGCTTGAAAATTGAGAAAAAATGTGCTTGAAAATGGTTTCAATGCCCCCTGTAAGAGCACATGTCCAATGCCCCCTGAAAGAGCACATGTCCAATGCCCCCTGCAAGATCACATGACGAATGCCCCCTCCAAGAGCACATGCCTCCCAAGCTTCATTTCATTCACATAAGTAGACTACTGGTTAATAATAGCTGGATGGAATGAAGGTTCATTTACGAGATCAGATGGAAGATTTGTTTCATTTTTTAACGAGCTTGACATGGGAAAAGAATTATGCTCATGAATCTGTTTCATTTATCAAGGTTGACACAATAAAAGAACTATCCTCAAGAATTTGTTTCATTTTTTAACGAGGTTGACATAGTAAAAGAACTTCCTCAAGAATCTATTTCATTTTTTAACGAGGTTGACATAGTAAAAGAACCATCCTCATAAGCACCTAGTCAGACCAGTGAGCGTACGCTGGAAAATACTTAGTTGAACGGAGTCATCATCTAAGGAGTTGGATGAGCACTACAAATGATAATTCATAACATGCGTTGACAGGTCTTCTCCATGGTTTCCATTGAACTTAGGAATATTCGAGGGTAATTTATGTGGTATCACGAGCCACCTCGGAGAATAACTAATGGGACCAGCTTGATATTGCATTGAAGATGTGAATAAAGGATCAAGCCGTTCAATATTCATAAGAGAGGAATCAGATAGGATTCCAGATGATGACATGGGTGAAGTCTATGGACATATCATCGAAGATGAAGCGACATAGATGTTGTCGCAGCTGAAACAGATGGTTCAGTTTGAGATGATGTCTCTGCCATGGTCAAATGACCGAGTGTATACCCTATAGGATCTATGGGAACTCGAAGTGAAACAAGATCAAAAGAAGTAGTGTAAGTCAATCGAGGAATAGTATCGTAAAGATAAAGCCCCGATCCAAAATGAATTGGAGTTGAAGGGAGAGTGTCTTGTTGAGGTTCTTCCTCAATTGAAATCAAAACAGGTGGAAGAATTTTTCCACCAGGCCTGAGATATATTTGAGGTGGTTGACTGCACGATATGGGAGAATTAATGGCTATAATCGACTGTGGAGTGACTGATACAGGAAAAAATTCTGGTTGTTCAACTTTGGGATCTAGATGTTCTGGTAAAGAACGACGAGATCTGGATCAACTTCTAGTTGAAAAACATTGGGTTCGGGAGGTATGGTCTTATTGATTGGATGGATCGTGACCACATGTAGATGTGAGGACTTCGTCTTGACAACAGTAGATGAACCAGGATTTGTAAAAAAAACTTAAGATGACTCTGGTATATGTGATGATGATGTCGCACTAAAGGTACTGATAGTACTGGTTTTGGTAGAACGATGTCGCCTTCGTCGACCAGAAATGGCTTCCGGTGGTAAAGGTGGTTTAAGTGCTATTCTACATGAAAGACAAGGAAAGGGATGTTCTTCTTCCACAATGAATGATTAATTTTATGACAAAAAGAATAAAAAAAATAAAAGGGTAATTCTAGGCAAAAGGTTTACCAAGTAATTGTGAATTGCAGAATACCTCTTGGCGAACCAAGAAATATGGGCAGACAATCTCCCTGAATGTTGTGTTTGGTGTATCACAAGTTACAAGGTACCTAACTCAGTTACCTATGGATGGATAGAAACCTAAAGTTGTCCTCCCAAATATACCCGAAGGTACGTGGAGGCCCAAGTCCGTATTAGCACTATCTAATGTGAAACCGCACAGTGAGAGCACCCCCTTATACAATTTGTACTAGAACACTGCCCTATATACTCGAAGGTATGTGGACGAGCTCTGATATACTTATGTACATGGAGTGAGTTATCACACTTTGAATGTATTACGGACAAGTTAATGACAACTACTATGTTTAACGACGCCGAAACACGTCTCTAGCCTAGACCTTCTAAATGTTATCGTTAATGTTCCAATGCCTTCTTAGGTAAATTGATGTAAATTTTATGTTGATCTTGTTTAAAATTTTTTCTTTGAGGTTCACTACTTTATGTAATGGAAATTACTAAAAATGAAAACTAAATGATAATAAAACTTTTCAATTTAGCTTTTCAATTAAAATCCTAGCTACTAAGGGAACGAGCTATTAGTTTTTGAGCAAACAACAAAGAGCACAAACTAAATGCATCTTTCCTAACTTGTTCCTATGAAACACACACAATTCACTATATGCACGTGCATGTTTTTCTTTTCAGTTCCCTTAATGTGAATGCAAGAAAGGAAACTATATGCATAAATCAATAAAACAAATTTTTTCTTCTTTGAGAAACTAGGAATAAAACAACAATTTCTCTTTTCGAAAACAAATTGATCTAATGCATAAATTAAATACTTTGAATTTGATGTTCCAATGATAAAGAAAAACACTAAAGAGACATTGAACAAATTTACTTTTCAAAGGAGGAACAATAGGAAAGTTTATTGGTCCCTAAGAGGTATCAGACATTTGAGAATACAACAAACAAGTGGTTGAGAATGATAGTAATGAAAAATTTAGATGGAATTTGTCTGGTTAAAGGGGAAACACAGTCTCTAAGGGGACACAGTGCGTTGCAGTGCACCCCTGAGTGGGAGACAGTGCATTGCAGTGCACTGTGTCTTGACCAACGTTGTGTTGGGTGCAGCAAGGATTAAAAAACAAAGCAACAAAACACACTTCTAATGAAAAATTTTCATTCAATGTCTAATAGCAGAAATTAGATGCTACTGAGGTGGATAAACAGAGGCAAAAACACTAGGAATGATAGGATACTCCCCAGTGGAGTCGCCAATTTGTTATGCAGAGTTATGATCTACGGATAAACCAAATTCCCTAATTGTGGTGCTAGTCACTTAGAAAAACAGAGGAAAGAAATACTATCACTTTATCTAAAACAAGCAGATATACAAAATGATAAAGGAGCCTAATTGTGATTCAATCACTTCTCCTTCTCCTTCTGTCATTGTTGTCGTCTTTCTCAATCCAACTCAAGATGCTAGATCGATTCTTGCAAACAAAAATAGAGAACAAAAAACAACATGAAATATACAGATATATACTTATCTTACTCAAATCAAATCCATTAGATATGAAATACATACATCATTCAAGAACACATTGCATAAGAAATAGAGACATATATATGGGAAAATGAACGACAATCTTTATTAAAGAGTAGAAGGGGGAGGTTACAACCAATGGATCAATTTGTTGCCAACCAACTCCAGCTTCATCCCAGCCTCATCACATCCAACATCATACCAACAACATATCAGTACTTTCACTCTCTCAAATGAGAATCCAACAATATAAATTTACCAAAATTCTTCCTTTTCTAGCAGTAGGATGAGTGCTCAATTTATAGGGAAACTAATGGTAGTTTCTTAATGAATGACTTTCTAATAATAGGAAATACATGTTCCCAAGTTCAGAGGTGTTATATGGACACATGGATTCAAATTTTGACACATATGGACTCTTCTAGAAGGCACTGGCCATGTGGATATCCCCAGAACAATGAGAATTCCGCTCCCAGGTGTCCAACACACTCTTTAATGTCGGGAAGTGCACCCTTGAATGGAGGATCTATCATTGCAACGCAATTAGTCCCTTTAGAGACAATGTTGGTGAGTCAATAAGTGATATAAAATATACTTCAAACCTTGTAAATATCACAATAGAAGCCATGAATGAAATTTTCTTCTCTTAGGGCATATAACAACTGAAATATAAGGGGATGATAGACCCTATTTCATTGGTTCTGGGGATGATTTCCAATTTAACCAGGTCATGGGGGTTGATGCACAAATTGACCTATAATAGTTGTACTAAGAAACAAAAATAGAAATTGTAAGAGTTTCTATATGCATACAAGGATGTGTTCCAGGAGCACAAAGGGCTACCGCCTAAGAGGGAAGTGGAGCATGATATTTAGTTATTTCCAGATTCCCCATTTCCAAAAATTGGTCTATATAGGTATTCTATTATAGAATCAAGTGAGATGAAGAAACAATTGCAGCCCATAACCGGAACATGGTGTCATTCTATAGAGTACATCACCATGTGGATCGGCCATCATCATAGTGTTGACAATATGTGTATAGATTAAAGGGCGTTTAAAAAAATTACACTCAAGAACATGTACCCACTACCTAGGATAGATGATCTGTTGGATCAGTTGCAACAAGTGAAATACTTCACCAAGATGAACTTAAAGTTTGGATATCACTAGGTTCGATTCCAAGAAGATACCTTCAAAACCACGTTCAAAACCATGCAAGGTTTGTATGAGTGGTTAGTCATTTCCTTTGGCCTATGCAATGCACCAACTATATTTACGAGATTAGTGAATGATATATTACACCCTCTTATAGCTTCATTTTTTATTATCTATTTGGATGATATATTGTTATACAATGCTACCTTGGAGAAGCACATCTCACATTTGACGCAGGTGCTGGAGACATTAAAGAAGCACCAACTACTATCAAATCTCAATAAGTGTGAGTTTACACAACTGTCTTTGGTGTATATGGGTTATGTGATAGGTGGAGGAGAGATGAAAATATATCCTTCCAAGGTGGAGACCGACATGAAATGGTCAGTGCCTATTGATGTTTTTGAGGTTAGGAATTTTGTCGAGGCAACACAATACCTGAGGAAATTCATAGCCTCATTTTTAGCAGTAGAAGCACCACTCCATGCCATAACAACAAGTGGAAAGAGTTTCTAGTGGAGAAAGGGTCAAAATAGGCCATTGGTAAGCTAAAGAAGAATATCAGTCAAGCACTAGTCTTGGAATTACAAAAATTGCAACAACCCTTCGAAGTGGAGATAGATGTGAGTGGGTATGTTATGGGAGCAGTTTTGATGCAAGTAAGAAGACCTATGTGTTATCATTTTGAATTAATTCATTGGCCATTTCTTAAATAACCCACGTACAATAAGGGGCTATATGCCTTGGTGCAAGCTATGAAAAAATGGAAGTACTATCTGATGAGAAAGGAGATGTAATCCACACAGATCATCAACAACTACAATACCTATAGACCCAGAGTAAGCTACAACAAATAAGGAATTACACGTGGATGGGGTTTCTATAACAGTTTCATTTAGTGGTCAAGTACAAGAAGGGAAGCACAAACAAGTTTTCCAACATGCTTTCAAGGCCACCCACATCAAAGATCACAACTTTACTAACTTTGATGCACATGGAGCCATTCATCCAAGATGCATAAAGAGAGGCATATTCATAGGATCAGAACTTCAATAATTTGTTTTAGTAGTTACAAAACCATATTCATGTGCACAATGGTGATAGCACCATTGAATACCATCTTCAGGATGGGTTAATCTATAGGCTAGATAAGTTATGTTTTCCTAAAAGTGAGAATTTGAAGTTTATCAGAGAGCCTCACACCTCCAAGGTTGGAAGGAACTTTGATGTTGGGAACACAGTGGCCAACTTCCATAGGTTTTTGTATTGGCCCAAGATGAAAGAACATGTAGCTAGGTTCATAAGAGGATGCATGCTTTGTTGTACCAACAAGCCTAGTAACAAGAAATAAGGCTTATATCATCCCTTAATTGTACCCACTCATCCTTGGGAAAATATTTTCATGGACTTTGTGGGAGGTTTACCAACAACAAGGAAGGGACATGACAACCTGTTTGTGGTATTTGACAGGTTCAATAATATGTGTGTTATGATGCCCTATAAAAATATCATTAGTGGGAAAGAAGTAGAAAGCTTTTTCTTTGGACAGGTTTGAGTGCAATTTGGGATACCAATGAGCATCGTTTCAGATAGGGACATACTATTTGTGAATGCATTTTGGACTACATTATGGGAGAATATCAAGATGAAGTTGAATAAGTAGTAAAACATTCCATCCTCAAACAGATGGGAAAAAATAAGTAGTCTATTGGACTTTTGTGCAACTTTTTAGGGGTTATAATTTGAAGCATTCAAAGATCTGGGATGAAAATATAGTATATATACAACATAATTATAATGGAACAGTCCACAATTCTATTGGTAAGTCCCCATTTGAAACTTGTTTTTATATTTTACACCTTCACCTTTTGCTATTGCATATGGGTAGCTAGGTTGAGTAAGGTAGGATATTATAGGGGATGCCTTGACGACTAAAAAAATGTTGAGAAGATCAAGCAGATCCATTTGCAGGTATAAAAGACACTGCAGAAGTCACAGGAAAAATATAAGGCTAGGCATAATCAAAACATAATAGATAATTTTTTCAAGGTGGGAGAGAGACATGGTTACAATTGAACAAGGAGAGGATATAGGGTCCTAGCTAGAAAATCATGGTTGTATGGTATTGTCCATTAGAGCTACTAGAAAAAGTGGGAGATGATTCCTATAGACTCAATATACCCCCATACATGCGCATTGTCTCAATTTTGAATGTAGATAATCTAAAACTCTATGAGACTTCCATGCTAGATCAGGGTGAGGAATAGATCCTACCTTATGTGAAGGATTTCGAGTCAGGTACTCAAGAAAAGTTTATATAAGATATAGTTTTACAGAAGAGGTTCTAAACTACAAGACAAGGACAACATGACCTTTAGTAGATTGGGTTGAAAGGACAACTTCCAGGCAAGGCTAAATGGTACACCCAAGAGAAGGTGGAGGAAAAATTTTCTCACCTCATTTAGTAAAAGCGTTTGGGGACCAAAAGAATCCCAAAATGGGGAGGTATGATTTGTATTGGATCATTATATTTTTTTCATCCATATTGATGCATTTAGAGTGGAAAAAGTGGAGGAATCAGCTGACGAGACCATTTTTACCGACAAGTCCCAATTTGGCATATTGGGGTCTGAAAAGTTCTAGGAGTATTTTGAGGCATCAAATTCCATTTTTTGGGGTTAAAATTTTTTCGTTTTATCCCCCCACCTATTTAACCTATTCTACATACTACAATGCAAAAATTGCCTCAATGAAAATCCCTATGTAAAAGTTATGCCACTAAAAATTTGACCTTCCTATTTCATCACCATTATTCAAGAGGATGCCACATTAGGCCCCATAACTAGTGAAATAGAGGCTATCCACATGATGATGATGAAGAAGGCTCTATTAGAGTCCATATTGTAACTCTAGTAAAGAGTTGAGGGAGTTAAACCTAACCGCTAGTATGCTATCGGGTTGTGTTATTATCGGGCCACTAGGAGGGAAAGAGGTTCCATTATTTTTTAGTGCATTTGTTCCATAGACAAGAAAAATAGTAGAGGGATGGGGAGAGAGCACACATAGAGGATTTGATTCACTGTAGTAGTCCACGGGCCACAAGCCTTACTTATTTATACTTGTAGCCATTTTCTATGCAAAGAAAGAGAGCAGAGAGGCCTCACCTTCTAGTTAGGTTTTATCCCGAAAGGGTTTCATAGGTTATATCTTTTGTCAAATCATGGTTTGTGAGTTTTTATTTTGTTTTTATATATTTTATACATCATTTTAAATTGCAGGCACGCAGTAAACAATACTCCAAAAAACCATAAATCTAAAGAAAAATAAACCCTAATAGTGTAGATTTCATATTTTTAAGAATAGATTTATCAAGTTTGTTATGATGAATTGTCATGTGGAATATCCATGGAATTTTATGGATCATATTGGTATTAGAGCAAGTTTCTTCTGGTATATTATGGAAATTTGTAGTGGATCTATATCGGCTAAGACAAAATTCAGAAAACCCTAGTCATGGCTGATGAATTTGTGAATAACCACCATCATCTTATAGAGGAGAGTTTTTTCCTATTCTACACATAGATACCTTTCCAGTGGTGCAAAAAATGCCTCAATCAGAGTTTGTATGCAAAAGTGATGTCACTCAGAATTTGACCTTCCTGTTTTCACCACCATAATTAAAGAGGATGCCATGTTAGCCCCGATAACTCATGAAAAATGGGCTAGACATGCGACTATGATGAAGAATACTCTAGAAGAGTCCATATTGTAACTCTGGTTAAGAGTTCAAGGAGTCAAATCTAACCACTAATGGGCTATTGGGATATGTTATAATCGGGACACTAGGAGGAAAAGGGTTTCCATTCTTTTAGAGTGCATATGATCCATAGACGACCAGAATAACTGAGGGGATAGGGAGAGTGAAAATAGAGATATGTTGAAGATATAAATATAATTATGGGAAACCCCTAGGCTCAATGATATTTCCAAATTCCTTAATAACTTATTTTCAACTAATGAAAGGGAAGAAAAAAACAAATTACGGGAATGATTTTGACAAACATCGAGAAATATCCATCTATAATGGATTTGATTTAAGGGCATATTTTTATCTTAGCTTTGATTTCTACAAATCTATTTATTTATGATCCAAAGTGGATGAAAAAATTGCTTTGACTTTCTATTAAATGAGTGAGTTATGTCATCGCCATACAATAAAGTAGGGGCTTTTTTATTAATTATTGGCCAAGATGATTTATATTTTTAGTGTGCAGAATAAAGGATGTGTGTAAGAGAGGTATGTGTGGGATAATCTTTATTATGCATACATACCCACTTCATACACATGTTGTTCCATGCAACTAATTCCCCAATTGTATCTTTTCTATAAAAAAAATCGCTTTAAAAAACATTTTGTATATAAATTTAGTTAAAATTTTCAAATGCATAAAATAAATATTAAAATTAAAATAAAGTTACATTTAAACCATAAAATGATAATAAATCTATTACTTAGTTTTTCTTAATTTTGAGTTTTCCAAAATAAAATAAAATTAGTGTGTATTATATGTTATTGTTGTTATGGTTATTTTTATTTTTAATATAGAAATCTCAAAAAAAATCTATTGATTTAATGAAAGATTTTTTGTAAGTTGCAATGACCTTGAGACAATGCAAAATGGTTGCCTAAAAGGATATTTGGGATGTCCATATATTACCATGCACCTAAAGCAAGCACAACCTCTCCGACAAATATGTCAGTGTATTGAGTCAGTAATGTTGAGCATGTCAAGGTTGAACCAACGTTTTATATTTCTATTGTGGCTGATAATGGCTTCAATACTTTGTTTTCTGAAATTTCGCAACTCATAATGCAATGGACATGTAATGGTGAATTACATGTTTTGGAAATATGTTGGCAATATAAATGAAAGTATGAATTGCATATGTGTCAATGAAGATGAGTCTTGATTTAGACTCGAAATGTCGACTAAAAATGAAGACTGTGGAGATTCCGAATTTTGCATCTAAAAATCTACACCAAAGAAACCTCCAATCTATCAGAATATATATCGTTAATTGTTGAATATATCATATAATAATTAAATTCATATATACTATATATGAATATACAAAATTTACATTATAGCAAAGTGCATATTATTTATATCAACAATTACTTAATTTTAAGAAAACCCATGGAACATGTCTATGTATGTTGAGTGCTTTTTAAGCAAGTTCAAGTGCAAATTATGGCAGGCGTAATTTAAAACGCATTTCAATAACACTTTTTTATACACAAAAAAGTAGTTTAATGCAACTTTGATGCATATTTTTGATTTATCACTACAATATATTGAGTTTTTAATAAAAATTAAAAACTAACAATTGTACCAAGAGGTGCAAAAGAAGGTCGAAAGGAGGAGTGAGGAATGTGGAAGGTAATAATCAAGTAAAAGAGGATTGAAATATTTTTGCAATCTGTAGCAAGCCCCTGTCATAGGAGTGGGGAATGTGGAAGGTAATAATCAAGTAAAAGAGGCTTGCAAGCTTGTGCTATATGCAGCGAGCTCTTGTCATAGGAGTGGGGAATGTGGAAGGTAATAATCAAATAAAAGAGGCTTGAAAGCTTGTGTAGTCTCTAGCAAGCCCATGTCATTTGTTCATATGACCATACTCTTTTTCCCCTTTAGATGAGAAATAACATGGCCTCCTTAAATTTTGTTTCAAAATTTCAAATTTAAATAAGAAAATGAAAGATAAGAAATGAGAAATCAAACAAAATTTAAAGACGACCCTATTTATTAAACGACTTTTCAATCTTTATCAATAACCATTAAATAATGATTCCAAGTAACAAAGAGAAAATACTATGAAATTAACGTTAATTTGGACGCAATATTGATTATTATCCCATATTAAAAGAACAAAGTATGACAATGAAATCATGAGAGTGAGTATAGGTATATAGTAAATATTATTTCAAAATTAAATACAAAATAATTTATTTATTACCTTATAATTATTTAAACAATTAAAAAATATTACATAAAAAAATGGCTAGTAAACAACTACTTTGACTCCGCTATGACCAATATCTCATCAATTTTTGGACTTGGGAAATGGTCCTAATATGATCGTCACCTTTTGTATTTTCAATTTGGCAATATCACCAATTATAGCTCGATCACGTACACCATTCACCATCTAAATTTGTGGTGAGACAACATTGCGTATAAAAGGGGGCTTGAAGGGTGGGGTCATTCCACGATAATTTTAATGAATAGAATGAGACAAAACACAGGGGAAATATTTTTGTAATATAGCTTGTCCTCTGGAAAGAGCGTACAACAGTTCCAACAAGTCACTTGAAAAGGGATCTTGCCTGCAGCTTCTCTCTTGAATATTGAATTCGCTTCATCTCCATACGAGATAGAATAATTTTATTTTTCTTTTCCACACATGCATCCATAGATTGCAGCAGTTGCCTCTTCAAGACCTTAAGATCCCCTTCTTCAATTTCCCTAATGAAAAGAGACAAATAGTTGTAGGGTAAATTCACTGCTTTGAAACCAGAAAACACATCCATGATTGTGATACCTATCACTCCAACTCTACTGACTAGTTGAGGCATTGCGAACAAACCTTTGTCTGGGGAAGGCATAGGGAAGTGAATGCCCATGTGCCAATATGTCAACACTCCCATTTCTATATGTAAAACCAGAATCCGTAGCTTCGTCAGAAACAATTTTTTTAGTAATGATTTATATATTTTTAGCACATTTCAAATATACAATTTATATGTCTTATAATAAAAAAAATTAATTTTAATTGAGTATGTGCATTTTGAGTATGGGGAACAAAGCCCATACGAAATAAAATATCAAACCAAAAACAATGAATAAAACAACATTGTCTTAGACAAGCATTGAATATCTTCAATCCACTGCTGCTCAAACATACACATGCAGTCCACATGAAACCGTTTGTTGGCATTCCTCCCCACAAAAGCATGCCACCCATCTCACTCACATTTGAAAATTGGTGGGTTGTGGTGCACCTCTGTGTAGGAGGTTCTACATCAAAGAGTCCTCGAAGCCACATGTTGCAGGATTTTCAATCTTTGGTTGTTCAGTGAAAAAAAATTTATTAGGATTAAGATGGATAGATGGTAGTTCTGATATTTTTTTTCTGAAATGAATTCACATTCTATAATGATTTTTCTCTTTAGAATTTTCCATGTGCTTCCATTTTGAGGCAATGTCGTGTTGTTACAGATTTTGGGAAGTACGCATTCTGAAGAAATGCAGTTATAGACTTTAGGAACTCGACATTATGAAGGTCTTGCACAAAAACTTGGAAAACAAGGATATTATGTCATTAGAAAGACAACTTGCAGGGTCTAGAGTTACATACAGTGTTAGGGAGGCTTTGTCACAGGAATTTTGATGCAAAATATTAGTCTAAGAGGTAAGCTTCCCGAAAAGATCAACTAGCTCAAATCTTCAACTACCATGTTCTTGCAACAGTAGAATGGATTCACTGGAATGCTTCCCAGTCTCAATGGGATATTAATATGCAAGTGGCCTTTATGAATGACAATGAATTTAATGGCATCAACATTGTTTTAAAGAATATTGACAAGATTAATTGTGATACATTTAAACAACCATCCGTGCGCATTCATATAATTTTATAGGGCTTATCGAATGCATTTCTTTGCCCCAATTGGCAGCAGTGACAATTGAATTGTGCAGCCACACAAGTGAATTTTCACAGCCTATTAATTTCTTTGAAGTTGAATAACATTTCCCCTCTAAGAGATTATCTTGATGCCAGTGTGGCATGTTTTCTGTCATGCTTTTCTCCACATATATTTGGAGGAGATTCTGGTTGCAATAGATGTGTAGACTCACTCATATTGTCAAATGATTATTGATCTAAACACATGTAAATTTCTAAGTGCAGACTTCATAAAAAAGAACGACTGTTATAATCTCCTCTTGAAGTCGTTGCTTGAGGTGGGATTCGAGCACTTTTAACTGCTCTACAATTTCAATCTCTTGGAATTCAAGAATGGTGTCAAGAAATGTTTGTTTGAGGGCAGAGATAAGTGGAAGGGAGTCTAAATATTTGTACACTTTAATACCCCTGGAAACTTTAATAAGTTGTTCTTTAATGGATTCACAGAGATGGCATGATTCTAAAACATTTGAGATGACTCCTAACACAACTTTCAGAAGAATTTATTCCAATTGTGACTTTCAACATAATTTGTTCCAATTGTCGAAGATCAATTTCCTGATTCCTAAGTGTAGATTTCATAAAAAAACACAATTTTTGTAATCTCCTCTTGAAGTCATTGTTTGAGGTGGGATCCAAACTCTTTTAATTGTTCTATAATTTCAATCTCGTGGAATGCAAGAATGGCATCAAGAAATGTTTGTTTGAGGTAGAAATAAGTGGAAGGGAAGGGTTACAAGGGGAGTATAAATATGTGTACAATTGAATACCCCTAGAAATGTTAATAAGTTTTTCTTTAAGGGATTCACGCAGATGACATGCTTCTAAAAGCTTGAGATGAATCCTAACACAACTTTCAGAAGAATTTGTTCCAGTTGTCGAAGAAAGTTCCTGGCAGAGAGTGTATGGAGTGTAAAAACTCTGGTAAACTTGATAAATATATATTATTAATGATGATAGATAAGAGATGATTACAATGAGGGATCGCCTAGGCTTTAAATATAGCCTCAAGGTGTCCCTTAGCGAAGAGGCATGATCTTTGATCATGCCCTTTCAGTTAACAAAACCTAATATAACTATATCTAACTAATAATTAATAAAATATTCATAACATTGCCCCTCTCTTAAAGATGCTTTGTCCTCAAAGCATATGTAACGATGGACAATGTTGATGAACGCCTGGGTTTCTTGAGCGGCGGGCTCTTGCTTCCCACATTTTAAAAAGATCGTGAAGCATCTTCTCGAGCTCCATCTGTTGGTGATGTGGATAGTGAAAAGATCTGATATCGACAGAGTTGGATACTGTCTTGACTTCTATTGGATGTTTGATTTTCCTATCGGAAGGCACCTTTATGGGTAGATCTTGGAATACTTTTTCATGTTTCCCAACTATTCCTTGTTCTTCTGGTGATTTTTTGTGATTCCTTTTTAGATTTAGAGGTAAGTTACCAACAATTATCGTTTGATGCAACTTCTTCTCATCATCAAACGCTTCCTTCTTAACAACCATATGTGCTTCATCACCGAAGGCCTCAACAACTTCTGGCGTTATATCAGTGGCTTCGGATGTGTTTGTCGCTTCACATGTTTCGTTCAATTTTGGGGATGGAACATTTTGTTGTTTACAAACATCTGTATCTTCATGATGATGTGGGGAATCGGTTTTTTCCTGATGCTCTTCTGAGTTCCCTGAATCTGCGGAATTGTTTTGTTGATTTTGTTCCATGTTAGGAACTATTGGTTTCTGCATTAGATCTAACTTGTCCATGATGGCATTAAATTTCTGCAATATTTTGTTCTCATTGTCCTTAGCCTCCATTTGTTTTAGCCATATTTTCATTTTTATCTGATCAACCGTCATCATTGATAAAGACATACTGAACATGTATGAGGTGGGAAATATTTTTCTGCCGGTTTTTCCCTTCTTTTTTTTTTTAAATTAATTAATTAATTAATATTTAATTAATTAATTAATTAATAATATATATATATATATTTTTAAATTAATTAATCAATATTGAATTAATTAATTAAAATTTTTGTTTTTTTAATTAATTAATTAATAAATATTTAATTAATTAATTAAATAATATAATATAATTAATTAATTAATATTAAATTAATTAATTAATTTAATAATAATAAGAATTATTATTATTTTATTATTTGATTATATATATATATATATATAATATTACGAATTGTAATTCATATAATATATATATATATATATATATAAATTTCGTTTTTTAAAAAAGAAATGTGCCCGTTCCGTTCAAAAGTCACACTGTTTCGTGATTTCTGTTTTTTGGCGGACACGAATTTATATTTGTTTATCTGGCCGCGGTGGTCAGCAACCGAACACAACAGGACTGTCGGCGGGAGATGACGGTGGTGAGGGAGCTAGGGCGGTGGTGACAGAGCCGCTGTAGCGGCGGCGTTATATCGATTTAAATACCAGACGTCACACACTATTTCACGATTTTCCAAAGCGTATTTTATCTGTTTCTTCTGCGGCTGTGGTGGGGCACGACAGAGAATAGATTACTGACCACGTAGACGGCGGGGGATGACGAGTGCAGCAGGGACGCGGAGGGTCGACGCAACGATTGCTGACGGAAACAGTGATTATATGACAAGAAACCAATAATTCCCAAGTCGGAAGCGGCGTTGGTGTTGTTGGTTGCACGATTTTTTTTTTTTTTTGAAAACGTATTTTTTTTTTAAATAGACGCACTTGGTTTATTGCTGTGGCACAGCACCGGCAGCTCTGACGTGGATAGCACCCGTGAATTTAGACACTGGGTTAATAAGGTCACACCGGGTTAATTTAGACGCTTCTTCAATTGCCAACAATCAGAGTTTTCCAACACAGAAGTTTAGCCTCAAAACTAACCACAGTTTCGAGGTAGGAGGGTGTTCCGAGGTCTCTAAAGACACTGCCCACAAGACTTTGTCACAGGTCACTGTAATCCGAAATTTGCAGTTCCACAGGTCTGCAATGATCTTTAGAAAACTGTAATATAATCTGAGCTTGACAAATCTGAGCCACCACAAGACTGAAGTCTGCAATTTAAAACAGAATTTTGTGCCTTTCCGAGCTGTGACTGTTCACTGTTTTCTCCACAGATATGTCTTTAATGATGAACTTAAAAAAATAACCCAAACAGTGATCTTGAAAGTCTTCCTTGACCTCTTCTTATCTCCTGAATTTTTCTGCGATCTTCACCGAAATTTTTTTTACGTGAGGAGAATTTGGGAATCGAAGGCAGAGTGGGGTGAGAGAACAGAGGGGGTTGGGTAAAAAATCTGCAAGGTTATTTTTTTTTTTTTTTAAAACAAATGTTGTTGTGCACAAACACTTGATTAAAAAAAAATCTGCAATTTTGGAATTTCCTTCAATTCCTTAATTCTGGGTGATCCATAGATCCCGAAGAGCGATGGCTCCGATACCAATGGAGTGTAAAAACTCTGGTAAACTTGATAAATATATATTATTAATGATGATAGATAAGAGATGATTACAGTGAGGGATTGCCTAGGCTTTAAATATAGCCTCAAGGTGTCCCTTAGCGAAGAGGCATGATCTTTGATCATGCCCTTTCAGTTAACAAAACCTAATATAACTATATCTAACTAATAATTAATAAAATATTCATAACAATGTATAAGTGCGATGCTAGCATTAGTTTCAATATATCTAGAGCTTGTTAAATCTTCACTGGAGCTTCTTCAGTCTTCAATGGGGAAGTCATATTGATGCGAAGCGCAAATGGAGTGGTATGGATTTTCCACATGTCAAATTGTGTCAAATTGGGATAGGTGCTGTTAGGGTCCTATAAATATAGGATTCATAATTTTGAATTGACTTTTGATAGTCTTGTAAAATATGTACATACCTTGCTTTCTGCAAGTTTTTTTCCCATATTTTGAAAAAAAAAAAAAAATCAAAAAGAGGGTAAAAAGTCCTAAAAGAAAGATCAAAGGACTTAAAAAAAATATAGACCCCAAAAGAAAAAAGATGAAAATAAAACATGAAAGTGTGCAAGTCCAAATGCCACTACTTTTTACTTTTTGCAAATGATTATGGTAGAGTGTCAATAAATTCCATAATCCATGATGAGTTAAACTGTCTAAACTTGACTTGTCATGTTTTCAATTTCCATGTTTTAGATATTGAATAAAGTTTTGTCAGACAGTTTAATCCTGACAAATCAGTAGATAGGTAGAGAATAATGAGGAGCTCATCAGTTTAATCTGAGCCCTCGAATGAAATAAGGTAGAATTAGATAGTTTTATGCTTTCAAAAGAATAAAATGTTTCAAGGTAGCAAGCTTAAATGCACCTGCTAAAAGGAAGAAAAAATGTTAGGGTAATGTTGGGTAGGTAGAAAGAAGTGGGAAAAATCATGTAATATTCATCACCGGGCAAAAATCACTAATTTCCCTCCCCTTGTAGGTATTCAGTATTCTATACTTCCAGTCAAAGAGGCTCAGAGCATTTCTCTGACTTTTGTTGGGACTGGACCCAAGGCTTGATGACTGGATAGTGGAAAATGTTGAATTCTTATGATAAAATCCCCTTTACCATTATTTATCCCTCATTCATACATTTAAGTCATCTTCATAAGTAAAGAATCCTTCTTACTTAATGAAACTTAAAATCCCATTTAATTAACTTTCCTCATTCATAAAAAAACAAAAACCCTCAAAAAACACTCTATCCTAAGTAAATTGGTGAAATGATGAAATAATAAGCTATGCTTTTATTTATTCAATCTACTTGGTCATTTAGTGTATTTTTGTGTATTCATTTTCCCCTTGTCATATTAAATTCTAACTTAATTTATTAATTCCTTAAAAATACCTTATCCTATCTATATAATTCCCTTATCTAAAATACCCCCCAAAACCCACTATTATAAAGTTTTTAGACCAAAGTTAATATGCACATACTAAATTAAAAACCCAAATAATACCCCCTTTGGTCTAAAACTAACTTTAGTTAAATACCCCGCACCCTATGGTTATTAGACCCTTGCACAAGTCTAAAAACTATATAATAAAATAAATATTCAAAATGTGGCTTTCCACGCATATCCTATGTATTTTGCAATAAAATACATTTACCCCGCTCATATCATTTTAGCCTAAGTGTGAAAAATTTTTTATCCCTCTATAAAGTTGAAAAAGGCTTGGAAACCCCGCACATGCAACAATTCGCCTCTTTGCAAGAAAAATAATTTTTTTTACCTAAGGCTAAGGTTGAAATGTTGCAAAACTTAAGCTTTTCCCTTTTCATTTTATAACCCTATCCCCGCTATGTAAAGCTGCTACCTTTACATAGGTTAAACCATAATTAAATATGCAACCTTGCCTCATGCACCTTCTCTTATATATAAAACTCTTATATATATATAATACCATCATTTAACCCTTTTCTTTAAATCATATATATAAACCCCACTTTACATATTATAAGCCTTTGATTAACCGCTAGTGCCTAAGTAAAGCCCAGTCCCACCATATTTTTTCTCGCAACTTTCAATTAAATCATGACCCTTCGCTCCAATACTCCAAATCCAACGACTCTTAATCATTATCGGGCAGAAAAATCAAACGGCCATTCCAACACCAATCGAGCATGAAATGGGCTGTTTTGCCAATTCTGCCCCCAACGACGTGTCAGTTTTCTGTTGGATCGTGTTCATTTGGGTAAAAACAGCTTACCATCTGAACCCAACGCGAAAACTGTTGCAGGTTTCGCATTTAAAAATCCAAACCTCTCCTGCCTTTTGATAGGACATGCATTTAATTCATCTACAATAAACTAAAATCAAAGTTAAAACCTTTTTTTATAACATTTCTTATGATTATTTGTGTGTTCAGAACTGTAAAAGAGCCCTATTCGACTGTGAAAAAACCATTTTGATCAAAATTATTGATTTATACCCAGAGAAAGTCAAAATTGACCATAGACTCCCCATTGAAGACCATTAAAGCCATTCAACTACACCAGCAATCCGGACTAGACTTCAAATTCAACCGCGATTTCCTCAGAACCTTTCAAGAAGCCAAATACCTGCAGTTGAGGTATTTTTCGACCAGTTTAAACTTGCAAATTCCATTCAAAACCTTCTATAAAATAACCAGGTTTTCAATTAAGGGTTTTTACTAAAGAAATTACCTAAAAAAGCCCGAAAAAGGGGCCAAGCCATGGCCAATTTTTCCCAGAAAGTTCCAAGTCCTAAAGAAGCACTTTTTTAGCCCATTTCCTCAAACCGTGACCTTTGAAGATCAATTTCACACACAGAAAAGGGTTTAAAGCCTTTAGATATCCTAAAACCCCCTTTTTACAGTCAAATCCATTCAGGAAACCCTCGTTTTCTGTCTTATTCCAGTTTATATCCTCTGACGAAGAAAATTCACTCCTGCAAACAATTTAAGCTTGCAATAGTTAGTCCAAAATGACTAAAAAGAAAATCACAGTTAAACTTGGAGGTTCTAGACCAACCAAGCCTGGAGGATCCAAACCTCCTAAACCTATAACACCTAAAGATGTCAAATCTACTCCAGCCCTCACTGCTAAATCCACTGTATCAGTAAATCCTCTCCAGCCACCTATAGGTGCTGAAGAAACCCTTCCATTGACTGATATGGACTACAAGATTGTTGAACTTGTGGTAGAATTTAACCTTTTAGAAATACATAATTGGTGCTATGATAAGTATTTGGACAAAGATGAAATTCCTATTTGGGAGACTCATTTACCCCAATATGTAGTGCCATTGACCCACCCTGGACAAGACCTTGTTAGACTGTGTCAAAAGCATTATGAACCAGACCAAAGGGCCATTGTTAATGCAGACAGAGAAATCCTTTTTACTATTACAACAGAGTCCATAAATCAAATGCTACAATTACAGTCTGATCCTCAATTAGTCCCCCTTTCTATTGAATTTTTAACCCAGTTGTACTTAAGCCTAGATTTCCCAAAGAAGTTTATGATATTTCAGGACTTTTTGCCTTCCCATGTTGATATTCCTAAGTTGATCCCTCCTTATTCCACCGCCAAATTTACTGAAGGGTCAAGGCTTATTATTTTCATGCTATCTTTTATACTGGGATACTTTACAGATGGATTCACTGATGAATCCATTCTTGGCTTTGTATCTACCTTATCTCCAGGCCAACCTCTAACACTCATTTTTGATTATGCCAGTTTCATAGAAGACAGTATTCATCATCATCTTACCAAACTACCCACTGAGGGGGTTTTCAGATACTCTTCCTACTTGTTTCACTTGTTTTTATTCTTCCAAGTTGACAATTTTCCAATTGCATTGCAAAAGATGGACTTGGAGGGTAAGCCTTTATCTATTGTCTTCTGGACTTCCTTGCTAAGGAAAGAGAATAGTGAATTCACTTATACAGATTTCTCAGACCTTTTTCTCCATCCAACAATGAATATTTTGTACAAAGCAGAGTAGCCCAGGGTCAATGAAGAAATGAAGAGGATCTTACAACTATCAGAACAAATTAAAATGGGAGACTGGTTTCTTTATGAAAAGCATACAAAGATAAGAATTTTTGGATCCAACTTATTAGCTTATAAGTTTCCAAAATACATGAACATGAGAGTTTTTTCATTGGAATATTTAAGATAGATTCTTAATTCTGACTCTATCAACTTCTTAGCTGCAAGGAAAAAGACTCAATTCAAGTTGAAGAATCAGATTGGTCCTTTCATCATAAATAACAGAGAGGCAAAAAAATAAATCTCAAAGAGACTGGTAGAATTCAAATTCCAACAAAGTTTTCCATGGAACTATGATCCTCAAGGGATCCTTAGTAATTTAAGGGTAAAATGTAAACTTACATCCTTCATTCATGAGCCCAAACCAGAGATTGAGAAGTTTTCTAATCAAGAAGATTGGGTGGAAAACACATTGATAGATACAATCATTAATATAGAGTCAGCAAGAAAAGTGGTTACAACATAGGCCCTAGAAGTTGTAAAGCAACTAGATACTTTAGCCAAAAGAAGCAGAGAAGAAGGGACATACACAGCTGAAACAACTACAAAAACAAAATTCAAGCTGATTTATAATAAAAGGCTAAAATTCAGTTCTATTGGGAAAGAAAAGGTAATTGATGTTGAGGATACAAATGAGCCAGAGGTAAATAACAATGAAGCTACAGTGATAATCAATGAAACTCTAGCAGAGATTGAAAAAGATCAAACAACAGGTAAAGATGATACTCAGATGATTGAGAAACAAAATATGGAGGCCTCTTCCTCATAGAAAGCTGAGGAAAAAGACTTAGATATAAAAGAAAAATATAAGCAGATAAAGCAGAAGAATGAGGAAATTAAATCAGAAATATATTCTCAATTCCTCAAGAAAAAACCAGGAAATTAAAATAGGCTACTGACAGCCTTGACTATTCCACAAACAAAATGATTATGTCTTTTCTGCAACCAACTACTTCAACGCCAAAGACAATGGCAGCTTATAAAAAGGTGGAGTTTGAAGTAGACACTGAAAGTGTTCATGAGCTAGACCAAATTGAATTCCACAGACATAGCTCTGAAATGTTGTATTCAACTGTGGTGACAAAGGCAATGAGTGCTACCAAGTTGCATAATACTATTCTTAACATGCAGGATCAAATGAAGCTAGAAAAAGGATCTTTATATGCAAAGGACCAAGGGATTAAAGCCTTAGAGGATTTTATTTTACAGGTGGGATATGATCCCTCAAATGTGCAGGCATCAGAATTGTTGATCAAGAAAAAGAATGATGATATTGCAGCTTTGAGGAAACAGCTTAAGCTTCCTCAAAGTGAGCACCCACAGACTAAAGAAATCCTTCAAGACCAAAGTGAAAAATAAGAGATGATGAAACTCATCCTCAAACTGACTTCTCAAATCAAAGAAATGGAATCTCAAATGGACCAGCTTGTCCAAGAGAAGGAAACTATGAAAGAGTCTGAAACTCCTATCATTCCTTCAGTGATACCAGTGATTACCACAGTAGTCGCATCCACATTAGGAGAAAATATACCACCAAAGGAACCACTAGCAACTGCAATGCCAGTGAGTTCTGTTATTGCCTAAATCTACCTCAGGTTGAAGAAGGCAGAGTCTAGGGTAACATCAAGACATGCTTAATTTGGTAGCTAGCCCTACCAGATCGGGAGAGGGCTCTCTCTTGGTCAATCTCACCAAAAAATGATCAGTAAGGCTTGAGATGACTTAAAAAAAGGCTGATTTTAGGCTAGGTATATATGCAAAAGAGCTTGATTTGATTTTGAAGGTGTTTGTTGGATCAAAGGGAAGACAGATTTTGGGTCTAGGGAACGATCAGTTTTGCAGAGAGCTAAATGGGGCAAGGTAGGCAATTGTTTTGACACTTCAAATTTTGAATGGAATGGAGAGAAAAGATAGGTGAGGAGTTGAAAAGGGCAAGAAACCTTCAAGGATCCTCTTCAAATAGTTGAAAACATGAAAAATTAAACAAATCCTAGGAAGAGCACTGCAAATTATAATGGATTCTACCTTTGTTCTTATTTGTTTAACTTAAGAATAAATAAGAGGGAAAATGATACACATAAGACAACAGTAAAATTAAATTAACAGAGAGAAACATATTATCAAAGCAAAATACCACAAGAATCCCATAGAGTGCTGCAAACCCTGGTCTATTCCTTTGCCAAAATGCAGAGATGATGTACAATGATGCTCAAAGCAATCCCAAATGTCCAACCCAGCTAATGACTGAAAAACCACATGATATAGACAAGAAAACACTCATCCCCAGCCTCTAGGGGTCGAGCTCACAATTTTAGGAGCTGTTTCAACAAGATCTAAACTAAGAACTGGAAAATAGGCAGTGGAACAGCTTGCCTCTATAAGATAGGAAACTGATTCATTAAGTTGCAATTCACCTTTTGATGGATGAATCTACCTCCATGAGTAAAAATTTAACAAAATTACATCAATATCCATCAAATTACATCAAATTACATCATGATTTTACCATTTGGAAAGAATAAATTCAAAATGTCAAAAACTAGGCGAAAAACAGAGTTACTGAGTCCAAAATGAGCAAAAATCCCCAATGCGCCGTGCCTGATTTCTCTATGCGTCGCGCCAGTTTGGAGCTGATTTTGGAGGCCTTCCCGTGATCCAAATTGGCTGAAAGTGGGCTTTTTGGAAAGGTCTGCCTGTCTAATTTCCAAAACAAGTGGAATTTCGTAATTTGGCTTCCATTTGCCCCTCCAAAAATGAGTTTTCCCAACACTGCTTCCTGTGTGTCCAAAAAGGGGCAGAAAGGTCATTTTTAGGGTGTTTTTGACCCTTCTGAAAGCCCAAAACCTGTCAAAATCACTTGGCCATAGGTATGCATGCATAAATTTTCATGAAAAATCCAAAACTATAAATTTTTACCCAAGAGGAGCCTCCTATCAAAAGCGTGCGCCAATTGGCGCGACGCGTAGAGCTGAAAAATCTGTGTTTAGGCCAAAAAAAACAAAATTTGCAAAATGTGTCCCAAATCTCTTGAAATTTGGGCTGAGTGTCCTCCACCATGTACCATGCTAGGCCAAGGACGCCTCAGCCAAAATCTGAAGTCTATCTTTCCTTTTCCGACACTTTGAGGCCTTCTTTAACTTAGCCTTCAGGATCTTGATTCGTGCCTTGCAAACATGATTTCTTGCCTAATAATGATTCGCCATGTGCCTCAACATGTTCTTTTCCTTGTTGGATTTCTCCAACAACTTTTCCAGATGAATATTTACACTTTCAAGCCATGTTTCACGATCAGCCTCAATCTCTTGCTCAATGGATGTCATCTCGGTTTGGCTCCTTTTGGCAACTTGCCGGTTCTCACGTATGTTTTGTAGCTCTATGATAGTTTGCTCATCTTCAAGATGCTTGTTTCTCTGCTCAAGGTATTTGATAATCCACTGGGATCTTTCTAGTTTGAGAGTCAAAGTACTTATCTCCGCCTTCTGCTCCTGAATGACCTCCCTGAACTTTGAGCTTTGTGGGCCCAAATCAGTGTCATCATCCTGAATGAGGATGAAATCTGTCTCGTGCTCACCTGAAGGCCCCTTATCATGCATTGGCCTCTTACCCCTGTCCTGTACCTGTACCTCTGATGAAGGAAGCGAGACCCCTTCCACCCCGGGTGGAGATAATACTCGCTTGGCTGCTGCAAACAAAACTCTAGTACCTCTCTGATAGGTGACATACACCGGCAAACTAGCAGTCTTTGTCTCTTGACCCTCATGCTGATATGAAGGTTCACCTGCCTCCTGAAAGACCTCCGAAGGTACCTGAGGAGCTGTGAAGAAATCATTAGAAATGAAATCCTCCCATGAAATATCCTGCAAGCCAAGCTGGACCACAATTTTGATGAGTGCAAAGTGATAGATACTACTATACTACTGCTCAAGAGTTTTCCTTTGCATGAGAGTGGTCATCTTCTAAATATTACGGCACATGAAATAAGGGAGGTTCATCATCCTTACCCTGGTAAAGTGCATCAACAACCTGATATGATAGGCATAAAGACGTGAAAACTGGCCCTCACAATTGAAATATTTGATAATAAGTTTCATCAGAGGAGCATATGAATCTTTTAGGAACCGGAAGGGAAAAACTCTACTGAGTTGTCTCAAAAAACTAGGATTGATATATGGCTCATAGTTCACCCTATCAACCTGCTGCCTTTTGTTCCATTACTCTCCAACATTTGGAATTCCGGTTGCTTGAGAGATAGATTCAGGTGTTAAAGTGAATGTCACACCTGCAAGGGTGACTTGGCCATTACGTAAATGCAACACAAACAATCGGGCCAGCTCTTGATGGTGGTGAAATCTAGCAACCATTTCACAAAATTGATAACATGACTGTTGTTGGAAACATGAAATAGCTAAAGGACAAGCCTGTAGCTCAGCCAATGAAGTAGGCTCCTCCCTCACATGTCTGCCACTCTTATGAGGTCTCTTAGGTGCATGCAATTCAGTTGTGGAGTCACTGTCTCGATCATAAGAAGAATCTGTCTCCATGATTTCCAAGTCTATGTTGTTTTGGATGAATATGAGGAGTTTGGTGTCTTTGGTTTTGTTGCCAAATATGTGATAATAAGTGAGGGACTATGGAGGGAGAGGGTAGGTGAAATGATGGAATATTACCAAGTGAAATTTGCCAATTGAAGAGTTTAGGGACAGTCACTAGGTTTTTTGGGATAGCATTGGGGTTTGGGAAGTTTATAATTGGGATGTGGGATAATGGGAATGGGATAGGAAATAAGTGATTTAGGGATATAAGGGAATAGGGAAATGGGTTGGTGTAACAAGATCAACAGTGATGAGGAAATACAAGGTGGGGAAATGGAAATGATAGGCACCAAACCAATTTCTAAACCCTAAGGAAACAATCCTTGAACAAGCAAATAGGGTTTGAATTTCTTGTATTAAATCCTCATAGATATCATAAAACACTGGTTCATTGGAATTTACAAAGTTTATTGACTTACTTGGATTGGAAATGACCGAGCAAAATCGAAGTTTGAATGTAATTGGGTTTCCAAATACCTTGTGGTCCTATGCATCGTGCAACAAACCCAACATGTCGCATACCTCCAATGCGCCACGCAGGAACAATTTCAACATAGTGGGGGCTGACCCAATGCGTCGCGCCTGCCCAATGCGTCGCGACACCCAGCCAATGCGTCGCGCAGATGAACTTGCACAATTTCGCCTTCAAACTGTTTCCTTTGCTCCTCACGATTTCTTGTTAGCTCACTCTGTCCTCTTGGCATACGAATGAGCTTTTGAAAGATGAAAATTTTTTATATGCCAAGGATTTTAATTCTCCATTTCAAAAAAAACCCACTTTGTAATGTTTCAGATTTTGGCACTTTTTAAAAAACTCTGTTTTGCTTCATTTTGGCTTTTTGATTGAATGATGTGCTTTGAGTTTGCTTTTCAGGGAATGAATCTGTTGGAGCTCGACAAAGGTGACCAGGGTTGCCAGTGAAATATTATTACAACTGAGAAAACTTGAAACTACATTACATTTATACATAGAAATACTCTATTTTTCTTCAAAACAGAGTTTGAAGAAAAATACATTATTAAGCATATGATGACAAAATTTTTAGTACTGAATCCTTATTTCAAACTCCTCATGTGCCTGTTGACCATTATTAGGGATTTTGAAGACCTTATGATATGAAACCCTAGACCTAATGGGACTGACCTCTTAAGAAATGAGTCTTGCAAACCATGAGACAAACAGTGACTGCAGATGATCTTAATGAAAGGGAATGGGCCAGCAGGTAAAGGATATGAGGAAAAAATCTCAGAACAAGCCACTACCGTCAAATGATCCATGCTCCTAATGGAATGCAACTGACTGGACTGAGTGATACACCTAAAATGAAATGCGACAAGAGAATTTTGATCACTGACGGAGGGATGAAGATACCGACACTAACATTGGCTCCAATGGGGATGGTAGCTCCTTGGAGGTGCCAAGAACTATAGATCTATGGGAAAATAGGAAGTGCCTTCGTTCCATTGGGCTATGGAGTCAATAATTTCGACAAACCAAAACCAGAGTCTTGACTCAATTTCAGGACTGAAATCTGACTCAATTTCAAGACTGAAATCGACTGAAAGACCTGACTCAAACAAACCAAACCAAAACTGAAATCAAACTTTAGTTTTATAGCCTTGACCTCGGGCCCCAAACTGAAAGAATGAAGACAAAACACACTTGCAATGAAATTTAAACAAATCGGTATGTACAGTGATACATGTGACATCATAAAACATTTCAAAAATGATACCGTTTGAGTAGCCGACCATTGACCGGCCCTCCTGGACAATCTTCTCCATTCATTTCTTTCAAAAGGAAAGCATTTTGGCCTTGATATGCAGCAATTTTGAAAGGTCCTTTCCAAATATTCTCGAACTTGCCATGCTTACCTTTATCTTCATTTCTCGCATCCCATTTTAGCACCACTTCCTCTAAATGAAACTTGTCCGCCTTAGCCTTTCGATCATATATCTCCTTAATTCTCTCTTGCAGCTTGAAAGTGTTATGAAAAATCTCATCTCTAGTCTGCTGTAAATGGATCATTTGATTTATCCTCCGTTGCATATGATCATCTTCGCTGCCAGCTTCCTGCAGAAGTTTAACCACTGGAACTGTGAGAGAGGTAGGGAATACCGTGTCAACACCATACACGAGCTCAAAAGGAGACATGCCTATAGATTTCTTTTGATTCACTATGTCTGCCCAAAGTGCATTAACCAATTTCTTGTGCCAACCTTTCTTGTTTATTTCCAGCGGCTTTTTGATAATATTGACCAAGGATTTATTTGAAGATTCGGCCAATCCGTTGCCTTGTGGATGATAAGCGGTTGAGTGCCCCAAAGTGATTTGATACTTATTACAAAAATCAATCATTTTTTTTTATATTTCAAATTTGCTGCATTATCAGTGATCAACTTATTTGGACAACCAAAACGAGACAAAATATTGTTCTCAAGGAATGAAATTATTACCGAATCTATGGCCTGCCTAGTGGGAATCGCCACAATCCATTTAGTAAAATAATTCGTCGCTGTAAGGATCCACTTATGCTGCGCTGAAGAAGCAGGATGGATTTCGCCAATGAAATCCAAACCCCACTGCTGAAAAGGAGCACTTACTTCAATAGGCTTGAGCGGTAAAGGCTGCAATTTTCTCCTCCCTTCCAAAATCTGACATTCGTGACAGCTTTTAACAGTCTTGTACACATCAGCAAAGAGAGTTGGCCAATAATATCATGCTCTCAAAATTTTGTTGGCCGTTGTCTTCCAGAAAAGCTGACCTTCGCAATCTCCCTTATGAAAGTCTTCCATAACTTGTTTTGCCTCTTCTTCAACCGAACAATTGAGAAAGACACCACCGGGATCTTTCCAATAGAGCGCATTATTCATGATACAAAACTTGGCAGCCTTCAATTTCAATGTCCTACTTTTGTTTTTAGCCATTCCTGGTGGTGGTGACAAATTTTGGAGTACATACACAATGTCTGAGTACCAAGGAGAAAGAACAAAAATCTCTGATACCTGAACAGGCGGACTTTCTTCATTTTCCTTGGACATAGCAGCAGTAAGATTAATGTCCAAGGCATGCAAATTTGACTCAGCCATTAGCTTAGCCAGCCCCTGTCCTTTGATAAGCTTTGTAGGCTTGATCTCTACGTCATATTCCAACAAGGCAACAATCCATTTGCCCTGTCTCCCTTCTGAATCTGTTTGCACTAAGACTTCTTTAACAACAGCATAGGAACATAAGCAAGAATGTGAGAATGCAGAATATATACTCGAAAGTATTTCAACACATTTACTAAGGAAAGAGCTTTTTTTTCAATAATATTATACTTTAAAGCTGCATCTCTTATGGTTCGGCTGAAAAAGGCTATTGGTTTCTCAAGCTGATCTATTTTCTGCATCAAGACTGCTGCCATAGTATGATTCGAGGCAAATGAAAACAAAATAAAATCCTGAGTATAGTCTGGGCTGATCAAAACCGGAGTTGAAGAAAGAGCCAATTTTACTAAATTGAAAGACTTTATTGCTTCCTCAGTCCATTTCACCACACTATCTTTCTTGAGCATGTTTGCGATTTCCCTTAAATGTTCAGCAAGATTGGGCACAAGGCGACGTAAGAAATTCATCTTACCGTTGAATTATTGAATCTCATTTTTGTTTCGGGGAAGATCAATTTGCTGAATGGCTTCTACCCGGGCTGGATCAATGCGGATACCATCTTTCGATATAATATGACCGAGAAGCTTGCCTTCATCCATGGCAAACAAACTTTTCTTTGGATTGAGAGATATACCATATTTTCTACACCGCTGAAACACAATCTTCAAATGATAAAGGTTCTCTTCATCTGAATTAGAAAAAACCGTCAAATCATCAAGATACACAACCAGAAAGACATATTTTTCATTCGCAAATGCCATATCCATTGCTCGCTGAAAGGTCGCACCAGCATTCTTCAAACTGAAAGGCATTTTAGCATAATGAAAAGTTCCCCACAGAGTGGTGAACGTTGTTTTATCTCTATCATCCTCATGGACCAGAATTTGGTTATAATCGGAATAACCATAGAGTAGCAACATGCGGGATGCTCCAACTACTCGCTGAAGTATGTGATCCATTTTGGGAAATGGATAATTGTCTTTCAAAGATACTTTATTCATATTCCTAAAATCAATGCATAAGCGAATCTCACCTGTTTTCTTACGCACGGGCACCAAATTAGAAATCCAATCTGAGAATCTTATGGGGACGATGATACCAACTTTGTACAAGCGATTCACTTCCTTCTCTATTGAGGGCAACAGCTTTGGATTTATTCTTCTCAACTTCTGTCGAAAGGGATTTTGATTTGGCTTGATCGGAATGGTATGCTGAATTATGTTGGTATCATATGTATTTAAATCTGAATAGTCCCAAGCAAATAAATCAGCAAAGGAAGACAATAAATTGATATACTTTGCTTTTACCTGTGGAGGAAATGACTTAGACAATTTCACCATTTTAGGATTTTCTGCTGATCCAATGTTCACATACTCAACTCCTTTCTCTATTGGCCGCAAGGTTGGTTTTCGAGCTACATCATCTTGGTCGAAAAGCTCCTCTAAAGGTATTAGACCTTTAGGAATGACATTATCCTTCAGCTGCAAAACTTCCATTTGATTGACTTGTACATCCGCTTCGCCATCATCATGCTCCCTATCAATAGAGGTGTCTTTGAATTTACCTTCATTTTGCAGAAATTCATCAATTTCTTTATCATCTTGAAACACTTGCCAATACCTTTGGTTGTCAGGGATAGTCAGACGATGCTTCACATAAATTTCAAATTTGTTGCTTGAGTTCATCAGAATTTTCAAATTACTTGCTGCTTTTGCAAGTGCATCTGCAATTCCATTCTGAATACGAGGAACACATGTCAAAGTATAATCTGAAAAAAATCTCAAGATATCTAGTACTGAATTTTGGTAGGCCCACATTCGAGGATGCTTAGCTTGGTATTCACCTTTCACTTTCTTGATAACTAACTCGGAGTCGCCATACACTGCAATCCTTTTGACATTTAACTTTCTAAGAATTTTCAGACCAGCAATTAAAGCTTCATATTCAGCCTCATTATTTGAACAATCAAAAGCCAATTTATAAGAACAAACCCTTACATTACTTGGCACTTTGTTTGGGGAGGAAAAAGGGCTGCGTACCCAAATGCCAATTCCAGCACCATCGTTTCCTACCGCACCATCAAAATCCATGGTCCACAAACCATCTTCATCCTCTTCCAAATGCTGAAATTCTATTTTTTCTGTTACTTCTGTTTGCTATCCATCAACATTTTGTTGCTGTCGGAAGGCTGATTGCTCAGCGGTACTTTCAAGTTTTTTTCTCTCTTTCTTTAAGACCTCTCTGAAATTTTCGGTGATTTCTGGAATGTCTTCTACTTCAACTAATTGGATATTTACATCATGAAAGCTATCTGAGTATAAAACAAAGGATTCTAAATCAGTATGTACATAGTTAATTGGATGATTTACTGGTTTCTCCTTGCTAGTAATCATATACTTCATCTTCTGCTCCTAGTATAATTTCCTCATTTGACCAAACACGGGAATAGTAGCATAGGAGAAATAAAGCTGCAATGTCCCTTTAAGTTTCGCTCCCCAAGATTTGGAAAGAATCATGCCAAATCTAGGAGGAATATCCGCCACAACCACATCCATCAAAACATTTTTAGTCGGAATCTGATCCAAACTGACCACCAAATCTTTGATAAGCCCAATGCATCTCACTCTACTAGAATCAAAAGAGTAAAGGTCATGATACTTTCTTGTGATATCCAATCCAAATTTCTCCATGATTGCCTTAGGCATGAGATTATGAGAAGCTCTGGAATCAAACATAGCATTGTGTAACACATAGTCGTGCAATCTAACGCTGATGTAAAAAGGAGGTACATCACTATCTGGAGACTCACCATCCAATGCTGGACCAAAAATCAACTCAGGTTGATCATCTTCCACGTTTACCATGTCAGACAATGGATCTAAACTCAAAATCTTAGACACATGACCCTTATAGCTGCTATTCTTCATCAATTCAGTCAAAGGAATGGACACTTTTAACTTAGCAATTTCATTTTCTAAGTTAAAAACTGAAGTTTTCTCTACCTCTTTAGCTGGAACATCCTTCTTTTCAATTTTCTCCTTTGATATATTTGGCTGATTGGATCTTTCATTTGCTGATGGTGATTTTCTAGTAGAGGGATCAGTTGTCTCTTTTCCCTTCTTCTGCACAACAGGTGAATCATTCTTTGGTGCTGAAGATTCCTTTCTTTTTTGAATTGGATTAACGGGCACATCTCTACTTCTTAGTGAATATTGTCATTTCTGGGCGGTCAAGGCATTCATGTATCCCCTCTGATATTCATCAGACTCTTCTTCAAGAGCTGTTTCATTTGCCAAGATGAAATTCTCATCCCTTTGTACAACTGAGCTTTCAGAATACTCCTAATCTTCAGTGATAAAAATTGGCATATCATCAGGTGTAAAGAAATGATTCTCTTCTCCAATTACACCTTCTTCATCATCTGATTCCGGACCATGAACAAAATTTTGTTGTAAGGGTGTCTTCACTTGCTGCTGTATTGCTGGTTCTTGTGCTCGTTGCTCTCTTTGTTTGATCCTAAATTGTGGTTGCTGCTGGCCACAGAAATTAGGATTTATGACTTGTGGTTCAAACTTGTCAATTGCTAATATTTCGAACATCTTTTCCATCTTACGGAGCACTTGATCTGAAGTGGAAACCTCTTCCTTTGTTGCTACTTTCTTTTCAGCTTTCATTCTAGCTCTCCTGGCAAGCAGATTTGCTTCAACATTGACTGCAATTTTCTGCATGTCTTCTAAAGTGCCCGGATCTCTTTCTCTTAACTGATAGGCCATGTCAGGATCGAAGCCATCCGGAAAATTAATAAAATCCGACCCCCTGGGTGGCTTTATATCAGCAGGAATTGCATTGTAAACAGTATTGGATCTAATACAATAATCTTGAACAAACTCACCAACGTTTCGCTTGATATTATCATATTCGGAAAGGATCTGAAGAGGGTCTTTCTTCGCTTCCCATCAATCCAAGAATTGTCTCTGAATATTAGGCAATGTAGCAATACTTCTAGCCGACAAAGCTCTGAACCACTTCCTTATTTCACCTCCAAAGGTTTGTACAAACAGTCTCATTGTCACATTTTCCGCATCAATCTCATGAAGGTCAAAGAAATTTTCCATCCTATCCACATGTTGCTGAGTAGTAACACTTTGAGGAGTGCCATCAAACAATGGAATTTTTCTTTGATAATCAGCGAGCATGTCATCCAAGTTTTGAGGCAACACAAGGGGTGCAAATCGGGCAGCCATTTCTCTAGGTGGATTTACAACCGGTCTTGGGGATATAGGAGGAGTCAGAGGAGCTAATGTATGAGGTGTATGTGGTGTGGATGGAGGTGATACTACTGCATATTGTTGATCAGAGATAGAAGTCTGCACAGGAATAATGGGAATGAAAGGAGGCTCGGTAGGAATTTGTGAACTAGATGTAATCGCGGATGACCCAAGAGTTGCAGATGCAGATTCCATGAATTCAGGAATGTTTGTTGCTACAATGGAATTCTGAATATTCAAGATGTAACTGTCAATTGATCTGTTGGCCTTTTCAATTTCAAGGTATTTGAAAAACTCTGGATTTAGGACTGTAAAATCAATAGCACTTTCAGATTTGGTTTCAAACAGTGACAACTCAAATTGCTCGTCAAACTCAAGATCTTCAAGATACTCGAAAACAACAGGACATGAATGAGATTTGAACACAGGAATCACAAGACTTTCTCGATGAAGGATTATCAGAATGAGATTGGGATTTTCATACACAGGAGGTGGATCAGGATCAGGATTTTCCCTGGTGTGTCGTCTGGAAGCCAGTGTGTTGAATTATTTCCAAAAATCAAATGGACAAAAACAACTTGTTCAGCCTATCAAATTCTGAACTCATCATCCAAAGGTCTAGAATTATCTGATATACTGGGGAAATTTACAAGTCAAATGCTACGTTTACAAACTAGACCAGAGATTGACTGAAGCAACGTTTATCTACTTATGCACTTGCAAAGCAATGTGCAGTTCGAAGGCTACCTGGCATAACTTTAGGCTCCGTCTGTAGCTTATAAAATGAATAACACTAACAAGAAAACAATATTGTGCTCCCCAGTATGGTCGCCACTATGTTATTGCCTAAATCTACCTCAGGCTGAAGAAGGCAGAGTCTAGGGTAACATCAAACCACGCTTAATCTGGCAGCTAGCCCTACCAGATCGGGAGAGGGCTCTCTCCTGGTCAATCTCAGCAAAAAATGATTAGTGAGGCTTGAGATGACTTTAATAAAGGATGATTTTAGGCTAGGTATATATGTAAAAGAGCTTGATTTGATTTTGAAGGTGTTTGTTGGATCAAAGGGAAGACAGATTTTGGGTCCGGGGAACGATCAGTTTTGCAGAGAGCTGAATGGGGCAAGGTAGGCAATTGTTTTGACACTTCAAATTTTGAATGGAATGGAGATAAGAGATGGGTGAGGAGTTGAAAAGGGAAATAAAACTTCAAGGATCCTCTTCAAACAGTTGAAAACATGAAAAATTAAACAAATCCTAGGAAGAGCACTGAAAATTATAATGGATTCTACCTTTGTTATTATTTGTTTAACTTAAGAAGAAATAAGAGGGAAAATGATACACATAAGACACCAGTAAAATTACATTAACAGAGAGAAAAACATTATCAAATCAAAGTACCAAAAGAATCCCATAGAGTGTTGCAAACCTTGGTCTATTCCTTTGCCAAAATGCAGAGATGATGTGCAATGATGCTCAAAGCAATCCCAAATGTCCAACCCAGCTAATGACTGAAAAACCACATGATATAGACAAGCAAGCACTCATCCCCAGCCTCTAGGGGTCAAGCTCACAAGTTTAGGAGCTATTTCAACAAGATATAAACTAAGAACTGGAAAATAGGCAGTGGAACAGCTTGCCTCTATAAGATAGGAAACTAATTCATTAAGTTGCAATTCACCTTTTGATGGATGAATCTACCTCCATGAATAAAAATTTAACAAAATTACATCAATATCCATCAAATTACATCAAATTACATCATGAGTTTACCATTTGAAAAGAAGAAAGTCAAAATGTCAAAAACTAGGCGAAAAACAGAGTTACTGAGTCCAAAATGAGCAAAAATCCCCAATGCGCTGCGCCTTATTTCTCTATGCGTCGCGCCAGTTTGGAGCTGATTTTGGAGTCATTCCTGTGATCTAAATTGGCTGAAAGTGGGCTTGGTGGAAAGGTCTGCCTGTTTACTTTCCAAAACAAGTCGAATTTCTGAATTTGGCTTCCATTTGCCCCTCCAAAAATGAGTTTTCCCAACACTGCTTCTTGTGTGTCCAAAAAGGGGCAGAAAGGTCATTTTTAGGGTGTTTTTGACCCTTCTGGAAGCCCAAAACCTGTCAAAATCACTTGGCCATAGGTATGCATACACAAATTTTCATGAAAAATCAAAAAATATAAAGTTTTACCCAAGAGGAGCCTCCCATCAAAAGCGCGTGCCAATTGGCGCGACGCGTAGAGCTGAAAAATCTGTGTTTAGGCCAAAAAAAACAAAATTTAAAAATGTGTCCCAAATTTCTTGAAATTTGGGCTGAATGTCCTCCATCATGTACCATGCTGGGCCAAGGAAGCCTCGGCCAAAATCTGAAGTCTATCTTACCTTTTCCAATGCTTTGAGGCCTTCTTTAACTTAGCCTTCAGGATCTTGATTCATGCCTTGCAAACATGATTTCTTGCCCAATAATGATTCGCCATGTGCCTCAACATGTTCTTTTCCTTGTTGGCTTTCTCCAACAAATTTTCCAGATGAATATTTACCCTTTCAAGCCACATTTCACGATCAACCTCAATCTCTTGCTCAATGGATGTCATCTCGGTTTGGCTCCTTTTGGCAGCTTGCCGGTTCTCATGTATGTTTTGTAGCTCTATGATAGTTTGCTGATATTCAAGCTGCTTGTTTCTCTGCTCAAGGTATTTTATAATCCACTGGGCTCTTTCTAGTTTGAGAGTCAAAGTACTTATCTCCGCCTTCTGCTCCTGAATGACCTCCCTGAACTTTGAGCTTTGTGGGCCCAAATTAGTGTCATCATCCTGAATGAGGATGAAATTTGTCTCATGCTCACCTGAAGGCCCCTCATCATGCATTGGCCTCTTACCCTTGTCCTATACCTGTACCGCTGATGAAGGAAGCAAGACCCCTTCCACCCCGGGTGGAGATAATACTCGCTTGGCTACTGCAAACAAAACTCTAGTACCTCTCTGATAGGTGACATACACCGACACACTAGCAGTCTCTGTCTCCTGACCCTCATGCTGATATGAAGGTTCACCTGCCTCCTGAAAGACCTCCGAAGGTACCTGAGGAGCTGTGAAGAAATCATTAGAAATGAAATCCTCCCATGAAATATCCTGCAAGCCAAGCTGATGCATAACCACAATTTTGATGAGTGAAAAGTGATAGATACTGCTATACTGCTGCTCAGGATTTTTCCTTTGCACGAGAGTGGTCATCTTCTCAATATTCCAGCACATGAAATAAGGGAGGTTCATCATCCTTACCCTGGTAAAGTGCATCAACAACCTGATATGATAGGCATAAAGACGTGAAAACTGGCCCTCACAACTGAAATATTTGATAATAAGTTTCATCAGAGGAGCATATGAATCTTTTAGGAACCGGAAGGGAAAAACTCTACTGAGTTGTCTAAAAAAACTAGGCTCGATATATGGCTCATAGTGTACGCTGTCAACCTGCTGCCTTTTGTTCCATTGCTCTCCAACATTTGGAATTCCGGTTGCTTGAGAGATAGATTCAGGTGTTAAAGTGAATGTCACACCTGCAAGGGTGACTTGGCCATTACGTAAATGCAACACAAACAATCGGGCCAACTCTTGATGGTGGTGAACTCTAGCAACCATTTCACAAAATTGATAACATGAATGCTGTTGGAAACATGAAATAGCTAAAGGACAAGCCTGTAGCTCAGCCAATGAAGTAGGCTCCTCCCTCACATGTCTGCCACTCTTATGAGGTCTCTTAGGTGCATGCAATTCAGTTGTGGAGTCACTGTCTCGATCATAAGAAGAATCTGTTTCCATGATTTCCAAGTCTATGTTGTTTTGGATGAATATGAGGAGTTTGGTGTCTTTGGTTTTGTTTCCAAATATGTGATAATAAGTGAGGGACTATGGAGGGGGAGGGTAGGGGAAATGATGGAATATTACCAAGTGAAATTTGCCAATTGAAGAGTTTAGGGACAGTCACTAGGTTTTTTGGGATAGCATTGGGGTTTGGGAAGTTTATAATTGGGATGTGGGATAATGGGAATGGGATAGGAAATAAGTGATTTAGGGATATAAGGGAATAGGGAAATGGGCTGGTGTAACAAGATCAACAGTGATGAGGAAATACAAGGTGGGGAAATGGAAATGATAGGCACCAAACCAATTTCTAAACCCTAAGGAAACAATCCTTGAACAAGCAAATAGGGTTTGAATTTCTTGTATTAAATCCTCATAGATATCATAAAACACCGGTTCATTGGCATTTACAAAGTTTATTGACTTACTTGGATTGGAAATGACCGAGCAAAATCGAAGTTTGAATGTAATTGGGTTTCCAAATACCTTGCAGCCCTATGCATCGCGCAACAAACCCAACGCGTCGCGTACCTCCAATGTGCCGCGTAGGAACAATTTCAACATAGTGGGGGCCGACCCAATGCATCGCGCCCGCCCAATGCGTCGCGACACCCAGCCAATGCGTCGCGCAGCTGAACTTGCACAATTTCGCCTTCAAACTATTTCCTTTGCTCCTCACGATTTCTCCTTAGCTCACTCTGTCCTCTTGGCATACAAATGAGATTTTGAAAGATGAAAATGTTTTATATGCCAAAGATTTTAATTCTCCATTTCAAAAAAAACCCACTTTGTAATGTTTCAGATTTTGACAATTTTTAAAAAACTCTGTTTTGCTTCATTTTGGCTTTGTGACTGAATGATGTGCCTTGAGTTTGCTTTGCAGGGAATGAATCTGTTGGAGCTCGACAAAGGCCACCAGGGTTGCCAGTGAAATATTATTACAACTGAGAAAACTTGAAACTACATTACATTTATACATAGAAATACTCTATTTTTCTTCAAAACAAATTTTTGAAGAAAAATACATTATTAAGCATATGACGACGAAATTTTTAGTACTGAATCCTTATTTCAAACTCCTCATGTGCCTGTTGACCATTATTGGGGATTTTGAAGACCTTATGATATGAAACCCTAGACCTAATGGGACTGACCTCTTAAAAAATGACTCTTGCAAACCATGAGACAAATAGTGATTGCAGATGATCTTAATGAAAGGGAATGGGCCAGCAGGTAAAGGATATGAGGAAAAAATCTCAGGACAAGCCACTACCATCAGATGATCCATGCTCCTAATGGAATGCAACTGACTGGACTGAGTGAGACACCTAAAATGAAATGCAACAAGAGAATTTTGATCACTGACGGAGGGATGAAGATACCGACACTAACAAGTTCAACTACTACTTCAAACACAGATTCTTCTACAACACAGGTTCAACAAACAGATGGAGCAGGTCAAATTGTGAAGGCTATTGAGGAATTGTCTTTAAAAACTAATGAAATCAATAGCCTAAAGAAGGTAATTGAAAATATTGAAGCCACAAATAAGTTAGCTCAAATAAATGCTAAAACCCATGAGCAGAAGGCAATTAGACTTGGAGAGAAAATCAAGGGCTTACAAAAAGAGTTAACGTTCACTGAACAAATTTCATTTGTCAAGAATCATCTATGAACAAAAGTAATTGAGGCCATTCACACTCAATGGCCTTAAATTCAAATTATATATGAACAAAGAGACTTATTGTTAGCAGCTCAGGCAGAGATTCAAAAGACCAAGGATGAGTTAACTGATAAGCCAATTCAGGCTTTAAAACTCATCACATTCTTGAATAGCAAGAACATAGCAGAATTGGAAGAGTTACAAATAATGGATAGAACAAAGACCATTTTATAGATTAAAAAGGTAGTAACAAAGAAAATTTTTATGAACTACCTGGAAGAGAAGTGTGAAACAATGAATATTGCCATAACAAAGTTTATGGTGAAGTATACAAACTTAAGACAAAAGGGCTTGCCAGACATTCATGTCTTCAATGAAAAACTAATGCCCCAGACAGATTATGATAAGAAAATCAGAGAATTTTCCAAGGAGAAAGTCAGCAAACCATTGCCACAAGGCACTCCTACAGGTAAAGTCCTTCTTCAGCACTGTGAAGGTTTGTTCTTTCTTCAACATGAGATCAAACATATTTTTGTGTTTAAACCCAATTTTTCTAAATACATGGAGGCAGATGAGAATTTTAGAAAGCTGAAGAATGTAAAAATTCTCAGTGAAGAATAGTGGCAAGCATTTATAGATTTAATGTGAAAATGAGAGGTAAAATAGTGAAGAAATTACCTTGAAAAACAATCAAGAAGAAACAGTGAAACAAAAGGACAGTCTGCTGATTTTTTACTGCAAAAAGATATATTTTTACAGTAGTAAAACAATGGAAATATCAGTCAAAAGTGTATCAGAGTTAAAGATCAGCGTTAAAGAGTATCAGATGAAAGAGTATCAGCTAAGGCAACTCAAATGAAGATATTTTCAAGCAGCCAGCAAAGCAGGACATCTAATCACTCAAAAGCTCCTTGTTAGATAAAGTAGTTCTATTTATTTTGGATAAGAGGAAAACTTGCTGATTTGTTAAGCAGTTGTCCCTCTTATTTTGTAAATATATTTTCTATTTCCTAATGACATTCCTAGATGTCTCCTAGGATATTTGTAACTGCATTTTGTATAAATACTTCTACATTTGAAGTATTGAGTGTGGAATAAAATTGCTAGACTTTACTATAGACTTTTTGCTGAACATTGGAGGCTATTATGTGTTGATTTCAAAGTAGCAGACTGGACAAAGCTAAACTGGCATCATAATTCAGGATCCCTGTGATAAGATGATGAGTGAAGTACTCTCTTCTTGTCATTGTTTCCTTTCTTGAGTTTCATGCAATCCATTATATGTTTTTTCTATCTTAATGTGTAACTAGGAATATTACTACAAGCTAGTCCTATACTCCCTGTTTTTAACTAGTTACCATTTTAATGTTTTCTGTTGATTTCTGGTGTTAGGAATTCTTAATTGCTCCTACTCCCGTTTGACCCCTGCCTCCTTCTTTCATTTTCTAGATCAAAGGATCCTTCATAGCCCTTTATCCTGATCATACCATTTCACCAAAAAAACACTTTTCCAAATATCTGAGGGTTATCTATCTTTCCCTAAATACATTTGTACCTTTTTGGCCTTGACTTCTAGAGCTGCTATCTAGATTTAGACTCCATAGCCCGATGGACAAGTAGATTTCTCTCTAGTTTACCTCCAAGTGATTTTTTCCCACCAAAACCTTTAAAAACAAACCAATTGTTCTATCATAACTAGCTTAAAAACATAAATAAAAAAACAAAGATAAATCTTAAAGAGAGAGCCCTCTTTGAATTCTAGGAAGGCTAGATCCTAGGATTTGAAGTTGGTTTGTGGTTACCTCTAGTGTTCTTAGACTAAAAACTCAAATCCCACAACTTAAGAAATTACTAGAGTGATAACATGTGCGAGGGGATGAAATGTATGAGCTTTGATTTGCTATAATGAACAATGTTTGCAAATCAAAACCCATAGAGAGAATGCCTTTGACATAATTAAAATAGATTAAATTAAAATTAAATTTATAGCTATATTTAATTTCAAAACTTAAAATAGTATCATTTCATGTACATAGCATTAAATAGTTTGAAAAAGAATAATTACGAAAGAAGTGTTTCAAAGTGAGGATGTCTCTTCCACATGTTCTTCCTTCTACACAAATCCCCACTTCCGCACATATATTTCTTTATGATATGTTAACACAAACTGACCACTCGTTTACATACATAAAATAAAATTTGGGGATTACCACCTTACCTCGAAGATAAAGGATAATTGTTAATACTAGTATTGTTGTAATATAAATTGAAAGTCCTAATGATCTCTCCCCCATAGTAACGACCACCAGCCAGTTAAACAAAAATACAATACATTACAATACAACAAATTGTAGTTGAGCTTATTTCATGTATGTATACATATGATACTCTATATATAGGCAGGGCTACCGAGCCAAAACTTGGTCTAAGTGTAGCGCATATATCACAAAATTCATATGAAGGTTGACTCTTGTTGAGATTCAACAAGATGATGAGCTTAGTGAAAAGAGTCGCCTTCACTAAGTGGGCCCGCAGGCTATTTTTGGCGCAAAGTCTATTTTTAGACTATGTCTATTTTTAGACATGTCGATCATATTCTATGAGTTGCAGGATGCTATTTGTGGATGGTTGGTCAAGTTGGAAAAATAGATGGACTTCTATTTTTAGACATATTGCGCGGAATCTATTTTTAGATTGCCAGTCTAAAAATAGATATGTCGAATATTATTAGCTCTTAATAATATTTGGACTATAAACATTATCTTATTCTCGGGAGCACTTTGGCTAAGTGTACGATGTGGCAATGAAGAATTTATTGTAAGGAATTCTATTCTAGGTTTAATGTAGCCAATGCATGAGGACCTAAGCAGAACTCATGTGACAAAGTTTGGTGGAGTTATAGAAGTAGTTGGTGGAGTTGTATTTAGTTTAACTCAGTTAGACTCAGTTGAGCTAGTTGTATCTAGTCTAACTGATTGATACACTAGTGAGAGTGGTGTGAATTAATTAGTTAATTAATTCACTAAATAATTACTCATTAATCAACTGAAGAATACATCAGTTAACTACAGTGCATGGCAGTTTCAGTGGAGACCAGTGGAGAGGTAGGTGAAAGAGCAAGTGTGACTATCAGTTGTGACTACAGTGATGCATTGATTGCATCCAACACTCAGTGGAGATGCCAATGAGGATTGCGCAATGCAAGCTTGGTGGATTCGAGTTCATTCAGAGCCATTCTTCAGCAGGGATTGCACAGTAGAGGCGGGCTAGCAGGTGGCAAATATCGATGCATGGATTTGCAAGATCGGGCCTGATTAGTGTGTAGCGATTGTATTGTACTGAGAGCTTGACATGTTCAGATTTGTATGAGGATTGTTACATGATCTCTATGACATATATTATATACAGATAGTTGGGGTTTACAACAGTTTTCCCTATAAATTTCACTGCCAGTTAATGTGTGAATTTCTTATTGTCTCACAAACATCGTAATTGATTTAATTTCAAAGATGAGATCAATAGTGGAATATCCTCATATTTCAAACATCTAAATAGTGTGAGATCAGGAGAATCTTGGACATATAACACATAAGTTATATAATTTCTACAACTCTCCCCCTAGTTGGTGGTGTGGAAAATTTTAGTGATGTACAATAAGCCATGACAATAGATATGAGAGGACAAAGAACTTGTTGTGGAAAATTTTCCAATACCAAAGAACCCAATGTAGGAAATTTATGGTAAAAGATATAGAGTATAAAATGTGTTGTACAAAAAGGTGCACCAATAGCTACATGATATTCTATCACATCTCCTTCAATGTTTTTCTTTTGCCAAAAATTGCTTAAAGTTAATTTTATTCTGTCACTTTCGATACTTTGTCATTTTAGAAAATACAAGGAATGAACATCATTTGTTTAATTCGTTCAATGAAAGGCATTTTGTCTAAATGCATTTGTATGGATATTTAAATGATCTATATCTGCCAAATTTTGATTATTTTATGGATTCTCAATACATACCCCGAGCATACTTTAAATTTCCTAGTATGGACACAATCTTTCCCACTAAAAACTGAGTGTATTTTAAAATTTTGGTACTGGCACAATCTTGCCAAGTAAAACACTCGAGGAAACAATAAATTTTAAACAAATATTGCCTTTGTTAAAAAGGATAAATCTCGAAATGGAGATTGCCTCTATTAACAAATATTTAAACCAAATCTCAATATTAAAAAAAAAACATAAACAGACAAACACATTGTGCACATTGGAACCAAATGACACCGATCTAATCAAAACTGAGGTAAAACTCCCTAAAACTTGAAATTTCATAGTAGGGTGAAAAATCTTATACCAGGTTTTCCCAACAGATTTCCAAAGTGAAATTCCAATCCAATATTTAGCCAAAACTTCTTGAGAAACTTGGAAAGTGAAGATGGAAATGTGCAACAAAAGTAGGCATAGAAATTTGATACTTACATTTTCCTTTCACCAAATCTAGAGTTTGACCGAAACAATGTTCCCTATGGCATAGAAAAGACACTCTCAATCTTGTTTCTACTTTTGTCCTAACAACAATTGTTTCGTGGGGTACCGCCTTTGCTCAAAATATTTAACGTAGCACACCGACTCGTTTGATTTGATGAAGCATCCTGAAGTCAAGGTTCAATTCGGCTCAGTCTCGTCTATTCAGCAGCAGGTTCATTATCTTCTGAGTTTATAATATAATATAGACTACATCCTCTTTTATATTAGAATGACATTCAATCACTTTTGATATCAACTGATAACACTTGCATCTATAGGTCTAGCAGGTCATTGAACTTAGAGTGTGATTTAAATAATGTTGTTTAAGCCAATATTATCTAATGACATTGTTAGAAGATTAGGAATACATATTTTTGTTATTACCATTGTGTAATTTTATTTCAAAGATCATATTTAGACACAATTTATTAAAAAAAAAAAATTAATATTTTAACTTTAAAATTAAAATAATTTCATGTTTGCAAAAAAAATTGTGTTCATTGCTTTACACACACATTCCCTCTTCACACCTATTTTCCGAAACATACTACTTTTTCTGCACATCCTTTATGCACACAACTCATAAAAGCCTTTATATCAACGTTCAAGAGTGTCTTTGTCATAGATAACCAAAATGTATCAAACGTTTTGTTTTGGTGTGTAGTCCAAGGAAAAAGCAAATTGACTCGCCATATTACTTTCAACTCTGAAACCAAAACCTTCGAGAACAAAGTTCAAAGTATGTCTACCAACCTTTCAATAATAATATCATGTAACAACCAAACTTAATAAACATGCTAAATTATCATTTCGATAGAATTACAGGGACAATGCAAAGTTAAATTTGTAAAAAAAATACTAAAATCAATAGCGAAATTTAGAAAGGAAGCCTCGAATATCAATTCGAAAGAGATTATTATTTTAAATAAAACCTTATATTGTGATATTTTTGAAGAATATTTAGACAAAACTTTTGTATTGTTGGAGTGTGACAGACGTTGGGTCCCAGTCCAACCAAAAGTTGAATGCTTTTCTTTCACGAGAAGAAACGGTTTTCTTTCAAATATTTGAAGCAAGAACCAGAAGTATGCTCTCTCGTATTGTAAGCTTCTTAAGCTTAAAGATCAAAGATCCGAGCTATGCCATTCTATTTATGTTAAAGAGGAGAGTGTCCATTAAGGTTACAAAATCAGTAGATATTAACCAGTAGTGTTTATTATTTCTGAATTATGTTATATTTTTATGATTCCTTACATATTAATCAATTATTTTGCAATTTTGTGTTACCAAAGTTTTGAGAATGAAAAGTTTGGTTTAAGTATAGACTAAGTCATATAGTAATAATGTAATTTAACAGGAATGTTCAAGTTTTCGATTGAGATGAACAATTAATCAAACAACTACCAAAACAAGGAATATACTACTTAGCAGCTAGCAGCTATCCTTTTTTTTAGTGGAATCTTCATTTGTTTTAAGTTCTCCTTTCTTTTTCCCCTTTTCAATTGGTTTCTTTCCTCCTTTCAAGTATCTTTTTGCTCTTTCATTTTTATTTTTATGTTTGATTTATGTACTATTTTATCTTTTTTATTATATTGTATTTTCATTAATGGGGATAAACTTTGTCTTTTTAACAAGTTTCTTTTTTCATAATATTATATTAATATGAGTATAAATAATATTATTGTTTTTATTTTTTACAATACTAGATAGTGAGAGGTTTTTTTTTTTTTTTTTTAAATGAAAATATAATTTTTATTTTTTTATTATTATTTTTTGTAAGTTAGAAATTTTAATGTTAATATGTAAAAAAAAAAAATATAATACATTCAACCATTTTTATTATATGTTTTTTTGGAAACTAGGACCACAAGGATAGTAGTAAATCAAAGTATAAGATCATTCAAAGTAGAATAGTTTATAAGGACATATCACTGAAACTATTTTCCCCTTCATATGCTATGAAAAAGCAATAGAAAATATTTTGAGAATGGAATAGAAGCCCTTTCTCAGCCATGGTGGTGTAGAGTTTGAAAAAACTAAGCCTAGGGATTTTCATCTTACATCGGCTCTTTCCCAATTGTCATGCTTCTTGGGGCCATTGTTCCAGGGAAAATTTTAGGGGCGAATTTTAGTCCAAGGGTGAATTTTAAAGGGTTTTAGAATTTGCAGGGGTGAATTTTTGTATATAAAACCCCTTTTGTATAGTTAGCCCTAAAACTATTTTAAAAATAAATAATTATTATGTTTTAGCCAAAAAAGTAAGGGCGCATAAACCATTAAACGCTGGATTCACCTCTCGATTTTCTGGTTTGGAGCACTTTTGAGTTTCATTCGCCCCGATTTACTGGCTCGGAGGGGGATTGCAATGACATGTACCCTCGATTTTTACTAGCTTGGGCCTTGGAGGTGATTGGAATGTCAACACTGAGTTTGGATGAATTCATGAATTGTGTTGGGATTCCTTCCTTATGTGCAGGGAGGCCGAGGTTTCTTTATTGATGGTCTCCAAGTTGCGGCCTTCATTGACTCATCAAATCCTCCCAAAACAGACATGGTTGTAGAAAAGAGCCCATTCAATAACTAAGGTGTTGCTTAATGCCCAATACTTTGACCATCCCCGATTGGCTACCCTGAACCCATCACTGGATCACTATCTTCCCCATACTTTCCAACCACTAGCTTTATTTTTGTTTTGGGGAAACTTGATAAAATTAAACCACAACTTCAACCAGAAGCTAAAGTAGCTCCCGCAAGTGTGGGTACTTAGCTCATATCCTGTAGTTAAGTTAGAAGGACATAACAAGAGAGACAGGTCTCTCGCAAAGTACAAAGAATTTAGGCCAATAGTCGCGACCTCTCGACTAAAGATGTAAGAGCTATAGATTCCCTCTTATCACGCTAGGCGAAGAGCCTAATTGGAAATTTTGGTAGGAAAGCAGATTTTCCTAACTTTGATTAAACATGGATACGCGAGATTTCCACTAATGATGAGGGAAACAAGGCAGATGTCGGATGATGAGGAAACTTAATTTTTTTTTGTTGTATAAATTAGCCAATCCCCTTGGGTAATTTCATAGGTGAATGCTTCAAAGTGAAGGTGTGTGCGAGTCTAACAGTGCCGGAGTCTAATAGTGCTGGTGCTTTGCAGGTGAATTTCTTCACATACTATTGTTGGTGTATTTTCTGTTGCAACCTTGTTCAGTAAGAATCACACGAAGTCCTCCTTGTAGAGATGGAAATAAATTAATTTCATGCCTCATTTCAAGTCTTTTTTTTGGTTGGAAATGTGTGCTATATTAACTCATTAATATAGGAATCACGTGAAGAAGTATAATGGTGGAATAAGATCTTACGTTATCCCCCACATCCTACCGTCGACATATTCTAGAAAGGTAGGATCCCAACCTTAGCACTGAACTCTAATGTTCAATATCTGGTCTCACTATTCTTGTTGCCACTTGACCAGTCAAGTCGGTTTTAAAGTTTATGTTCTCCTAGATTAAGTTTTAGAATAGTCACAATTAAAAGTAGTTTTTTACCACCTTTTCCATAAAAATTAAAGACATGTTAAAAAAATTGTATTCCACAATTCTCTAACATGCTGTCTGATCATCCAATTGTTTTTAGAACTACACATTTCCATCTCTACACAGAAAATTTGAGAATTCCAATGCAATCCAGGGCCAACGAGCTTAATTCAACATAGTCCAAACGACGTGCTTTATTTTATCTTTTTGTGTGGAAAATCATGCAAAGGCCACTGAATATTCCTCATGTATGTAGCCCACTGTTAACAACCAAACTCTAGTTTATTGGCATTCATTCAAAAAAAAATGATTTGAAAGACCAACTGGTTTTCCTATCTGCATGATTTTTCTATGTACTTATCCTAATTGTTGTGAAATCTTGAAATTTTATTGATGATACAAATGTTTAATATTCTTTGCTGGTTATGTCAATGATTTTCTTCTATGTACTGTGGGTGTTGCAGGGGGATGTTGAAGCCACTGGGAATTTTTTTTTTCCTACTTTAGTCCATTTTTGGACCTGTTTTATGTTTTTTGTCTAATGGTTTTTCAACACAATGTGATCTAATACATTATTATCCCGGTCAAGGGAAAAGGGTTCAATCTATGGGTTGACAGATTAGGTTTTTTGGATGCTACATAATACCTAAATATTGTGTTATGTATGGTCAAGTTAATTCAATGATGAATAAACAGGTGCAACCAAGTTTTTCTAGTTTTCTTGATCAAGGTTTTTAGGTTAGATATCTGTGAATTGCGTGAGTACCATCATTCTTTCTGTTTTTGTTAGGACTTTGTATGCATTGTTTCACTTCAAAGGTTTAAAAATCACATTTAAGTCCATCTAAAACATATCTTTGTGAGCTGCTCTCTGAAGTGTCTGTCACATTGCATTGAGAGTAATGAGGTGATCTATAGTCCCTATGGGGGTGATTTTGGCAGATATTCTCACATTACATGACAATAAAATTAATAAACAAAAAATAAATAACTATGTATGTACATGACAACGTCTAGAAAAATAAACCAGTGCAGATCCATCTTAAACCCGGATCTGCACCCACAATGTCTAGAAAAATAAACCATTATAGGTCCATCTTAAACCTAGATCTACAGCCAGAGAGATCAAATTTCTTTTGCCCTTGTTTTTAGGAGATGGTGTTGAAGGTTACAAAGTCCTAGTGAAGGTCACTGGAGATTATATTGCAGGCATTCCATTTCATTTGAGAAATTGTTGGACATTCCAACTTGAATGATAGTGCTCCCATAATTATGCCACAAATCCGAAAAGCATATTGGGTGTTGTTCATATCAGTGGCTATCTTTACCCTATCCTGGATAAAGACTTGGTGGATTCTTATTTTATCATCCTTACAATCCATGTACTTTCTAAATATTTTCCTTGAGTATATCAGTCATCCAATGTCCTCTCTTATCACTATTGAGGGTGCAAGTATCCCAACTTTTAAGCAATCAATTGAAGCCTTTCTTTCCTCCTTTTTGGCCCCACATAAATTGAGGGAGGATGTATTCCAGCCTGTTGCAAACCATGGTATCTAAGGTAGTAATCCTACTGAGTAGATCATTGTACATCCAATTTTTAAGCTTATGCTTTGATTATTCATACAAGCTATGAAGTTATCAAAATTTTCCTTTGAGTAGAGATATCACTTAAAACAAGTCCACCCTTATATCTCCCAAGGGTGAAAATATCATGACTTAAGTGTTGGTTGCAACGTTTAATTGAAATGTATAGACATTGCAGAGTGCAATCTATTGGTTACTGTCTTCCAAGTAAAATTCCAAAGTATTTAACCTATGGTTAATTGACCTATGGTATTTCAAGCTTGAATGTAAATTGCTTCACACCTAAAGCCTTTATTTGATAGTTTTTTTCTCGCACACCTAGAAATATGGCCCACTTTGTGTCTTTGTGTAAGAACACTCTTAAAAATCCTTAACTCCTAGTCAAGCTCATGAAATATTACTTGCAATGATTCCAATTTTTTTTGAGAATTGTTCATCTAGGCAAATTAAAGGAATTTTCACCTATGATTATATCATAAATCATTAGGGACTTGGATGTTGTGTATATGTTAAGTTGTTTCTAGCCTATGCTTGACAACTACCTCATTAGGAGCTTCTCCTTCATTTGTCCTTGCAATCCATTTAGTCGCTAAAACCGTTCTTGGAGCATGGATGTTAATTAGCTCAAGTCCTCTGTCTTCTCTATGGAGGGTGTAAATTTCACTAGTAACTGAATAGTTTCCTTCCTCCTCACTTTTATCATGGAAAATGAAAGAGGATAGGTTTCAGATTCTTATAACCAATTCATCAAGGGAAATATAATTAAAACAACATGTCCATATTCTTGAATTTTTCTTAATATGTTAAAAGATAAGTAACTAGTGAAGCTTCATGGAGCTAAGAAACTAGTCTAAGAGAGGACAAGGAAAAATACATGAGAAGAAATGAATCAAAGAGTGAGAATAACAAAAAAAGGAACACATCTAGTGGCATTGAAACTAGAGGCTGCAACCAAAGAAAAAGGAGGGGATACTCCAATAAATCCTCAATCATTGTAAAGGGCCTAATGCATTGTTTAATCAAGACATTTGGAGAATAGCCAAGACTATTGCATGTATCATAGGTGGGATCCTAGTGTGTATGGTAGTCTTAAGACCCAATCATTCCTAACAATCAAGGTTGCAAACAAGAATATTTGAATTGATCATTGGTTGCTTGAAGCATGGACATTGGCTTGTCTCTAGTTCTAAGATATCCTTGCATTGCACTGTGTGTTGGTCTCGTGACATCGAACTCGGGGTCTTGTATGGGAATTACTTGGTCTCATGTTTTAGACTCTCCCATACCCAACACTTGGTATTTGTCTCTCAACAATTATTAACTGAACAAATACATAACTACATTCTTAATACGAAAAATATTGCGGAAGAAAAAAACTCGATCTGAATCATACACAAACAAATTTCTGCATAATCAATAGTTATTCATTAATAAATTAATCATAGAACTTACTTGGGATCATGTCCTAGGATAATGGCTCAACTGAGGAAATACAAAACTGATCACCAACCTCGCTACACTCTCTCAAACCCAACACACGGTCACTAAGAATCCTCTCTCAATATTGTGTTGATGTTGTGTCTTATCTCCTCACCTTAGCCTTACCTTTATAACTTTACATTGAGCCAAAACCCTAATCCTAACCCTAACCCTAACCTGAAAGTGATGGAAATATAAGATTATATCTCGCCTTACTTGAGGTCGACGACTAAGATTAAAAATTAATCACTAAACTAAATAATTTACTTTATCAAAGTTTTTATTTCAGCTCAATAAGCCAACATATAATTATGTGCTTTTTCCTACGTAACTTAGGCTAAGTTACATCAATAAATATTCTAAGGTGAAATGTGGGAGAATTCTGCACGCTTAGACACAAGGTATGTGCAGAAGGTACTTGCCTGAGCTACAAACTTCAAAGCGATGAGATACCAGGCTACAACCCTCACGTACCATCCCTCCCTCAATACATCCCTGGATTGTGTCCATGCATCCCCCCATTTTTTCCAACTTCAATCTTATGGAGTAGAATGAATTCTTATTCTTATGGCCATCTCATAGATAATAACCACAAACCAAAGAGGGCCCAAAAGGCATGAAACAAAACCACATGTATTTTAGCACCAGAAACAAAAACCACAGGTATGAATATATGAAATGTGCTTTTGAGTCACTGTATGGTGGGGATACATGAAGTAAATATCTATTTATGCTTGAGTATGTATAAGTTGGTTTATAAAGACATCAAACTTAAAAACTGTATAGTGAAAAACTATAGCTGCAAGCAACACCTATTCTAATTAATCTTTGATCTTGGAGAACATTCTCACCATATATATTTATATATAATATTTGGATGGATAGGTGTTTTTCAAATGATGATTAAAGTTATTTTAATCCTTTGTTTCTTTGTTTAAATCTCTCAAGTGTTCATTAGGTGATTTGGAGATATGAATTAATTTAATGGAAGTTTTTATATATTTAAAATTTGAATGATTTTCTTTGTTTTATAGATGATGAATCATGATGTTATTGTTTTTTGTATAATGATTTAATTTTGCTTTTGGGCTTGGCATGACATTTTAATAAAAAAATGCTTGATGGTTTTTGTGAACATTACACTTATTTTACTTTGAATGTTACTTACAAATATAAAAATTCTCAACTCTTGGAAGCTATTAATGCAGGTTTCTAGATCGATTTGAAATTTTACTTCTGGAATATTCAATGAGATGTCAAAAGCTAATCATGGGAAGAAACTATCAAGGAAAATGAATGTATTATCATACTTTCAAAAGCCTCAATCCAAGAGTACACATTCTCTTCATGCTTCAAGCTCCTTTGAACAATCTATTACTGGGAGAGATGTTAACTATTGTGAAAATTCATCTAATATCCATATGATGGATGAAAGAATAGGTTCCTCAAGTGATCAGGGAAAGATAAATGCAGTTTCAACGGAAATTAGTGATTAAAATGTTAAATATTTTTCCTTGGAACATGACAAAAACCATTCACGGAAAAGTAAAAAAGGCCAGTGGATCGTAGGGAGACAATTCCAAGATGATTAGGTCTCAAGTTTCCCATTTATTGAAGAAATACTTCCTACAAATGCGAATGAGGTTTTACGAGAAGTTAGATGTATTGTGTGTAGTTGGAAAAGTTGCAAGGTAGGGAAATTTCAGATGAAGCTAGATATAGTACAAAAGCATGCAGGAAAGGTGTATGAAAAGAAAATTGTGTAGGTTTTAACCCTGAACAGAAATTATCTACACACGAATCTTATAACAGAAAATAAACAATAGCGAGAGCATAAAACATAAAACAGATAAACACAGAGATTTTCCCCTGGATCCCAAATCGGGACGACCAACTTGATTTTCATTATATTCCTTTTAGTGTTACAACACATATATATACATGCCGAAGCATACATAAACCCCAATCCATTAACCCTGGATTAGAACATAACCGTAGTCCCCTTGACCAGATCTACAAAATACCAGGGGCCGAAAACCATCGTACCCCAAAACCATAAGACCATGCACAAAACCATGGACCACTACCCACCGAAATTAAGGACCAAACGTTATGGGCGTTGTCTTGACTCGACAATGGGGGATATTGCCCCCCAGGACTTCCATCGCACCTACAAATAAGAAAGGGGGGCTATCGCCCCCTCTACCCCCGTGTCTGGCCCAGAAAGGAATATAACACATACCCAACAAATTGTAAATGGTATAAAGCGAAATCTATTTCCATATGGAAATATTTTGAGGAATTTCGACATATCCAATGTGTGGAAGAATACAAAAAATATTTAATAAGTAAGAGGAAACTTGAGGCAAGTGGAGGAACCATCATATCTCAATTTGAAAAGACGATGGAAAGAAGTTTGTTATCCAAGATGATACAATTGAGCATTTTATTCCACATCTTATGTAAAGGTCATCCTATGATAGATTATCTAGATCACATGAAATTTTTATCTTTTGTTCAGATGCCAAATTTTCCATCTTCTCATTGGTCTGTAACTAGTGGTTGAGAATGGGCAAGATATCTAGCTCAAGTAGAAAATGATGATTTGAAACAGGAGATTGCAAATACTAGGTTTTTGGCATTGTCTTTGGATGAGGTTATGACTATAGATAATATTTCATGGATTTTCATGAGCGTTTATATGGTTAATGACCATATTAGGAATTCCTATCTACTTGGGATTAAAAAGATGAGAGAGACTTCTACAACTGGAAATATTTATGAACTTGTTCTTAATAGTTTGAAGGAAAGTGGTATGGATCATTTAATGATTGAAAAAAAGTTGGTATGTGTTGGAGCAGATGGAGCATCGGTAATGCAAGGACAAAGGAATGGTCTTTTTGTTAGACTACAAATATCAGCTTCACCATATATGCTTAATATTCATTGTATGGATCATAGGATGAATATTGCATTTAAAATAGTAAGCAAGTTTCCATCAGTTTCAAAGTTGAAGATCTTGTACATGAGACTCATGTATACTTTTCTCGTAGTCACAAACAATATTTAGAGTTTCAAAAATTTGCAGATGGTTTTACAGATGGAAAAAACTACTAAAATATGTTGATACAAGATGGATCTCATTAAATGTACCAGCTCAAAGACTATTTAGTAAGTTCAAATCTTTGGTAGGGTTGATGTATGAAAATCGCTACAATGTAGACAAAGCTCAACATCTTCTTTTTCGACTAACTGATATAGAGACATTATTGACACTGGATGGACCTATTCCTATGCTGCATGAAATGAATGTCCTCATGAAAATGCCTCAGAATCGCACAATGTATATTGTCGAATACACAAGAGCGAGAAACTCGGCATGCCTTGAATTGGATAATTTGTATATGATGTCGGACACTTTTATTGGTCCAGAGTTTACAAGTTGGACTAAGATCATCAAGATAGAAAATACTGAATTTTTTTTTACGCTTGATGAAAAAGGGATACTATGTATCACAGTGCGTGTGTATAAGGTTCCCTTTCATTAATTAGTAAGACATAACAAATCACTAAATATTTCCCCGTGTCAATAGACCAATTTGATAATATTATGATTTCAATGAGACAAAATTTGATAGAAATTACAAGATCACTATCATCAGAGATAAGAGAACAATTTCCTCAATATGACTTGTTGGAGGCCATCTGGGTGGTATACCCTCAATATTGGAACAATTGTAAATGTCCAAGAAATTTGAAAGTCGATTTTCAAAATAGATTAAAATGTTTATTAAACCACTTTTGCAAGAAAGTATCGATACATGGAGAACAAATTGAAGGTATTTTAGATTCAACAAAATTGTATCAACAAGGTGGACGCTTTGCTGAAACAATGTGGAAACAATATCATTTTTTGGAGAATCCTAATGAAAATGGTGGTATAACAAGATTATGGACTACTTTAAGCGTTAGCCAATACCTGCAAGAAAACATATCAGAATATTTCAAATTAGCAGATTTGTGTCAAACCATGATTTTGGGATCAACGATGAGAGAATGTTTAGTGCACTACCATTTTTGAAGTCAAAGTTGAGGAACAAGCTTGATAAACATGTGGATACATGTTTAATATTATATTTAATAAAGTATGGCATTAACAATTTTCCATATGAAAAAGCACTAGCACTTTGGCGATCAGATTGTGATAGAAGGGGGGAAAACAATATAACAAATTTCTCTAATGAACTTGATACATAACATAATTTTTTGGAGGCTCATAATGACATTTCATTTGGATAAGATCATGTTCATAATGTAGAAAATGAGGACCAAGATGAGAACTGGGAAATTGAAATACCCTAGGACTCTTATTTTGGTATACATGTTCTTTTGATGATGCAAGATTACTATATGTCAAATTCAGGTAAAAATGGGTTCTATAATTTTTATTTTTCATTGTAACATTGCAACTACATTTCTTTGATGCATGTTATTTTAAGATTTATGTTTCATATTTAATCCTTACATTGTTTGTTTCTTGTTTGTGACAGGAAATGAAGTTGGATTTGATGAGGCTGGGACCTATTTATTTCCACATAGATAGTGTATGACTAGTATTAAATGATAAATAACTAATTTAACAAGACTAACGCAAAGCATAAATGGGCTCATTCAAGTACATGAAACTACCTTGATGTCTAGCTCTGATGTCTTGGAAAATTTTAATGTTTTATATGTTGCTTGTGTTTGAGGAATTTTGTTGAGTTTCAAGTTTTATATTTTCTTGGAAAATAATTATTGATATTTGGAAAAGGTGTGATTTTATATTGGTACTAGAAATGAATTTGGGTTTGATCTTTGACTGGAAATGAAGTCGGATTTGATGAATTTGGGACCTATTTCTTTTCACATAGATAATGTCCTAGTATTAAAGGATAAATAACTAATTTAAGAAGTCTAACGCTATGAAAAAATGGGCTTATTCAACTACATGAAATTGTACTGATGTCTAGCCCTGATATCTTAGAAAATTTTAGAGGTTTTTTTGTTGCTTGTGTTTAGAGGATTTTGTTGAGTTCGAAATTTTTGGTTTGTTTTGGTCAAAGATTTTTTTTGTCCCTTGAATGCTTATGGTTCTCATATCATGCATAGATAGATAGATCTAGTTTTATTATCATAATTATTATTGTTTTCTTTATATATTTGGTGGTTTGAAGAAAGATATTTTATTTCCTTTCACTTTGTGTGTAATATCCCAAAATGGAATAATGCATTGATACACAAACACAATATTTGATACACAGAAAATGTACATAAAGATTATGATCAACATAGATAAAGAAAGAATAGGTGAGCCATTTTATTATGTGGGAGGTGAATAGCAAGTACAACAGTGCTCAAAATATGAGACACTCAAGCCAAAGAGATGGCCTAGAATGACCCTGCAAACATGATACAACAAGCACTGCATAACTGGTGAGCTACAGGAAGAAAAATTGCGTTGTCCCTTTTGCTAACGATGTACATATAGCTGCTGAAAAGGGAAATGAAGATATATGGAGCTAAGGAGCTCTGATGATGCGAAGATTCAAGATCTGGGCTCTATGATGTCAACCCAAGATAACCCATAAAGGAAATTCTAGATCTATGAGATTGGAAATTTACCCTCTTGGGGTTTGATCCTTGGTCTGTTGGGTTATGTAGATCTAAAGCTAGATCTGATCCAAATATGGCTGCAATATGTTATACAACCATATCTAAGCTTAAAGGGCTGATCCCTTCTTCAGATATCCAAGCTAGAAGCTTGAGATCTTGTCTCTTCTTCCTCCTCCTCAAAATGCAACAACTGAATATGCAACTGCTGAAGAAACTGCATTGTACAAGAGGGAGAGAATCAATGCCTACTAAAATTTGCATCAATAAGCTCCAGGATGATGGAAACAGTGATGGAAAGGTGAGGGGATGATCCATCATAGGATTCCTAGTTGAAATGCTAGAAACTTCCTTCCTCCTCTGGATCTACAATGATGGATTATGAAATCCTTGATGGGAATGCTGCTGATAGGAGGTCAATAACTCTTGGCCTGATGATAGATATGAAATGAGGCTCTGGGAAAAATGATCTTGAAGTCCAAGTTGATAGGAATAATCCTTCACTGGTTCTCTAGCTCAAATACTGAAGACAACCTTCTCCTCCCAAATTGATCTTCAGAAATAACACAATTTCTGAATCTGGATGTTCTGTAGAGAGTTGGAACACTATGGCTGTTACACAGTAATTTGTCAATGTCCCTGCAATCCCCATATCGCCCATTGGAGGGTCATTTCTGTGACCAATAATAAGTGTCATGCCTTGCAAATACTATCATTGCATCCCTTTCCATGAGGACAACATTCCTTCTGTTGATCATTTCCTGAGCAGACCCCTAAAAACACATGTTTTTGCCTTGGCGCTGGTAGCCCGTTATGTACTTGTGCCAATGAGGAAAATTAACACTGAGCCCGCACCAATTGGCACTCTGTCCCAGTTAAGCACCCGCGCCAATCTGCTTTTGGAAAGTTTTTTAAAAAAGGAGGCGAAGTTTCGATTACAACAACTTCGTGGATGAGTCATCAGGAGTGGTTTCGACTGAATAACCACGGCCTTCCTCCTTTGGCCTCTTGTTTCCACCATATGGGGAACCTCCCAAAGGATAAGGCCTCCCTTCCACTATTGTAGGGATCCCAACCTCCTCCTCTCCTCTATAAATATAGCCTTCATCCATTGATGAAGGGGATGAATAGCTGAATGGCTGAATGGCTGAATGGTTGAGTCTCCAAGTTCCCAAGAGCCATCAGAGCCTTATGCTGCAAGAGCCTTGATTCATTCCCTTAAGGCTAAATCCAAGCAACGAGATCATTGTCGAAACATCCAAAGAGAGAGGCTTTTCCCATCCCCGACAGGCTTTGTCGAGACGTGTTCCGCTGGCGACCCTCCGAAGGAGAATTCAGCGCCAGAGCTATGGATGTATTATTCTTTGATTGATTAATGATAAGCGACTATTGGTTATGGTTCCGCTCTTGTTGTTAATTATGATGTTGAGTTATGTCTTATCTAACTGACATATGGTTGCATATACTGGATTTTACGCTTGCATTTGTTTTGTTTCTTGCATGTGCAGGTGTCCGATCACGGAGATCATGAGGATTGTGATATGCCAGAGCTAAGGAACGGGAGCGCTACTTTCTCTACAAGCGAGAGCGTTGGATTCTAGGTAAGCCTTCATCGCTAGTTGGTTTATTTGCAATTAGGAACCTGCACTATAGCGTGAACGATTGTTGCTAGACCCGGTCTGGGCTAGTAGGGATCGCCTCTGTCCGCAGAGGGGATTTACCTCCACAACAAATTGGCGACTCCACTGGGGAAAATCTAGCTTGTTGTTGTTCTACTTTGTAAGCTATAGATGGAGCCTAAAGCTAGCTAGATAGCCTTCGAAACACTATTGATTTGCATTAGCGAAGTAGATCAAAGCTGCTTCAGTCAATCTCCGGTTTAGTTTATGAACTGAACACTTGGAGTATTTTCTTGTATTTTTGGTCGTTTCTTGACTTTGCTTGCTTGATCAGCTCTTTGGGCTGGCTCTTTTCTAAGTATTTTGCTTTTGGTTCAGCCCCAGAGGATCAGATCTGACCTCTGCTTTTCCGAATTTTCACCTTTTAATGGTTGGCTTGATTGGCGCGGTTTCTGCCCTGACAGTCACGCCAGTTGGCGCAGGTTTCCCGTTCATCACTCGCGCCATCCCCTGTTTGGCGCGGATTACAGCCAGACAGTCACACCATCTCCTGTAGGTGCTAGGGTTTACCCTTGTTCGGAAGTTTCTTTTGGTCAGTACTTTGATTCTGGGTTTGTTATAGATTCTGCTTGAAGTGGTGAGTCTGGTCTTGGTTGGGAGAAATTCTTTGTTTTTTCATTTTCAGGCAGTGGCGCTTGTTTTCAGTTAGAAACCCACACCAATTGGGCATTGGCGCTAGTTGTCAGTGAGCAAGTCGCGCCAGTTGGCGCTAGTTGTCAATGACAAAGTCGGGCCAATTTCAGGGTGTGTGAAAATTGAGATTTTTTTCCTAAATCCTTCACCAGTGTGTCTTTCCCTTCTGGTATTTTCACTGTATGAGCATAGATTACATTGCTCATTGTTTGAAATGTCTTCTTTCCATGATTGTTTGATGTAAAAGGGAATGAATGCCTTGTTTTGATCTCTTGCTTTGGAAGTCCTCTTTGTGTTTGACCTCATATGTCTTGTCGCCTTTCGAGGGATTTTGTTACAAAGTGTTTGAAACAACGATTGCATTCTTAGTGTTTGTTTACATCTCTTTTTCATTCATCCTTCGTTAAGAAGATTTGTGTTTATTTAGTTTTTGTCTCAAAGTGTTCTTTTTGTTAAAATGCATTAGATCACATTGCATTGAAAAGTATTTTCGAGATCCATCATTGAACTTAGATTACATTGTTTAATGATTGAAAACTAAAAGTCGCTTTGAGTGCATTCTCTTTCATTAAAAGCATGCATTAAGTAGATTCTCATTTCATCGAAAAATGCATTGAGTGCATTCTTATCATTTGAAAAGGAAAAGGAAATTGTGCATAGATTACAATTGCATAGTTTTCGGAAAAAAAAGAAAAAGAGGATTTTGCATAGATTACATTGCATTGTTCGCATCGTTGAATGTTTGAAATTACTTTTGGATAGTGAAAGTCATATAGTTTGGAAAAGATTTCATTTGCAGTGTTGTTTTATGTCGCATCATTGTTTGAAGCTCTTCCCTTAACTAGATAGCATTCATCGAATTGAAAAGATTTCTTTTCTCATATAGCTGCATACAAGAGATTTCGAGACATAACACTCGCTAGGGCCTGAAAAATGAAACGTAATTGAAGATAAACATTAAAATTTATTCAATTTACACCAAGGCAGCATTGAAACATTAACGCAATATTTAGTGGTCTAGGCTAGAGACGTGTTCCGGTGTCTTTAAAACTAGTAGCTGTCGTTCACCTCTTGGCTTTAGACAGCACTAGTACAGACTTGTGCTCCCCATACCGTCACGTATATAAAGGGAGACCCCACTAGGTTGCTATCCTTTATCCATAGGAAGCCGAGTCTGCCGCCTTATACCCATGATACACTGAACACAGAATTCGGGGAGATTTCCTGCACGTATGTTAAGTCCTTGGTTGATTTCTCTTTCATTTTGAAACCAAGGTGTATATTGCAGTTCACGGTTATTTGGTACACCCTTTGCCTAGCATTCCTGAGTAGTCATTTCGATCCTTTCTGACTCTTTAAATTTGAAAAGGTCATCAAGCGCTTGTCATTTCACGCTTGTTTCCAATCTGAAAGCGATAGAGTCACCTTTTGCCTGTTTCTCGACTCTTAAAATATGAAACGGTAGAGTTTTGTTTCAATGTTTTAAAAAATTAATTGCCCACGAAATATTCCTAGTTAAAGTTAGTTTCCTTAGGGTGTTATTCTAAAGTCGTTTCTGATGGCAACTTTTCCGGAGTTCACCAACCAAGGAATCCCCTTCGAAGGGAATCCTGGTCCTTTTCCTCCTTTTGGAAATGTTGGCGCTCCTTATATGGCAACGTTGTCCCTTCCTGGGTTAACTGTTGGGTTGCCTGTTTGGTTGTTTTCAACCTCTGTGGTCCCGAATGTCCCGGCTACTATTCAATCAGTTCCTCCGCCTGAGCAACATCCTGTTGATTCCAAGGTGGACCTCTCCCCTTCTTCGCCTGTTTCTGCGTCCTCCTCTTCTACTTCGCCTGGTGAAAGTCTGGATTCTAGTAACCAGGTGGCTAAGAAGAAGAAGAAGAAGACAAAGAAGAAGAAGTCTGATAAAGGAGAGGCTAGATCTGCAGATTTTGTGCCTAAGAAGTCTCCTCTTGATAAACCTCCTAACCCTCCATGGAAAGTCAAGTTCCCTTGCATGTTGTGCACAGGAGACCATCTTCTTCGAGACTACCCTGGCATTCCCAAGGTGCTTGAAGTATGGTTCAACGGTCGTCCGCTGTTGCCTTTGGCTTCCGGGAGTCAAGTTGGGGGCACGTCTTCAACTGATGCTGGTAAGGCTCCTAAGAAGCAGGGTAAGCTCACTAATCCCTGTAAGTTGTGTGAAGGGCACCATGCCATTCACCTTTGTCTATATATGGATGAAGCCAAACAAGTTTTGGACAGCTCAACTGTTTCTACACCATGCCTCCCAGCTGGTTATAAACAACTTTCTTTGAGTCCTCCACCAACTGATCCTATGATTGGTCAAGAGTCATCCTTGGTCGATCCCACTCCCTCGGAAATTCAAATTCAGGAATCCGTTCCCGACCAACCATTGGTCGTGGAATCGGTTGAGCTGGCCTCGTCTGCGGTGCACCAGGTCTTTTCCATTGAGAGTGGATGTCACATCCCTCAGGTTCTTCTTGTTTCTTCAGATTCCTCGAATTTGGAGAAATATTCTCCTATCCCTATATCTCAAGAAGCTGCTTCTCTGCCTCCCGTAATGGAGGTCCCAGAGGATACTCCTCCTGCCTTCGAGATGGAGGTTGTGGAGGATCCTCCTTCTTCTTCCATAACACCAGGGGAAGACCATATCAGTTCGATGATATCCCCTTCGAGTAGTTTGGTCGCTTCCTTTGATTGGAGTTGATTTGCAGGATATAGCCTTCCGTATTATGCGCCTTTCGAGATCACAGTACAGGCCTTTGGTCTGGTTGTACCCAGCACCATTATAGATGAAGGTGCATCTGTTAGTGTTCTATCCTCAACTACTTGGAAAGATTTCGGTTCACTGCCGCTTACGCCTGTTACACAGAATCTGTTGGCATTTAACAGAAGAACGAGTCAACCCTTAGGGATCCTTCCAAGGTTACCTGTTACTTTGGGAGGTAAAACCATCCATATGGACGTGATGGTTGTTCCAGGCCCCTTGGATTTCAATCTTCTTTTGGGGCATGATTACACCTATGCCATGGGAGCGCTTGTCTCCTCCCTTTTTTGTGTGGTTTGTTTTCCGCATGAAGGACGGATCGTGACCATTGATCAGCTTTCGCTCTTTGGTCTTGATATGGCAGCTGGCCCACCATCATCCCTTTCTAGTTTTTATCCACCCATTGTATTTTCCCCACCACAGGTCAACTATGTGGCTACCTACCCCGTGCCTGTACTCAGTGATAGTGCCATCGTGCATCAGGTGTTGGGGGCATTGGGTCCTGACTTCTAGGATGTTTTCCTTCCATTAGGAGTGGAACTCTTGGAAGAAATGACTTCTTGTTGATTATAATGGAGTCTGGTCCGGAGCAGAGTTCGTTTCCTTGTGTCAAGCTCCTTAAAAAATTAAACAAGGTTGTCGGAGCACAGTTCGTTTTCTTGTGTCAAGCTCCTTAAAAAATGAAACAATGTGTCCTGAGAATAGTTCTCTTAATGTGTCAACCTCGCTAAAATAATGAAACACGTTCTTGTTCAATTCGAGTCTTTGGTTAGATCTCGTAAAATCCCAGTCGAGTCTTTCTTAGGTCTCGTAACTTGAACCTTCACTCCCTCCATCTGTTTACTCAGGTGCATGGACTGAAGCTTGGGGGGCATGTACCTTGAATTGAGTCACCATGCTAGGGGCATGCTTACTTTTTCAAGCATAGTTTGTTTCCATTTCAAGCTTGTGTAAAAATGAAACTGGTTTCAAGCATATTTTATCTTTGTTTCAAGCTTGTGTAAAAATGAAACCAACTTCAAGCAAAGTTTCTTGATTTCAAGCTTGTGTAAAAATGAAACCATTCCCATTTTACCTCTTGTGATTGCCATTTTATCAGCCTGTTTTTGCCAGATGAGCCTTGGTTTTCTCATTCCATCGTCACTATCTGCTTGGCCGATCATATGCCTTCACTTGGTTGTTTTACCCGTTCCTGAGGAACCGCTGCGATGAGTGGTCTTGTTAGCCAGCCTCTTGACTTTTATCATGTTTTGAGTAGTTCCACCATTACCGGAACCGGTTGCTACCCTTTATACCACTCGTTCCTCTAGGAGGAGTCATCTTTCAGCTCTTTTCTGACTCTCTAAACATGAAAAGATTACCGAGGCCCTTGTCGTTTCGATCTCGTTAAAGTGGACATGAATCGACATCTACCCAGTATACGTTTACCCCTTTTTCGGGCTGGGATAGATTGATTACGAAAAAGGAATACCCTAGCCTATCGCGACTAGGAGGTTTTCTCGGATATTGTTTTCTACCTTTTCGGGTCCGAGGAACTATTTACGAAAAGGGACCGCTGGAGTTTACTTTTCTGCTGTCTTTTCAAACTCTCTAAATATGAAAAGACGCCGAGTTCTTCCTTTGTCAGACTCGTTAAACCCTGATGACATCGGATTCAGTCGAAATGACGTTATTCGAGTCGCTCCTTCCTAGGGCTCGTTAAATGTACTAGGATGGATTCGTCCGAAGGACGAATTTATATGACAAGCATATGGTATCCTCTTCAAGCTTGTGTGTGCTTTCAATATACCGCCTGTGGAATGGGGGAAATGGAACCAGACCATTGTCGGTCGGCAACAGAGATAAGCAGTTCTCGAACATGGCACTTGTTCGCACCGTGCCTGTTGCATACACCACCCTGTTTTTCACTTTGCCTCCGTGGGTTTGGATAATCACTTTTGACCGTTCATCTGTTCATTGCCTCGTCACCATGACCTCTGATCCGTTTGATGTCAAATACTGCCAAATTCACCGTCGTGCCGTTCATGTGTTCAAGAGAAGTTGGCCTCTGCAAATTTCAACCTTCCTCTGTTTCTCATACGATCCTGATTCACAACAAAAACATTATGTTCCTCTGTCTCGTGTCGATGATGTGGGAATCATTATGGCTCACCTTCGATCAAGGTCACTTCCTGTCGACATCAACTCATTATCCAGGAAGTTGGTCTAGAGACTCCTTATGGTACCTTGGAGCCTGCATGCCTCAATGGAAGGTTCGTCGCATTCGCGGAGGTTTTCATTATCGTCCTCCGATCGAGTGATTCTACGGTGTTCGACGCCACCACTGATTCACATGCCGTAGATTTTACCTATAGTACCTTGAGGGCCATTGTCATTATTGGTGGTTCCTCTCGCGTCTGTTAACAACTTTCATCATTGGCTGGTAATCAGACGATGTTCTTGCATGTTCGACTTCAGCTCACATATTCGCATGCTTGAACTTGTACTTTGTTCGGGTCGAGATGGAGCGCAAGACCCTGGATTCTTGTTTGTTATAATCCAGGCTGCGATTTTGTGGATTATCATGATTAGTTACATGACTCACTGATTGGATGGTTGCGACCATACATGAGTCTATTTATCGATCCTTACTAGATGGCTGCGTCCATGCCTTGGATCTGGATTATTGTATACTCTGTTATGGATGGCTGCGCCCATACCACATATATATCATGTATCTGAGATATCAGTTGTATTTCTCTACGTAGGTTTTTCGACGACGGTGTTTTCAGTTGGACACGTTCTCGTAAAGCATTTCACCCCTCTCTCTCGTTCGGGCCTCATGCTTTAGGGGGCATCTGTTACATAGTAATTTGTCACTGTCCCTGCAATCCCCATCTCGCCCATTGGAGGGTAATTTATGTGACCAATAATCAGTGTCATGCCTTGAAAATACTATCATTGCATCCCTTTCCATGAGGAAAACATTCCTTCTGTTGATCATTTCCTGAGCAGACCCCTAAAAACACATGTTTTTGCCTTGGCGCTGGTAGCCCGTTATGTACTCGCGCCAATGAGGAAAATTAAAACTGAGCTCGCACCAATTGGCGCTCTGTCCTAGTTAAGCACCCACGCCAATATGCTTTTGGAAAGTTTCTTAAAAAAGGAGGCAAAGTTTCGATTACAACAACTTCGTCGATGAGTCATCAGGAGTGGTTTCGACTGAATAACCACTGCCTTCCTCCTTTGGCCTCTTGTTTCCACCATATGGGGAACCTCCCAAAGGATAAGGCCTCCCTTCCACTATTGTAGGGATCCCAACCTCCTCCTCTCCTCTATAAATATAGCCTTCATCCATTGATGAAGGGGCTGAATAGTTGAATGGCTGAAAGGCTGAATGGTTGAATGGTTGAGTCTCCAAGTTCCCAAGAGCCATCAGAGCCTTATGCTGCAAGAGACTTGATTCATTCCCTTAAGGCAAAATCCAAGCAAGGAGATCATTGTCGAAACATCTGAAGAGAGAGGCTTGTCCCATCCCTGACAGGCTTTGTCGAGACGTGTTCCGCTGGCGACCCTTCGAAGGAGAATTCAGCGTCAGAGCTATGGTTGTATTCTTCTTTGATTGATTAATGATAAGAGACTATTGGTTATGGTTCCAATATTGTTGTTAATTATGATGTTGAGTTATGTCTTCTCTGACTGACATATGGTTGCATATACTGGATTTTACGCTTGCGTTTGTTTTGTTTCTTGCGTGTGCAAGTGTCCAATCACGGAGATCGTGAGGATTGTGATCTGCCAGAGCTAAGGAATGGGAGTGCTACTTTCTCTACAAGCGAAAGTGTTGGATTCCAGGTAAGCCTTCATTTCTAGTTGGTTTATTTTCAATTAGGAACCTGCACTATAGCGTGAACGATTGTTGCTAGACCCGGTCTGGGCTAGTAGGGATCGCCTCTGTCCGCAGAGGGGATTTACCTCCACAACAATGGCACCGATGCCTGATGATGAAAATCAGATCAGAATAACCTTCCCAGAGTAGGCACACAATTCCCCCATGGGTAGGGGTGGGATTCCCGCTCGGGAACACCCTGTGCTAAACAACACTGCAGACTTAGTTAAACAACATAAGAGTTCATGGAATGTCAAAAGACAACTCCAGATCTAAAAAGATCATCAAATCATAAACTAAAGCCCCCTCGAATGTTTCCTTCATTTTCATTATATAGTTTGTGAACCCTCCCATGCCTTCGCCCACCTCATAACTGCGTTGTACATGTGGACATAGGTCTCCATGTTGACTGCGTTGTCTCTCCATGATCTCCATCATGAGTGCATGTAATGATCACCCTCTCCATCATGTGTGCATTAATGCACCACTTCCTCCATCATCTCATCATGAATGCTCTATTATCTTACATTTGATTCAATCCATGTTCTAAGTTGATTGCTTCAACCTCCATGATCTATCTCATTAATGAGACATGATCTCCACTCCTTTCACATTAAGAAGTTGATCCACTACTCCATAATGTATATCTAGATCTAAAATATCCACATACACACATCAAAAGTGGATTTTATTTATATATGGGGTTTGTGGGTCCCACCACCCTCTTATTTACTTAATTAATTATGAAAATTAAGAACTCTAATATTCCAATTATCTTGTGGAAAAAATTGGGAATATTATAGTCCTCCCTGGCAAAATGTTGCTTTTCCTCAAGCAACTGCAAAAGTGGATGCTACAGCAAACACCCTCCCTCCAAATGGCATCCTCATATGGAAGGCCTCCCCATCTGTCACAATGTGTCATGCATGTCCATATCCAAAGCTACCTCTCTAGAATGTCTAGAATGGCCTCCAACTGAAAAGTTAGATACCCATCCTCATCAATGAATCTCCAAGTGGCAACCATATGATGACCAAAGATCTCCTCTACACATGAGATACATGAAATGAAGTGGTTTCTTCCCAAAGTGGAAAGTTCCAACTCATGAACTATCTCTCCAACCCATCATACATAGAGTAGATTGCATCTATCAATTCTCATCATTAGCCCTGTTGTCCATGTAGGAATCAAACATCACATCAACATAGTGAAAAACAAGAAGTAGAGACATATGGGAAAACATGAACAATGTCAAATCATATTCTCCTAATAACAACCAACGCAACAAAGCCTTCTGCTGCCATGCTAGATCATCATGAAAACAAACAAGATAGCCATACTCCCTCAAAATTAGCCACCACAACAATGCTTCTTGTTTCCATGCCAAATATGCATCAATATAAATGTACGAGCCATACTCTCTCAACAGAAGCCATCGCAACAATGCCTCATGCTACCACACCACATCATCATTGTACCAAATGTAGTGCCCATATTCTCTCAAGAGAAACCACCTTAATAAGGCATCTTGATGCCCCATCACATCATCATCTTACCATGTACAATGACCATAATCCCCCAACAAAAGCCAACGTTATAAGGCCTCCTGTTTCCATCCTCCAAAAATGTCATGCAATGTATGGGAAGAATTCAGTCCATACCCTCCCAATAGTAACCATAGCAAAAAGGATTCTTGCTTCCTCCTTAAATCATCATGATGCAAGTCATGGAGAAAAAATATAGTAATGGACATGTGAAATGTCTCATCAACATAATACAAATAAGCTCCCTTATGCCACATCATGTGAGATTTATAATTCCTCCCAACCCCAAGTACATACATGAACATGAGATACATCCCAAACAGAAATACATGTAAAGACATGAGACATATCCCAAACAAGAGTAAATACAAGGACATAATATATATCATGTGATGTCCAAACTCTCTCATCAACAACCAAAGCAACCATGCCTTTTTCTTCTGCATTCTTCCAGTGATGTGCAAGGCATGAATCAGAAAAATATGACCCATTGGGTGGTAACCATACTCACCCAAGAGAAACCAGCGCAACCATGCTTCTTGCTGCCCTGTATCGTAGATATGCAAGTGTCTTGGCAACCCCTTGCTCCATATCATCAACCATTCATCCCAATGTGGATGATGGATCTCATTTTGCAAAAGCTTGGTATCCTCCCATTGTAGGACACCAACCTCCTCAATCTGTTGAATAACTTTGCACTCCATGATATGTTGAAGTGCACCTCCAATGAGACCTCTCCATGAGATATTCTTCTCATCAATGGCCCTCCAAAGCCAATAAGGTTTTGGAATTGCTGCAGGTAGAAGTTTCTCTTTGAGCTGTGAGATACTCATTGAGAAAGAGTCATCTTGAAAGGGGAAATATTTCCCATCTCAAGATGTCTACCATCTATCATCTTCTTCTCCATTGCTTCATGAATGAAGCTACCATTTGATTGCCCCCATAAGGAATGGGTCCTCTTATTCTCACTACTGCTTATTAACAATGTTGTAGATCTGCAAGGTAAAACATGTGTTGTCTCAAAGCAAGGCACATTACTGAACTCATAGCCAGCCATTGTACATAGGATCATACTCATCCCATCTTCTGAAACTCTACACTTCAACTCAAAGGGTTGAATGTAGGTCATAAATGAAAAACTAGGATGGTTCTTCCTTCCTTCCTTGATTAGATCAAGGGTCCTCTGCGCAGTGATATGATGCTTCTCTAGATCAGCATGTTGTTATAACCCTTGGTCATGCAATAGCCCTGATGGCATGTCACCATAAGTTTAAATAAGAGGTACTGAAACAATGTGAGATGAAAGTGGTGGCATACCTTGTATCAACTGATGCGTGGGAACCTCTTGCAAGACCACAAGAGTTCCTCCAACCAGAACAATAGGCTCTCCAACTGTTGGTAAGAGTGATGGTTTCTCTTCGATAAGTGTACCAGCGCTGGTATCTGTCTCCTCCTCATCATGCATCTCATGAATCGTGCATGGGGATCCAAATGTCAAGAAATCAAGACCATATTGCAAAGATGAAAATGATCCTCCGCTTGATGTAAGCACATCTGCAGCTAGTGGTGGTAGAGGCTCCTCCTCCTGAGTGATAATGAGGACATCTTCTTTTGGATCTTTATGTACTATCTCCTTGATGATAGGATATGTTACTATGTGAGATGTCTCTGGTTTCTTCCTACCATATCTCTTCTTCAGTCTTTGAATAAAATCTGCATAAGCAGACATTTTCATGTGTGACAAGTGACTGAACCACCAATATTTTGCTTCACCATCTAGGTGCAGCGCTGCAAACTCCACAACCTCTCTTTATGATATAGGATACTTTAGAAAGAATGTAGATAATTCTTCCCTCCAAGCCCTCAATGTGCTTGTGGAAGATCCATCAAATGAAGGCAAGAAGAATCTATGCTTCTTTCTTCTATTGCTGCTTCTGGATTTCCTCTCTTCTTTGAGTTGCAAAAAATGTTGGAGAGAGAGATTCTCCTTCAATGCCCTTGGCTGTGACTTATATTCAGACAGATATTTACTTAGGGTCTCATGCCCCAAGCCTTCTCATATTTAGACTAGTCCTGTGGATCTAGTGGAATAATGTGAAGCTCCTTGCTTTTTCGGTTTTCTTTTCTAATGATAAGAATTATTGGGACCTTCTTCCCTTTGAAACCTTCTTGAGGTTTCTCTTTTCCTTTCTCTTCTTGTTTCATTGATCTCCTTGGAGAGATCCTTCATAGCTCTAAATAAAGATGAGGCAAAAATTAATCTCTCCATTTAGAATATCTCTACTATCTACTTTTGATATGTTGTCAATAATGTCCACAAGTTGAGCCAAAGATCATGCTCTGATACCACTGCAATATCCAAAAATGGAATAATGCATTGATACACAAACACAATATTTGATACACAGAAAATGTACATAAATATTATGATCGACATAGATATAGAAAGAATAGGTGAGCCATTTAATTATGTGGGAGGTGAATAGCAAGTACAACAATGCTCAAAATATGAGACACTAAAGCCAAAGAGATGGCCTAGAATGACCCTGCAAACATGCTACAACAAGCATTGCATAACTGGTGAGATATAGGAAGAAATAATGCTCTATCCCTTTTGCTAATGATTTACATATAGCTACTGAAAAGGGAAATACAGATATATGGAGCTCAGGAGCTCTGATGATTCCAAGATTCAAGACCTGGGCTCTATGATGACAACCCAAGATAACCCAGAAAGGAAATTCCAGAACTATGAGATTGAAAATTTACCCTCTTGGGGTTTGATCCCTGGTCTGCTGGGTTATGTAGATATGAAGCTAGATCTGATCCAAAGATGGCTGCAATATGTTATACAACCAGATCTAAGCTTCAAGGGCTGATCCCTTCTTCAGATCTCCAAGCTAGAAGCTTGAGATATTGTCTCTTCTTCCTCCTCCTCAAAATGCAACAACTGAATATGCAGCTGTTGAAGAAACTGCTTTGTACAAGAGGGAGAGACTCAATTCCTACTACAATAATCTCTATAATTATGGAAAAAATGATGGCAAGGTGAGGGGATGATCCCTCACAATATTCCTAGCTGAAATGCTAGAAACTTCCTTCCTCCTCTGGATCTACAATGATGGACTACACAATCCTTGATGGGATTCCTGTTGATAGGAGGTCAATAACTCTTGGCTTGATGCCAGATCTGAAATTATGCTCCAGGAATGCTGATCTTGAAGTCCAAGGTGATAGGAATAATCCTTCGACGGTTCTCCAGCTGAAATATTAAAGACAACCTTCTCCTACCAAACTGATCTTCAGAAATAACACAATTTATGAATCTAGATGTTCTGCAGAGAGTTGGAATACTATGGCACCAATTCCTGATGATGAATGGCAGCTCATAATAGCCTTCCTAGAGTAGGCACACAAGTCCCCCGTGGGTAAGGGTGGGATTCCCGCTCGGGAACACCCTGCTCTAAACAACACTGCAGACTTAGCTGTGACAACATAAGAGTGCATGGAACGTCAAAAGAAAAATCCAAATATAAACAGATCATCAAATCATAAACTAAATCCCCCTCCAATGTTTCCTTCATCTTCATTATATAGTTTGTGAACATTCCCATGCCTTTGCCCACCTCATAACTGCGTTGTACATGTGTATTGAAAAGTGTAACTAGGTCGGTCTTCATGTTGGCTATGTAATTATGTATTTATTTATAGAAGTTGTCTTCTAGGAATAAATACAATCTGATGTCATATTCATGAAGGATTCAGTTTGACCTTGAAAACACTCATATAATGTTATAATCAAGTGAAGATAATATGCTGAAATAACACCGCTTGGAAAGTAACTGCAAGTCATGGTTGACTTTGCGGACATCACAGTATGGTTTGCGGTCATACGATGTTGGTATAAGTGAATCTATAATTTAATACAATGTTGGGATAAGCGGATATATTCAAGGAGATAGTGTAGACACTTACAAGGAGACAGTGCGTTAAAAGGAGAGATTATAGTGTGGATAAGGGAAGAGCACAATATGTATGAAGGAAGGACATAAGTATAGAGAAAGAGAAAACAATAGTGAAGGAAGGTTGCAAACAAGTACAGTAAATATTGTTAAGGGCTGTTGACCTAAAAAAATAATTTGTGTAAGTTGAGACAATCAATATAAGGATAAGGAAAAGAGACAACAATAGTGAGGAAGGTAAATCTTTGATTTACCTTCCTATAGTTCAAGTAATTCAAGCATAAAGTTTTTTCCCTAGCTTTAGGAGCCTAAGCTTTTGGTGTCTTATGCATTTTGATAATTGGCTTGATGAAAGATCAACTAAGCTTCAAGAAGAAAAGAAATAATTAACACAAGCTAGCTCACAAGTAATTATCAAGAAGAGAATTTGTATTAATCTCAAGCCCTCCAAATTCTCAACAATGTGGGCATAGGTCTCCATGTTGACTGTGTTGTCTCTCCATGATCTCCACCATGTGTGCATGTAATGATCACCCTCTCCATCATGTGTGCATTAATGCACCACTTCCTCCATCATCTCATCATGAATTATCTATGATCTTACATTTGATTCATTCCATGATCTTATATGACTGCTTCAACCTCCATGATCTATCTCATTAATGAGACATGATGTCCACTCCTTTCACATTAAGAAGCTGCTCCACTACTTCATAATGTAGATCTAGATCTAAAATATCCACATACACACATCAAAAGTGGATTTTATTCATATATGGGGTTTTTGGGTCCCTCCACCCTCTTATTTACTTAATTAATAATGAAAATTAAGAACTCTAATATTCCAATTATCTTTTCGAAAAATTGGGAATATTACATTGTGGCATGATTTCAACATATTCACCTTTTAGAATATAGTAAATATTTTTCTTATTATATATTTTTCTTGGAAAATAATTATTGATATTTGGAAAGGGAAATAAGCCCTTGGTATCTAAGCGAAGAGAAAAACAATCTATGGAGTAGGTTCCTGCGCATTAGTCGTAGGAGACCTATTGGCATGAGATCGAAATTCCTTTTATGAAATTACACTTTTGATGCCAAGGCAGAGCTGAGTTTGCTGACCTGGGAAGAACAGTGGCAGTTGATCATGTCAGACTCAACAACAGAATAGGAAAGAATAGACAACAATAGGAAAGATAAGTGTGAGTGAATTTATTATTCACAATGATATACATTTATAGTACATTAGGTGACCCTTGGATTCCACAGTCCAAGGTCTCTTGGACTTTGTATGTCCATTCGCCTTCTACACCTACCAATAGAGGATTAGGTGTCCAACATTCCCCCCCTTAATCTAAAGGGGTATGTGTGAGTCCAAGAAGAGAGTTGTAATACAAATCTGCAAAGTAGGCATGGAAGCACTAGGCTGAATGAGCTCTCTGATGTTGGCATAAAGAGGTGGTTTAAGGATGATCAAAAACACTGGAACACTTAGTGCAGTTCTCAGAACTCTTCCAAATATGGCAAGAAGCTGAGGTATTCTGCTAGAGTAAGTGCTCCTCATATTTTTAAGAGGGAGACCTTCAACCTGGAACAAGGGAGGTCTACAACCTGTGATGGTTTAAGGATGACCACCAACTCTGGAATTCTTGATGAATTTCCTGTAACTCTACCAAAACTGGAAAGAAGATGAAATATTCTCAAGCTGAAGTTTCCTGAATTCTTTGAAGAGGGAGAAGCTCAACCTCCCATGGATAGGATGACCACTAACCAAAGGCATGCTCATGGGCATCCGTGTCACTGGCTACAACTCTGAATCTAGAATGACAGGTTGTGGCTCAGGATCACTTGAACTGCTGTGTCTCTGGATACAACTCTGAATCTGGAATGATAGGTTGTGGCTCAGGCTCGCTTGATGTGGCTTAAAATCTTGTATATTACCATCATTTCCCCCCCCTGTCAGATACAAGGTTAGATGATGGCAAAAACTCAACTGCAAGACTATTCAATACTCTTGAAAAAGTTCTGACATATGATTGAAACATATTCTTGGTTGTTGATGCCCATTGCCAAGAAGTGATCCATCCAAGATGAATATTTGTTCTTATAGGAGGCTTGTTTCTGAAGCATCTATGTGAAGAATGAGTGTGTTGACCACAGTGCTTGCATGGGTGAAGATCGAAACAATTATCTTTCATATGGCCAACCTCGTCATAGTGTTGGCATTTTACAATATGTTTTTGTTATTGTGGAAGATGGGAAGAATCTAGAGAAATTGAAGGTGAGTTGTCATAAATAAATCCAACACTCTGAAACCGGATGAGCTTGGAATAGTCTAGCATATGAAATGACACATCCTTTTTATATCCAAGACCAGTTATGTGCTTGTTGTTGACAAGCTATTCCCAAGGTTTGATGATGGGCTTGGGAAGTGCAGGATGGATTTTTCCTTTTGCATTCAAATATGCTCTTGTGCTGGGCTCAATGATCTGAATAGTTTCTTGTTGTTGATGGGAGTTTGTCTCAATGTTTTGATAAAAAACAAGTTCATAATGACAACTATTCGGCTAAAGCTCATCTACTTGTAGCTCTGAATCAAGCTACAAAAATTCAATCTTGTCTAGTGCATTTTGTAGAAATGTTTAAATATCTGAAAGAGATACTTTGTTAATTTTTACCATCTCATTAGTAGTGGAATGCATTAGAGTATTCAAAAATTTTAATACATCATCAAGTTTGGTCATTTTATAAGAAAAAATAAAGGCTCAATACTCTTAGTGGAGGCTATAAAAGGCTAGACAAACACCAACTATTAAAGAGAATCAACTGTATCAACAAACTTTTCACAATAGTTTGGCCAGTGAAAGAAGCTAATCTATGAATTTGGACTTTCTAATCATGCAATCGAAAAAAAAATTGTAGAGGATTTTATTATTTGCAGTTACACTGAGTGGTACAGTTTGGAAATTCAAAGCCTAGGTACACAGCTTGAAGATGAAAAAGTGCATCACCCACTTTTGGGAACTCGAGATATTGTGGGTAAGTTTTCCTTCTAGGTCACTGATTTCACATACCCACTTAACATGGGCATACAATTTCACATAGATAGGCACATGGAATGGTTAAAAAATAGCACAAAATGCCAAAATTGAACAACCTAAAATTCTTGACAACAAAAGATGGTCATTGCATGATGGGAACGTTTTAACAAGGTCACCACGGTGGGAAAATTTGATTCAAATGATTCTAATATTGACGAGAGACAATGATGTTGAGGTCATCAGCTGAGGAGGTAGACTATTGTTGAATCCACAGGAGAAAACATGCTTGTTATTGCATCTTCTATTTCACACTTAAGTGTGATGAATCACATTACTAGTATTCCAATTTTCTTTTGGTGTATCTGTCGTCAAAAATACTTAAAGCATGCCTCATTTGTTGTACACCCACGACCCTCCCAACGATCATTAAATACTCTTCCACATGAATTCAACACATTTTTGTGTATTCAGAGAGAATCTAGATGGCGTGTGACTTAGAAGGGAGCATGTCTATGTAGTCTTTTATAACCAACTCCCTGTAGCTTTGAAAAAGTTACATTTTGACCACCACCTTTCTTTACAGAATGTTAGGAAGGTGGTCTCTAACACTGATGGATATCAAATTCACTTGATAGCTCCAGAGAAATGATATCAAAGACTTATTGATGGGGCTATTGGTTATTTCAAAGGCCTTGTTGAAACATTCGTTGATGCAGTAGACTTTATCTTGAAGGAACTTGTTTGTAAATATTTAAATGAAACTTGAGAGTTGAAGCATTTCCCTGCCCTTCAACCAGAAGTAGTTTTCACTGCAAAATAATATTTAGAGAGGTTTCATGAGGAGTAGGTAACGTTATGGAGGCCAAAAAATGTGAGGCCAACCCACGATTATGGAGGGCGAGCAGTGTGAGGCATCGAGGAGGAGCGATGTGGCACTATTACCGAGAGTTAATGTTGCTGATCAGTGGAGTGAGTATTACACGATGTAGGCGCAAATGGGAGGCACGATAGTGAAATCGAGGATAGAACTATGCAACCGTGGAGAAATACTATGTAATCAGGAGCACATTAATTTGGGAGTCGAAGCTGGAGAGTATGGAGAGGCTAAGGGACTGGTGGAGTGTATTTTGTCGCACAATCGAGGGCCAAAGGGAGCACGGAGCTAGGAGAAGTGGTTTCAGAGCCACAGAGGCCAATGAAGCCACAAGAAGTGATTATTCTATGCGAGAGGAACACATTGATATCAAAACAACCAAAACGCTACGAGGGGAGGCTCTAGTCCAAAATTCTCAAGCACGAGGAGAATGTTTTGGGAGAATAAAAATTGAGGAAATGGAATGGGGATAAGAAGTTATGAATGAGTGAAAGAATGCTTCATGGAATACCATATTTCAGAGAGCAGGAGGAGTCAGAAATCAGTGTGTGGAGTAGAGGATGGGCACTGGTCGATGGTGTACCTACTTTGTGGGAGCTCGACAGTGCTGAAGAGAACACAATTTCTTCAATGGTCAACACTCCTTGGTAATTTAACGCACCAAAGAGAAGAAATATGGCAGAGAATGAAGGATATAGAGCAAAGGAATATGGCAGAGAGAGAAGCAAAAAATAGAGCTAGCAGAATTTGAAAATGCTAGGCCTCTCTTGCGCTCTGATAACTTGTCAGACTTAGAAATATAATAGGAAAGAATAGATAGCAATAGGAAATATAAGCGTGAGTGAATTTATTTTTCACAACGATATATATTTATAGTACATTAGGTGACCCTTGGATTCCACAGTCCAAGGTCTCTTGGACTTCCTATGTTCATTTGCCTTCTACACCTACTTATAGAGGATTAGGTGTCCAACAGATAATAATGATAAGGAGATTAGAATGTTGGTTTCACCAACAGTTGACCAAGCCACCAATGCTGGTGGAACCAAAGGTCCTTGCTCATTTCCTTCCATAACATTTTATGATATTTTTTGTTCTTGTGTGTGGTTAAATAAGTTCAACATAAATCATTTTCCAAGCCCACTGTTGTCATCCATATACGTTGAAAATTGTGGTTTGATATGCATATTTAATTTTAGAGTTCAATCATTGGATCATTACCCTCAATCATACTCTCTTTGAAACCTCATAATTTTCAAATCCTCTCCAACCAAGAGATGCGCCAATCAAAATTTATGTTTCACCAGTGTCAGAAAACCTTCACATAGCGAAGTGGAATTAGCCATGTGACTAATGATCTTGAATGTAAATGAGACATAGAACTTCCCTATTGATTTGTTTTTTTGCGAGGGTGGATAGGTCTATGAAGGGGCATGAGTATGAAGTGAAAAACTATACACTAGAATATTTACCACCCTGTTCCGGGGAAAATCACCCTAGAGGTTCGTTGGGTTACAACCTCCACAGAGCAGGGGCATGCTACTTAAGAAGGACTCACACAACCATGCATGTTCAGAAAAACTAAATAGAGTAGATCGAGGAAGTTCCCCGTAGGTCCTACGATTGAAGCAGATCCCGCAGGGTCCAAACCCCCAGCAACCGTCCTTCCTTCTTAACCTGAAAAACAATAAGAAACAAGCACGAAGAACGGGTTGTACAGCATATATCTACTCTAAATGTTAGTGAAATCCATATAAAACATTAAATAGATCATAACGAATGCTTAAATAAAAATTTTCTCATATATGTAAGCAGACACTAACACGTATATTTTGGGAACAAGATGGTACTTCTGTATTATAAATAGCATGTACAAAAGTAACGAGTGGAGAGATCACCTGAATCCTTCCACGATATTCGAGCAGACCGTCGTCCGGATCCGTCCCGCCCTTGCCTCGCTAAGACTCCTTCCAAACTGGTGCATACGAGATGACATATAGGGAAATGAGCATCTCAAGGAAACAAGGGTTTCCTGTAATGAACTGGGAAAGTGCAGGAGGCACGGGGAATCAGACTTGGATAGGGAATACCAACAGAGTATAATATCAATAAATTCTCTCTCTCCCTTAGGCCATGGACATGAGGGGCTTTTATACTCCCTCCAAGTAGTTTCAACAGTTGGAAACAGTTGGCCACGTGCTGGGGTGGTTGAACTACCTGAGTAACCATCAACCCAGCCCGAAAATAGGGAATTTATATATATATTTTTAATCATTTTAATGGCATACGCGGAAAAGTGCAGGTAGACTCGCGTATACACGCGGAAAAGTACGGGCATAGTCGCGTATGGGGATTTTTACACTGTTTTTAAGTGAATTTGTCCAAGTCTGTAGGAATGGGTGCCCAAAACCATCAAAGCAATCATGAATCATGTGAAGGTGAGAAATGATGCTATAACAGATGCCCCCTAATATATGAGGTCAGAAGGGGTACATGATGGTCGAAATGTATTATGCACATAGAAAGAACTTTGCAAGGACAAGAGAGGACTTCACCAGATTTCAGCCTGCCAAAAACCAATGAAAGAAAATAGAGAGTCAACTCATGCTGAGGCGGGCATACCCATGCTCAGTAAAAAATACATCATATGGAAAGTACTGAATAGATCCAATATGTATACAAGTATAGCTGAACTGAAAGTACACAATGAATCATCTGAGCATGGCCCGGAAATACAAGTCTGAATCAATGTCCAAGTATCACATATAAAAAGCTGATCAAGGATGGTGCAACTGGATGTCTGATCATATAAGTAACTGAATCTCCAAGTACCGAATCATAAGTGGTGGAACAACCGGTACAATCATGCAACTCGGGAGCCAACATATAGGATGCTGTTGTACTGAACTGCAACATATAAGGGTGGATGGCATCACTGGCAGAAACTGAATGGACTGTCAAAAGTGAACCGAAAAATGCTGATGCAACCCGAGGTCTTCACCGATCACTATGGCACAATTATACACAATGGGAATAAATGAGCTGAAGTCGACCATGTGAGAAATCGTTGGATTACCGGTCGATGATGTATACCGTTAACCAACGCGAGACAACCCACCAATAATGAAAATGAGCGTCAAGGTGCCCCAGTACAATCTAACAAGTGCGAATGAATGAGTTGAAGTCGAACACTTGAAAGAATCTACCAATCAGGAGGCAATGATGAATCCCCACTGTCGATAGCGAAGAGTCTGCCACTGATGACTGAAAACCCTAAGGTATTGACAAAAAGACTCTAGACCTTATTCCCAGAGAAATGAGTCGGAGTCGATGGGAAAATATCTGCTGGAAGGAAGGCATTAAGGCATCCTACATCAGTCCAGCGCGAGTGTAACCCGCAGGCCAAGATTTGGAAGGAATCGGACGAAGTAGAGTGACGAAACCAAAACCGAAGTACATTTCCGACATGCACAAGATGAAGCTAGCGCACGGAAGAAACCCTCTAAACCAACCGATAATGAAAGCTGACACAGAGGCGAGAAATCCACCAATAGGGTCAAATGGAAATCAAGGTACTGCACGAATCCCAAGTGTGATAATGTGTGCTGACATCGAACACAGGGGAAACCACTCAGTCAAAGACCCATGATGATGATCAAATGCTGAGCAGAAGGTCACCTATCAATGATGGAAATAGGCCTAGGGTGTGGCTCTAGGTTTGCTCTCAGAGCAATGTGTCGTAGTCGATAAGAGACAAACCCGCCAGCAAGAAGTCAATGGGGACCTTCTCAAACCAGCACGAGCAGAAGACCAAAACATCTGATGTGATAGAACAAGATACTGACCAGACTAGGAAGGCCAACTGAATAATGAGTCAAGAGACACCGTAGAATGGCCAAATCTGGTTAGACTTCCCTTGAACAAAAGCACAACTCATGATGACCATGGCAGTAAAAGTGACACTATATAAGTCTGTCATGCAGGAGGCAAAACAAACTCTCCATATGATTGGAAGAGATAACCAACCGGGGGAGAACTGACAAGTGAAACATAGTAAAGGCTGAACCTAGGTCAAAAACTAAAACCATCCCAAATGTAGGAAATATATATAAGTATATGTGCTTTGTTCAAGGGGCGCAAAGCCAGATCACATGTTTATGAAACAACGAAGATACATCCCGTTCCCGCTCTTTTTGTTATATTTGATTTTTTTGTCTTTTTCATATAATGACTTTGAAAAGAATAAAAAGAATGCTAGTGCAATGGATAGACGAGTATCGAAAATCGGGATGCACTAGTTCCACAGAGTTGAGATACTAAAGTAGATAATGCAAGTGGCGGCGGTAGCAGCTCTTTCAGTTCAAATATGGTAAGGTGTCAAGTCGTGATAGCTAAGTGCATGCAATGGTTAACTTGTACAGAAAGTCGAGGTCAAAAGTTGGCTTAAACATCGAGTCCAAATGAAGCCGGCTAAAGGCCAGGATAAACAAGTAGCCAATATGCAATGCAGTAATACAACTTAACGACACCAGGGAGCCTCTAGGGTAAAATCCAGAAAAAATGATAGTGATGAAGAAGAAGAATGAAGCTTCAACACATAAGACATGGCGGGACTAAAGAGGACTCCCGAGCCTACATAAAACGCAGCATGGGCAACAAGTGATAACGAGGAACTAACTAGGAAGCCCATGTAAAGGAAGGCTCTACCATCAAGTCATGATTAAATAATCGGCGAGTGAAATGGGTGTAATACTCATGACCTGATGGGATCGACCCTAAGGCAAGTGATCAGTATAGAGGCTAGTATGCAAGATGCAACGGAAAGTGATTTCCCTAACCTATATGCCAGTGAAGATCATATACCTGTCGTGACGAGTCGGTAATCATGGATCAAAAACCGAGAAAAATCTCAAAATCGTCAAAATGTACCTGAAAACATACCAAACTAGGCACTTCCAAGCATCCGAGTTATATAGCTTAAGATAGATCGAAAAAATAAGCATAAGGAATTTTTGCGAAAATTTTCAACTTTTTAGCCATAAATAGACAAATTACCTCATATTTGGTTCATTATTGCATTGCTGATTTGGAAAAGTGCTCTGGAGCAAAAAACTTCTTTCGTCAAATCAGGAACAACCGACCGTCGAAACGCACCGAAATTTCAGGTAGGCTCCTCAATCATCCTTGCAAATCATTTTGTCCGTTTAGAAATTAAAATTAAGTGAATTTTAGCTTTAAAACCCTTGCTAAAAAATGCGGACTTGCGCATACGCGGGTTCATAACAGGCAAGTCGCGTATATACGCGACTGTGCAAAGAAAAAGTCGCGTATGCGCAGGTCCGAAACTCAAAAAGCATGGCTAATGCATGATTAAATGAAATTTGACAGGATGAAAATCTCTTGGAGAGAACGTGAGCATAGCGCAATTGATCAAGAGGTCATGCAAGATCGAGCAGCGCAAAATATCCTTCGGAATTGCGGATTGTTCAAATTCTTCAAAATGCCAAATATGAAAAGCAATGTTCGGTTGCTAGAAATGCTCATGAATTACTGGGAACCAGATCAGGATTGCTTCATTATTGATCAGATGCCAATACGCATTGAAGTGGAAGACATATATTTCATTACTGGACTCTCCCGGAGGGGAGAACCAGTAGACTTGCACGGGAAGCCCCTGGGAGGGTTAACCGTGGAAGACTATGTCCACGTGTATTGCGTAGAGGGTTCCAAAAAGGTTGGAACTCAGATTGTGATTAAAGATCTGAGGGATTTGCACATGAAAATCCTCCTTTTCACCATCGGCAGAGTGGCAGCATCTGCCTCCCTACATCAGGCGTCCAGGACGCAAATGAGCATAGCAGTAGAATGTTTGACTCATGTGTACGATTGGTGCACCGCCCTATTACTGAACATGAAGCAACAGTTGACCTCAATCCGCCAAGTAAAGACCAAACACTTTGGCTACGATACAATTTTGACAACATTCTTCTTTGAGAAGATACCAGCATTGAGACCCAGAGTCATCTCTACCATCAGTAGCCCGCGGGACCCAAGAATTGCCCATTGGGCGGACATGATGAATAGACTGGGGGGTAGTGAAGTACCCCGGACCACGTGGGACGATGAGTTCTTCCTGTGGTGGGGAGAACAAATGATCACATTGGACGACTATCCCTATGCTGGGATGGACTTTCGTGGAGATCCAGATCTAGTTCTTCCACCAGGCACAGCATGGGGCACAGTCGGTAAGTTTGCAAAAATTTTTGACTTATATAATTTTTTTGGATTTTTTCAAATATGTATGAAAAAATGAAAAAAAAACATGTTTTTTGATTGGATTCATAATGACTGACAATTAAAAATGATCATGTTTCAGATGTTGGACCAGTTCGACCTGAGGGTCTCCCGCGCCACAAGCGTCGCAGGGGCGAAGCGGAGACAGTGGATTCAGACAGGACTCTCCAGGCCGTGCAGAGAAACTTGGAGGGACTAACCCGCCAAATACCTATGGCTGCCGTGGAGGACCTGCCGGAAGCCATCCAGAGACGGGTGGTAGGAGTACCCCGAGACTGGGTTAGATTATTCCGCCGAGTTGCCACTGCAGTTACGTTCTATAGGAACACGACTTCTGGGCAGGGACCTCAGGAGTAGATAGATATTATGTATTAGATGACTGTATATTCTTTTTTGAGACTGAACATGATGGGGCATAAGCCCAAGTTTTGTACGACATTATGGATCCAAATTTTGTAAAGTTTTTGAACACTCCGATGATATATATACAACGATATTTGATGTGATGTGATAAATGTATCAAATGTATGATGTTTTTGATGATTAAAAATTTATTGTATGGAATGATTAATATGCCAATCCAATGCTTGATTAGCTAATGAGTCAGCAAACCAATTGTTAGCTCGAGGAATATGAATGAAAGTTAAAAATTGAAATGACCTTTGTAACAAACGTGCCCTCAAGAACAGTCGTAATAAAAATGGATCTCGTACCCGATAAGTGTTGTTCAACTGCGACACCGCCAGCTGAGAGTCCAAGAAAACTACCAACGAATCAACACCCAAAGATATTGCCTCCGAGAGTAGATGAACAACTGCAGTGTATTCTGCTACATTATTGGAAGCAGGACCAATGCAGAACCCTCTTGATACTAACAGCTGACCGGATGGATAATGAAGCACCCAAGCCGCGGAAGCTAAGTTCCGGGTGTGTCTACTAGCACCATCGGCGAAACCAAAATGACTCATGACATCTAACACAACCTGCCAAAGCAGATCAAAAACATCACCAACTCATCAAAGATCGAAAATCAACCAGATATGTACAAAGCAAAAAATACTATATACAAAAGCAACATGCCAGGCCAAAGCCTAGGCATAATACTTCTTCAAATAGAGCCCATTTCGGGGCTCCGGCAACTCGTTCCCTTCGAAATCAACCAAGGTGTATGCTCCTTTCTTAAGGACCTTTTTAACGATATAGGGGCCATACCACATAGACTTAAACTTTCCTGCCCCCAGGGCATCTTTTTCTTGGGCATAGACCAAAACAAGGTCACCTTCCGAAAAAACCCTAGGCTTGACCGCCTTATCATACTGAACTTTAACTCGGTTTTTATGCACCTCATTCATCGTGGCGGCATCCCGACGCTGCTCATCGAGATGTTCCAGATGAAGGAGCCGTTCTTCAAGACTAGAAGTGTCAGGAAGAAGTTCAACAGCTAACTTAAGAGAAGGAATCTCGCATTCAATAGGAAATACGGATTCCACCTCGTGCACTAGCTGAAACGGAGTAAAGCCAGTTGCAGTTTTCACTGACGTCCTGTATGCCCAAAGTGCAGGATATAGCATAATATGCCAGTTGGATCTAGCTTTATCAATTGTCCTTTGAAGAATTGTCTTCAAGGATTTATTCACGACTTCCACTTTCCCATTGGCTTGAGGATAATATGGAGATGAATGCTCCTGCCGGAAACCCAATTTGAGAGCCAACTCAGCCATCATACTATTCTGAAAATGACTTCCATGATCAGTGAAAATCTCTCTAGGAATACCAAAACGAGCAATAACTTGGTTGAAAAGGAACAGAGCCGCAGTCTCACCATCATTCCCAAAAGTAGGCATAGCCTCGACCCACTTCGTAAAGTAGTCTACTGCTACAATAATGTACTTGTGACCTTTAGCCGAAGGCGGGTTACAAGTAGTATAATCAATACCCCACTTTGTAAAGGGACAAACAGTAATGACTGGAAAAAGCAGAGCTGGATGAGCGCGCATTTTTCGAGTATAGACCTGACACGGATGACACTTTTTGACCGATTCAATACAATCCTTGAAAATCGAGGGCCAAAAGTATCCAACACGCAAAATCTTTTGGGCTGTAGCAAGCCCAGATAAATGACCCCCACAAGCTCCACTGTGAGAATCATTGAGCACAGCCTCAGCTTCTTCGAGAGTTAAGCAGCGTCTTAGGATTGAATCAACCCCTCGACGGTATAAAGCATCACCAATAATCAACTAATTCTTGGCCAAGTGACGCAGCTTACGACGCTCATCTTTCGAAAAAGTAGAGGGAAACTTCGCAGTCTGGAGATACACAATGATATCCCCGTACCAAGGATCCTGTGAAGAGATAAGAAACAAGTGTTCATCCGGAAAGGACTCATCATAGATCATCTCTTCTCCATAGGGCAACTCGGAGATCAATTCCGCAAAAACTAATGATTTATTGGATTTGGCAGACATGAACTCGAGATCAAATTCCTGTAAAATCACAATCCATCTATTGTATTTGCCCCCAATCACTCGCCTGCTGAGGACAAACTGAAATGGATTGGCAGCTGCCAAAACATAAGTTTTGCGAAGAATAATGTAATGCCGGAGTTGCTGCACAGCATGAACTGCTGCTAAGGCTAATTTTTCTATTGGAGTGTATCGAAGTTCAGGTCCTACCAGTCCTCGACTAAGGTAGTAAATAACATGCTCTGCAAGAGCATCATCTTCCTGAACCAGAACCATACCAATGGTAGATTCTGTTGCTGCCAGATACAAAAGAAAATCTCTGCTATAATTAGGTGGACTCAGTAAAGGAGCAGAGGTCAATGCCTTTTTCAAAGCATCGAATGAGCGTTGAGCGTAGTCGTCCCAAAGAAAAGGAACTCCTTTCTTCAGCAATCTCATATATCCCTTTGTAATTTCAGCATAATTGACGATAAACCTCCGAAGAAAATTAGACTTTCCTTGAATACTTTGAAGCTGACGGATGGAAGACGGGGGAGGCAACCGAAGTATTGCCTCAACCTTGAAGGGATCTACCCTTATCCCTTCCCTAGACACAATGAATCCCAATAGCCGACCGGATGTAACCGCGAAAACGCACTTGTTCGGATTCAATCGAATCTTATAGAATCGACATCGTTCAAATATTTGCCGGAGGTGACCAGGATGATCCATCCTCTTTCGAGAATGAGCAGCTAAATCATCTAAGTATGCCTTGATAATCTTTTTGATGTCGTGGAAGGCGTATGACATGGCCCGCTGAAAGGTAGCCCCAGCATTTTTAAGACCAAAAGGCATCTTCTTGTATGCAAACGTACCCCAGGGACAAATAAAAGCAGTCTTATGTTGATCTTCAGGACGGATATTAATTTGATTATATCCGGAGAAACCGTCCATGAAGGAGAAAATCTCATTACCGGCATACTCGTCAATGATCTGATCGATAAATGGTGTGGGGTAATTGTCTTTAGGACACGTTTTATTTAGGTCTCTGAAATCGATGCACACTCGAATCGTTCCTTGCTTTTTATCTACGGGAACGGGGTTTGAAACCCATTCAGTCAGAGGAACAGGGAAAATGAATCCCGCCTTAAGCAGCTTCTCAACTTTAGCTTTGATAGCTGCTGCCTTCCTAGGATTGACCGGACGAAGTTTTTGCCTCACCGGCTTAGCGTTTTCATACGTCTTGATCTCATGCTGGACGATAGATGGGTCTATGCCAGGCATTTCCTCATAAGACCAAGCAAATACATCCCTATACTCTTTGAAGAGCTCGGTATAGATTTGAATCTCTTCACGGGAACATTCAACTCCAATGAAGACATTCTCGACAATATTGGGATCCCTGAAAATGTTCACCGGGATAGTAGGAGAGATCACAGCCATGTTCCCTTCAGCATATACCTGTGTTGGTGCCAAAGGGTTCAAGACTGGGTGAACAGGACCAGGAGACTGAGGACTTGGAAAACTAGTTTCAACTTCGTTCAAGTCAGGTAGGAAGTAAGACCGATGATGCAAATCATCCCACGGTCTATCTATACCAGTCATGGCTTCCAGGATCGCCTCTTCAGATGGAAGAGTGGTATCAAGACAATCCTGGGCAGAAGAAGAACTAAGCGTCCAAGCCGGAGCCACATCACCATCCAACTCTTCCGGTGAAAGAGGAGCTGGAATGGTTTCTGCAGAGTCAACAATAGACTGATATGCAATCTCAGCTGCAGAAATCGGAAATGCCATTCCACCCACTTGACCTTCCGCTAATGTGGCAGTAGGGGAAGGTAAGGTCCAAGGGTCCGAAAAATAATGAGTTCGGAAGAACTCTCTTCGAAGGGGAGCCTTGGAGGATGAAATAGCATTAATAGACACCTTAGGAGGAGGAAGATCAAAAGAACCCATCAGGGAAGAATACATTCCAACTCCTAGATTCTCAACAGGCGCCTTAGTATTATCCAAATTAGGAACAGATGAGTCAGAAGGCGCATCCAGGTCTACAGGAGGACAGTCCAGTTGATCCACTGTAACGATCCTCCCTTCGTGGGGGAAACATACAATTCGAAATAGTGAGGATGCAATGGCATCCATCTCATAAATCCAGTTCCTCCCCAACAGAAGGTTGTAGTCCAAGGCCGCATCCACTACCTCAACCTCTATGTTAACGGTTTTGCCCCCAACACAGATGGGCAAAGCCGGGACAATACCATGGGGTCTGTGAGAATGACCATCGAATGCAGTAAGAACAGTGCTAGATGGAACAGCTTTGGGAGATCCAAGTGTCTTCCAGCATGCGAGAGACATCACGCATGTGGAAGCACCCTCATCAACGATCGTTCGAAAGATATTGCACTTCCGATACGACGATTTAATATGGAAAGCCATGTGATGAGGAAGTCTCTTCTTAAAATTATTCATATCAAAAGTAATCAGAAGAGAATTTTTTGGATCAATAGCCCCAATGGCAGTGAGAAAAGCACTGCGCTGAGCTGGACAAGACTGGAGTACCTCTAAAGCTGACATAGCACAAGGACTCTGCACCAGATCTTCTACAATCGAGTAGTTCTGGGCAGCCCTCGCATTCGGATTAATCGTTGATCGCTTAGAAGATGCTTTGGGCATCCGAGGCATAGACTCAACAGTAGGCTTCGTAATGTGAAGCGGCTCAGTAGCATCAGGAACTTCCTTAGCTTTCGAAGACTCTTCTCCGCCATAATCACAGGATCTCGTAGCGATATCCGTGTGAGCACTCATCATAAAAATGTTCGATGGAATTTCCCCTTCCTGGGTGCCCCCAGAGGAAGCCCCAGGATTTTGGTTCGCGCCAACAACTAATTGCTGCCCTTGGGGAAAAGGGTTTGTTAGCACAGCCTGGGAACTAGAAGAACCCTGCTGGGCTAACAAGCACTGAGCATCCTGAATTTTAGGGCAAAGGTGCGTGAGATGGTCTCTAGCACAGAGCTTGCATGGAAACTTCACTTTCTTTTTCTCCTTTTGACCCTCACCAACACGCTCGTTGGTTTTATTTGCATTGCCATTCCCGTTCTTGCCCTTCTTCTTGTTATTTCGTCCCTTCTTCTTCCCATCAGATTGTTGATTTCCTTTGGGATCAGAAGCTTGGACAACATTTATGGACAAAGACTGGGAAGGTGATGAATCAGCAGGCACAGCCTGACCAGAAGGAGCAGATTGTAAAGACAACTGCTGCAATTGAGAAAGCAGGCTGGCTGCACCACTATTGACTGATCCGACAAGCCCATCACCATGAGGACCGGGCTTATTTTTTGATAAATCTAATTTGGAGCAAGGAGCATTGGGCAAATATTTATAAAGGACCCCAGACTGAGAATAGATCAGTTCCAGCTCCTGGGCCCTAAAAATGGCCTGCTCCTCAGAAAATACCCCAGATAGGGATACATCTTTTGAAATATCTGACTGCAGAGATTTCAGAAACCATTCGAGAAGGAATTCTCCTGGAATATGAGCTTTGATAAGCCTCTTCCTTCTCCTCCATTCCTGAATGTGATCAGAAATGTGAGTTGCTTCGTCCTGCTTAAAATTAGCCAGGAGTTCCGTCCCAGCCTCATATCTGACAGGCAACTGAAAATGGTTTAGAATGTGACAACCAGTTCTCCAAATGTAGCAAAACTGCCCCCAGTTAGCTCGATATACCATTTGGCAGCGTTTCCAGCTAGGGTGCGTTGAAATAATCTCAACCTAATTGAATCATCGATCAGGGAGTTCGAAGAACACCATAAGTGGAAAGTGGTGATGTGCTCAAATGATCCTCTCCATTCTTACCTTCAAACTTTGGAATGTCTCAAGGAAGTTTGGTCAGACTCCAGGCCACCCCGACTATAATGAACGCATCATTAGTCGGGTCTCGGCTGCATCCGCAAGTTTCACGCGTTTTAAAAGGTAAGCGAGGTTTGAGGCTCAGATTCCATCCTTGATGGGATGGATTCCCAACATTGAAAAGAATACCTCGGATTTGATGAGCACCAAAGTTGCCGTAAAGGACTCGTAGAAAAAGGAGAAGAACCTCCTCCCCATGCCGAGTTACCAAAGCCTAGACCAGTTCCCCCCGCTGAAGTATTAAATGAAGAGGAGAGCCCCTGATAGGGGTTCCAGGCATTAGACAGAGGAGAAAAGGTTTGATAAGCACTCGACGAAGGGAAAGAAGCATTCCCTTGATGACCTGTGTAAAACTGATTCCCTGCCCCTGCTGTAGTGAATACAGGGTTCCATCCTGTAAAAGTAGTCAAACTTTGCCCCCCAGACCAAGGGTTGAAACTCTGGGTCTGAGAAGTAAACGGAAAGGACCCTAAAGAAGGATTTGAACTAGGAATGTGTCCAATTCCTAAGGGGAACCCTTGAAACGAAGCTGATCCATTAGCCATGGAAGACATGGGCGTAGATCCAGCTGAAGCAGCGGAAAAGGAAAAAGAGGGATTCCCACTGGAGGGCATCGCTGAACAAAAGGGACCAGAATGAGAAGCATGTGCCTGGGTGAAACCAGAGCCAAACATAGCAAAGACTAGAAGCAATCGAAGATGAAGCAGTTATGCCCCCGTCTACTGTATAGATCAATGTCACAAAGACTCACAAATAGAAAGTTATGCCTCAAATGTGGCCACATAAAGATAAGAATGATGGCGGATGACACTCCTGCCTTCCGACTTAGGTACAGGTCCGATGTATTGAACAATGAACGGATAATCAGGAGGAAGAGGAGATGGACCTGTCGCAAGAGGCTCAGGTACGTCTTCGATTTGAAAATCTTCTTCCTGAGGAAAAAAAACTCGCGAGGTGAGCGGAACGCTCCTCTCGGGACCGACACCAGAATCAGCTATGAAACCTTCAGACCTCTGTGGAGGATCTCTCTCCACTGCGTCAGACGCCACAGGGTGGTAACCACCTGCTAAATCGCTCCTACGCCTTCTCGAAGAAGGCTCTGTACTCTCGGGAGATAACCCCCGGATTCTCCTCGAACGTCGAGGCGCTTGATCAGCCACTTTTATAGATTTATTAAATTAGACTCAAAAAGTGAAAAGCTAGGCAAGCTAGGAGCAAAGAGCACTCACTAAAATAAAAATCCCTGAGAAACAGCAAGCAAACAGCCTCCAAGTATTTCCGCTCCGGGTGATGAGGACCGGACACCAAAATACAGGAAAGCGAAGTATAGGGCCTTCCGAAAGCAGTCTGGGATGATTAGGGCCCAGATCAACTAGCGAAGGTATCAGAAACAGTTACGCCGACCTCCTAACGACAGCCTTTGCCGGCTCAAGCACCCAAGCTTCGCAAGGGCACCCCCCAGAAGTACTGCTGAAAGTGATGCGACATCTGCCTCAGGTACCACGGGTATTCCCCCCCGCAGTCACCTGTGTGGAACCTAGGAGTGGCAACTATGGGCACCAATCCGTATCAGAAGCCGGGTGGAACGGTCTTGAGGTCAGATTCAGCTAATCGGAGAGGGGGTATCCCTCTTCTCAGCCTTCACTTCCCCTCGCGCTTGACTCTCTGGAGGAGAGCTTTCCCGGTCCACCTAATGGAGTTGGATTTCTCTCAATTAATCAACTTCTATGTTTTGTTTGAGCGGCCTTGGAGAGTTAACTCTCCACTCACCTATTCCAAGGCCCTACAACCTAGCTAGTTGGTGCATGACACTTAGAAAACTTGCTAGTTGATTTTAGATTAAATCGCATATTTTAATGGGCTGTTATGTTAAGTCACAAGGATATGGAGATGAAACTTATGGTGTTTTGACGCAAAGAAATTAATAAAAACCTAACTACATGCAAATGCAGTTATTGTCTTTCGATGAAAAGCAATCTCTATACAGGTTCTACGAGACTAAAAATTGTATTTTTCTTTTCAAATAGCAAACTCACACTCACAAAATCTATGAAACTGACTAAATGCTGAAGTGCACCTAATGCAAATCACTACAAGCATGCAAATCCTAAGATGCAAAATCTTCTAAAGTAGAGTGAAATTTCCCAAAAAATCCTTCAATTTTAACTCTTTTTGGTTGCCCAGAAAGCTAGTTCTCGAAATCAAGAACTCTTAATATGAAGACACCAAAAAAACGCTTAAAAACAAGAAGAAGAAATCAATGACAACTCCTCCCCAAAATCAAGCTAAAAACCAAAAGCAAGAAACCTCACAAAAGCTTCAAAAGATATGGCAAAACGAAAACAAAAATGCAACAACAAAAGCAAACAACAAGACAAAATGTTTTTTAAGCCTTTGAAATGCAAAAACAAAAAGCAAAGCAAATGTTTTTTGAGTTTTTTAGTTTTATAAAGAGAGAGCTCGAAAAGACCAAGCAAAAACTATCAAAATCCAAACCAAACAAGACTGAATTTCAAGCACAAACTTCAACAATGCTCCAAACCTTATAAGGCTAACTAGTAGCAAGATCAATAAGAGCAAAAGAAGACAAGAAAACTCAGCCACTCAGCCTAGAGGAATAGTGCAAACTCGTTGCAAACAAAAACTTCGAAGAAGCAAGAAAAACTCTTCAAAAGTAGCAACAAGACCTAGCCTACTGAACTCAAGAAAACTAATAAAAAAACGAGCAAAAATCATAATGCGAAGCACAACACAAAGATAGGAAAGAGTAAATGAGCAGGGGCTCTCTGTTCTGATAAAGCAGAACAACCAAGAATGCTCAGAAAGCGATCTTGGTACTCAATCCAGAAGTGCCAGCACCAGAAACAACACTTTGCCAAAAAGACTAGTTTTCAATCAAACGAAAGAGAGAAAAGACCAGAAACCATTTCATTCACAATCCAGAGAGTACAGAGACACTGTAGGAACATGTCTCCACAGCCAAAAAGGACCAAAAAGTAAAGAAACCCAAAAATTCAAAATCTGCCTAGGTATACGCTACTTCACAGTTTAGCAACAAGCGTGCATACGCGACTGTGCTAAAGGAAACACGCGTATACGCGACTTCCTTTAGACAAACTTGCATGTATACGCGACTGTGTGCAGAAAAAAGCACGTATGTCAAGGTAAATAATGAAAAAAACAAAAAGGATCAAGCCTGGATAAGAACCAGGACTTCAGACTGACTGAGAAATAGTAAACTAGACTGCAAATGAAAGTTAAAACTGTCGGCAACCTATCAAACAAATGAAACCACCCAACAGGGGAGTCACAAGAATGTGATCCCCAGTGGAGTCGCCAGTTCTGTTTCGGGGAAAATCACCCTAGAGGTTCGTTGGGTTACAACCTCCACAGAGCAGGGGCATGCTACTTAAGAAGGACTCACACAACCATGCACGTTCAGAAAAACTAAATAGAGTAGAATGAGAAAGTTACCTGTAGGTCCTACGGTTGAAGTAGATCCAGTGGGGTCCAAACCCCCAGCAACCGTCCTTCCTTCTTAACCTAAAAGACAAGAAGAAACAAGCACGAAGAACTGGTTGTACAGCATATATCTACTCTAAATGTTAGTGAAATCCATATAAAACATTAAATAGATCATAATGAATGCTTAAATAACAATTTTCTCATACATATAAGCATACACTAACACGTATATTTCGGGAACAACATGGTACTTCTGTATTATAAATAGCATGTACAAAAGTAACGAGTGGAGAGATCACCTGATCCTTCCACGGCCTTCGAGCAGACCGTCGTCCGGATCCGTCCAGCCTTTGCCTCGCTAAGACTCCTTCCAAACTGGTGCATACGAGATGACATATAGGGAGATGAGCATCTCAAGGAAACAAGGGTTTCCTATAATGAACTGGGAAAGTGCAGGAGGCACGGGGAATCAGACTTGGATAGGGAATACCAACAGAGTATAATATAAATAAATCTCTCTCTCTCCCTTAGGCCATACACATGAGGGGTTTTTATACTCCCTCCAAGTAGTTCCAACAGTTGGAAACAGTTGGCCACGTGCTGGGGTGGTTGAACTACCTGAGAAACCATCAACCCAAATTTCCGAATCTAGGGAATTTTTATATATTTTTTAATCATTTTAATGGCATACGCGGAAAGTGTGTATGGACTGCTGCGTATACACGCTAAAAGTACGGCATAGTCGCTGATGGGGATTTTACACCGTTTTTTATGAATTTGTCCAAGTCTCCGTAGGAATGGGTGCCCAAAGCCATAAAAGCAATCATGAATCATATGAAGGTGAGAAATGATGCTATAACACACCCAAGCTTGTTTCGATTTTTAGCCAAGGTGGGTAGACTTTTTGGGTGCTCAGAAGACGCTGTGAAATTTGTATTTTAAATACCTCTGTTGTTGAATGGACTGTAAGGTACATTAGAAACAGTATGTAGTGGGAGCATGAGTGTAGCTCCTGTTATCACTCCACTAGATTCTCAAGGCTAGATAAGGAATCCCAACAGAGGTAACCACAGACCAAGCTTTTGACTTGATAGCTAGCCCTATCAATTCAAAGAGGGATCTCTCCAAAAGTTCATAACCAAGAGTTCTGGAGGAATTATGGTTTTTAGGCTATATATAGAGTGCAAGGTTTGTTTTTATTTGATTTGGTTGGGTTATCACTGGATGAAGAAATTAGGTCGAGGAAAGCTAGGTCAGGGAAAATGAGATAGGGTTGCAGGGATAAATGGAGAATAGTAGACATAAGGATGATCACTTAAAAATGATTGTGATGATATGATTTTGAGACTAAAGAGAAGCTATGAAGAGCACGGGAGATGTATTCTTCTTAGACAGAGGAAAATGGACAAACTATGATCAATTCCCCAAAACAGAGCATGCACAAGCATGTGTTATGATTATCAAAGTTGAAAGAGATCATACCATAGAGATGAAGTGAACATGAATAAAATGAATTATAACATATGAAACTGAAGAAAAGACAATGATAAACATCATACCACAAGTATCCCAAAAAATAGTTACAACTCCTCTTTATTAGCTGGCCAAACTGAGTACAATAGTTCCTTGATCATTAAGAAAACATACAAACTGATTCCAACCTTTTAAAATGAGTCAAAAATGACATTATAGAGGCCTAAAACAACCTCTTCCAACCTCAGGAGTCAAATCCCCATGTTCAGGAGCTGATCCACAATAATTTGAACTGATACCTAGAGTATAGGGAACTCTAAGTGACTCCTCCCTAAATACATTCAAACTGATTCATTATGACTCAATGATGACCTTTACCCAATGAATCTACCCCTCGGTAGCTTATCCTTGACATAATTACATTTAACATGATTAATTACATAATTAGAAACATGATTTCTTGAATAAAAGTCAAAATTTCAGAAAAAATTGGAAGAAATTAGCAAATTGGTCATTTGCGCCCTCCACTGTACATTTGCGCCCTGGCAGTGTTATTTGTGCCCTTCATGTTTAGGGCCAATTTTGACTGACCTACAGGTGTCCAAATAAGGCCAAAGATGGCTTTTTGGAAAGCCCTGCATGTCCTCTTTCTGAATATGCCTCAAGTTATGAAAATGAAGGTCATTTCCCCCCTCAAAATGTTATTCTCCCAAGACTGGTATTTGTGCAGCGCCTAGGTCAAAAAATGGGCAGAAAGGTGATTTTTTGATGTTTTTTTGAGCTTTTCACCTATCAAAACTGCAAACCAAGGCTAGAAACATGGTTTTCTGAGATGAATTAGTCATTATGAATCCAATGGTGCCTTTCTTCTCCTCAAAAAGTGCCCCAATTATTTGCGTAGTGCCTAGTGTGCTGCACAAATGCCCAATTTTCTGCTAAATAATTGCCTCAAAAAACACAAAGATATCCAGATTTTGACAAAAAGTTAGAAAATGCCTCAAAATTGTTGGAAAGGCTGAGGATGATTTTTCTAAACTTGGAGGAAAGCCTCAACAATGATTTCAACCTTTCTCTTCTCCTCCTTGGCCAAATCTTCAATTTTGGTATTGGCTCTTTTGAGCTTGGCCAATGCAAATTTCTCTTTTTGGGTATGGAGTTTGACCTTCTTCCTTAACATGTCATTATCTTTATTTCCCCTCTCTAACAGCTTTTCCAAGTGTTTATTGGCTCTATCAAGCCATGGATCTTTGTTCTCATTGATCTCTATGGAAATCTGCTCATTTAGGGTTAGCTGGTCAGCAAGCTCAACTTCCCTTTGTCTCTCTAGAGCTAGAGCTCTTTTCGGCCCTTTAGTTCTAGGTTACTTCCTTGGTACCTGTTCTTCTTCCTTATCAAGCAAACCATACTTCTCCACTGTTTCATCTAGCATAGCTTTGGCCTTTTGAGCCTCTCTTTGAGCAATGAAGTACTTAACCTCATAAATAACTTGCATGGTCTTCAAATTCTCATTTTCCTGCTCAAGAAAGCTTATAACATATATAGCCCTGTCAAGATTAGTTTTGAGCTCACTAATATTGGCATCATTACCTTTGATAGCAGCATTTGTGATTTTATCATTGTCATTCTCATCTAGTTCAACCAACTGAAATTCATGCTCAGTTTCATGATTGTCCTCCTCATCATGAATGACTGGCTCAATGACCTTCTCTTTACCTTTATCCACCTGCTGTGTTGATGTGGAAGGCATGGCCCCTTTCACTACAAGTGAAGTAAACACATGCCTATAGCCTCTCTGTTAGGTTTTTGGCAATGGCTCAACCTCAACCATACTAGCCCATTTAGGCTCAATGTCATCTATCCTGCTAGGTGACCCAAAATCATGATGAGATGGAAATGAAGGGTCATGATGAGATGGAGATGAAGGATCATGATAGATGGAGACGAAGGAAGTGAAGGGGACTGATCTAATGACAATGAGTGAGTCATGGGTTGAGATGATGAAGGGACACTTTGTGCATGCTGAATGGATAGATCAATGAAGATCTCACTGGCTATGAAGGTGCTCCATGCAATATTTAGTTGATTGAGATGGTGGAGGACTATGATTCTTATGAGGGAATGATGGAATAGGATTTTCATTTGTTTCTCATATCCCTTCTTCTGTGCAATGTATGCCATCTTCTCTATACTCCGGAAAAGATAATAGGGCATGTTAAGCATCCTTACCCTAGTGAAATGCATCAAGATCCAGATGTGATAGGAATAGAGCCTTGAAAATCTTCCTTCACATGAAAAATATCTCATTATAATATTCATCGTATGTGCATATCTTTCAAAGAGGTGTGAAAAAGGGAAGAACCTCTTTGTTTGATTTTGGTGTCTTGGTTTTAGGAAGAAGTAAAAATCACGTTTCTTCTATCTTCCTTTTTTGAACCATTTCTCCCCAACGTTAGGGATCCCTGTAGCATCTGAAATGATAATAGTAGATAAGGTAAAAGTGACCCCAACTAATTTAACTTGGTTGTCATGGAGTCCTGATATGAAAAATCTAGTTAGCATGGGGTGATGTTTAACCCAAGTCATAAAAACCAACATGTTTGAAGCATGTGACAGTCAATGGAGAGGCTAGAAGTTCCTTAGTGTTGGCAGGCTCAAGTCTAAGCACCCTTCCTCCTCTATGTGACCTTTTTATCTTTGTTTCTTCTCCTTAAGTGAATGATGTGTTTTCCTCTTCTGTTGCCATGGGGTTTTTGTTAAAACCATAGGTATTAGGGAAGGGAAATGGGAAAGGGAGATGGGAAAGGAAAACTTAGGGAGATTTTTGATAAGGATATGTGATATGGGGAGGGGATAAGGAATGAAAGAGTGATGGGAATTGGGATTTAGGAGCATAGGTCTAAAATAACATGTAGGGCTTAGGGTTTTAGGAATTAGTAACTTATTGATAGGGTTTATGATAACAAGGTTTAGGGAATGAATTTTAATAGTGTAGGGATGGTATTGAGTGTAAGGAAAATGGGATTTTGGCTTTCATGAGCGCAAGGGAAAAAAACTAGGGTTTCACTTCAAGAAGACACCAAATTACAACTTCAACATGAAAACATCAACACATATAACTTAAAAAGGTGATTTGTGATGGAAAATGCCTATTATTGGACTTCTAGAGGTGAATGACTGAGTGTAGGAGCTTTGAAGACAATTCTAATTACTTGGATGGTTTTCTAACCTTGCTGGTCATTTGCACACTCAACAACGTATTTGCACCCTAAACAAATGATTTGCACCCTGCTCAGCACATTTGCGCCATTTGTGCACTCTTGAACTAATTTTCACACTCCTAAACTGATTTGTGCCCTCCTGAACTGATTTGCGCCCTCAATAACTGATTTGTGCCATCAACAATGTATTTGCACCCTCAACAACTGATTTGTGCCCTGTTCAGTAAATTTGTGCCATCGACATCACATTTTTTCCCTCTTGAACTGATTTGCACCCTCCTAAACTAATTTGCGCCATCAACAACTGATTTGTGCCTTCGATTTCTTCTCCTTTTCCAATTTTTCTCAGGATTTGAATTTTTGGTCTCTTGGAGTGTTGAATTGATACTTGGAGGGGGAAAATGAGCTTTAATTGATGTCCTTTAGTGACAAATAGAAAAGTAAATTTGTATTTGAATTTGAAAACCCACTTTTCTAATGTATTTTTTCACTTTTCTGAAACATTTGTTGATTACCTTTTCATTTGATTTTTCTCTCTTGCAAGATGGAGTTGCTGGAGTTTGACACTTTTCTCTTTTAGTTTGGCATGTGTGTTTTGAGTTAGCAGCTAGGGATTGAAATTATTACATATAGAAAGCATAAAATTACATAAAAAACTGAAAATAAATTACATCTCTGTTTTCATATTAAAATAACATTTTGATATGAAAATCATAAAAATAAAAATTTAAAATTTAAAAATATCATATTTACATGTTGATAATATTTTGTAGATGAAAATGAAATGTTTATTGGGTCACTCTCACACGTTTTGTTGACTTTATTAAGATGAAATGGTGCATTTTTGGACCCTGAACATTTGAAACCTAATGACCTAATGGGATCTTGAATGACATGACTTCCATTATTGACTTCGAATGAGATAAGACATAGTCAAATGAGCTTTTCAACAGTGTTTTTATGCTCAACAAGGCATGAAGGTGGTCCAGCAAAGGATATTTTGAGGGAGAGTGAAATCTTATGACTAGGACTACCATCAATGAAGTAATTTTTAGCATGACCTAATGGAATGAAATAAAAATTTCAGAGTGGGACACCTAAAATGAGAATGAAAAGAGTGATTTTGATCACTGATGGAAGAATGCACATTCTTACACTAACATTGGCCTAATTGGGGATGTCAGCTCTAAAAGAGGTGTTAAGAACCACAGATCTCTGAATTTTTCAGATCAGTGCCTCTTTCATTGGGCCAATACGGTCAAAAAATAACTCCAATTGAAATGCAGGACTAAATACTGACAACTCAATGGAAGTACGTCATCGAGACTTGAGGGCTTCAAATCCTGATGAATACCACCTGCCTGCTGAAAACATATGTAAAATCATTTGAAATGATCCTTCCAGTGTAACCAGTCCAATAGATGGATACTTACTGAAATTCTGCTCTCATTTTCCTTGAGCAGGCAGAAAAAACAAAAACTAGGCCACTCCAAGTGTCCACTGAATATGTGCTTCTGGTATGTGAAAACAGGAAAATACATCTTCCTTGCTAACTGTAGCAGATCAGTAAAGGGATCTTCAAAAATCTGAAATGTTACCTTGTCTCGAGATCCAAAAAAATCACAATCACACTCTTCATTTTGATCTGAAAGAAAACTTGGTTGTTGATCCATAGGAGAGCATAGGGAAGTATTAATTTTTGCTATCTGAGTGTTGGCTGCAAATTCCTGAAGCGTGAGAAACTCTGACTCTATCACTCTCATGTTATCTCTCTTAGGCTCATACTCCTCAAATTCATATTCTAAATAATCTTTGAACATAAAAAATTCTTCAAGATTGTTAAAAAAGACAACCCTATCTTCTTCATGAAAGAAAACAATATATGTTAGTTGATCTCCTTGCAGAAAATCATCATCATACATTGGTTTACTCATAACAACTTCCTGAATGGCTTCATCAGTCTCATGACTATCATCATTTAAATCCAGACTTTCATTTTCAATAATGGAAGATGCTTCACTCACACATTCTTGACTGTGTGGACACTGTAAGAGCTGCATATCTACATTCACTTGGGCTGTAACATGATTTTTTAGGAGCTGATCTATTTCGTCATCAGACAAAGGAGAAAACTGGGTTTTAAAGCAAGTTACATTGATTTGGTGATTCTCATTTTCAAGATCAGGAATTGGCACTTTTATTTCCTGGTCCCAGTCTGTCTCATCTAAGGAGGGAGCTACTGATTCTTTTTGGTGATGAAAAGGGTTCTCATGCAAAGGCTCAAGGATATCTTCATCCAAGGAGGAAATGTTGATTCTTGTTGGGAAGAAAATTCATGAAGGGATTCTATGATTTCTTCATCTAGACACTCTTCATCCCCATACAAATTTTCAAGAAACTTAATGAAATTATCAGAGATCTCACAACAACTATCAATCATCGATAAGGAAGAATTGGAGATTTGATAATGCTGAAAGAAAATTGAATGAAAGTCCTTTAGAGAATATAAACTAGCAGATGGTAGACTCTCATACCATGATCTCATTTTTTCCTCCAAGGTAGCCATAAACATCTTCATCAGACAATATTCAGGAAACTCAATCTTTAGTCTTTGAATATGCAAATGAATTTTGACCAAATTCAAACTAGCATCTTCACCGTCTTGACCCTTAAACTTTGACAGTCCTAATTTCCAATATATACGAGGAATACGATTCGGAAAACTAGGAATATGAGCTTGATTCATAGGAGCATACCTTTGAGAAATCAAATCCATTTTTACAACAATGAGTTCACCAAGAATATCTTCAAACTACCGGTTCTCTAAAAGTGGATTTGCCATGAAAATTTTGAACCTTTGGATTTTTTGACACTGGAGTTGCCAGGTGAATGATGCAGCCTTCATATGCATCTGACCAATGTCCACCATCAGAAATAATATCTAAACTTTTCCATTATTTCCTAGGGAAGATATTGTACTTTATCTCTCTGGCAACAGTGCCAGAATGTTATCACTCTGCTAGATTCCCAAGGCTGAAGAAGGCATCCCAACAGAGGTAACCACAGACCAAGCTTTTGACTTGATAGCTAGCCCTATCAAGTTGGAGATAACTCTTTCCAAAAGGTAACAATGAGGAGGGCTGGAGGAATTAGGGTTTTTAGGCTAGATATAGAGTGCAGGGGTTGTTTTTATTTGATTTAGTTGGGTTATCACTGGATGAAGAAATTAGGTCAAGGAAAGCTAGGTCAGGGAAACTGAGATAGGGTTGTAGGGATCAATGGGGAAAGCTAGGAATAAGGCTTATCACTTAAATATGATTGTGATGAGATGATTTTGAGACTGAAGAGAAGCTAGAAGAGCATGAGAGATGTATTCTTCTTAGATAGAGGAAAATGGACAAACTATGATTAATTCCCCAAAACAGAGCATGAGCAAGCATGTGTTCTGATTATCAAAATTGAAAGGGATCATTCCATAGAGATGAAATGAACATGAATACAATACATTATAACATATGAATCTGAAGAAAAGACAATGATAAACATCATACAACAAGTATCCCAAAAAATAGCTGCAACTCCTCTTTATTAGCTTGCCAAACTAAGTACAATAGTTCCTTGATGAATAAGAAAACATACAAACTGATTCCAACATTTGAAAATGAGTAAAAAATGACATGATATACGCCTCAAAAAACCTCTCCCAAACTCAGGGGTCGAATCCCTAAGTTGAGGAGTTGATCCACAATAATTTGAACTGATACCTAGAGTATATGAAGCTCTAAGTGACTCCTCCCTAAATACATTCAAACTGATTCATTATGACTCAATGATGACTTTTACCCAATGAATCTACCCCTAGGTAACTTATCCTTGACATAATTACATTTACCATGATGAATTACATAATTAGAAACATGATTTCTTGAATAAAAGTCAAAATTTCAGAGAAATCAGAAAATTGGTCATTTGCACCCTCCATTGTGCATTTGTGCCCTGGTAGTGTCATTTGCGCCCTCCATGTTGAGGGCCACTTTTGGCTGACCTATAGGTGTCCAAATCAGGCCCAAGATGGCTTGTTGGAAATCCCTGCCTGCCTCAAATTCTGAAAATGAAGGTCATTTTCCCCCATCGAAAATTCATTCTCCCAAGACTGGTATTTGCGCAGTGCCTAGGTCAAAAAATAGGCAGAAAGGTGATTTTTTGATGTTTTTTTGAGCTTTTCACCTATATAAACTACAAACCAAGGCTAGAAACATGGTTTTCTAAGATGCATTAGTCATTAGGAATCCAATGGTGCCTTTCTTCTCCTCAAAATGTTCCCCAATTATTTGTGTAAAACCTAGGGCGTTGCGCAATGCCCAATTTTATGCTAAATAATTGCCTCATAAAACACAGAGATTTCCATATTTTGACAAAAATTTGGAAAATGCCTCAAAATCATTGGAAAGGCTAAGGATGATGTCTAAGCTTGGAGGGAAGCCTCAACAAGGATTTCCAACTTTTTCTTCTCCTCCTTGGTTAACTCTTTAATTTTGGCATTGACTCTTTTGAGCTTGGCCAATGCAAATTTCTCTTTTTGGGCATGCAGTTTGACCTTCTTCCTTAACAAGTCATTATCTTTGTTTTCCATCTCTAGCAGCTTTTCTGAAGTGTTGATTGGCTCTATCAAGCCATGGCTCTCTTTTCTCATTGATCTCTATGGAAAGCTACTCATTTAGGGTTAACTGGTGAGGAAGCTCAACTTCCCTTTGTATCTCTAGAGCTAGAGCTCTTTTCAACCCTCTAGTTCTAGGTTTTTGCCTTGGTACCTATTCTTCTTCCTTATCAAGTGAACCATACTTCTCCAATGTTTCATATAGCATGGCTTTGGCCTTTTGAGCCTCTCTTTAAGCAGTGAAGTACTTAACCTCATAAATGACCTACTTGGTCTTCAACTACTCATTTTCTTGCTCAAGAAATTTTATAACATATATAGCCCTGTCAAGATTATTTTGGAGCTCACTAATCTTGGCATCATTACCTTTCATAGTAGCATTTGTGATTTTATCATTGTCATCCTCATCTAGGTCAACCAACTGAAATTCATGCTCAGTTTCATGATTTTCCTCCTCATCATGAATGACTAGCACAATGACATTCTCTTTACCTTTATCCACCTATTGTGTTGATGTAGAAGGCATGGCCCCTTTCACTCCAAGTGAAGAAAACACATGCCTATAGCCTCTGGTATGTTTTTGGAAATGGCTCAACCTCAACCATACTATCCCACTTAGGCTCAATGTCATCTATCCTTCTAGGTGACCCAAAATCATGATGAGATGGAGATGAAGGGTCATGATGAGATGGAGATTAAGGAGGTGAAGGGGATTGATATGATGATAATGAGTGAGTCATGGGCTGAGATGATGAAGGGACATTTTGTGCATGTTGAATGGATGTCTCAATGAATATCTCATTGGCTATGAAGGTTCTCCATGCAATATTCAGTTGATTGAGATGGTGGAGGGCTATGATTTTTATGAGGGAATTATGGAATATGATTTTCATTTGCTGCTCATATCCCTTCTTCTGCGCAATGTATGCCATCTTATCTATACTTTGGAAAAGATAATAGGGCATGTTAAGCATCCTTACCCTAGTGAAATGCATCAAGAGCCGAATGTGATAGGAATAGAGCCTTGAAAATATGCCTTCACATGAAAAATATCTCACTATAATGTTCATCATAGGTGCATATCTATCTAAGAGGTGTGAAAAAAGGAAGAACCTCTTTGTTTGATTTTGGTGTCTTGGTTTTAGGAAGAAGTCAAAATCATGTTTCTTCAATCTTCCTTTCTTGAACCATTTATCCCCAACATTAGGGATCCTTGTAGCATCTTAAATGACAACAATAGATAAGGTAAAAGTGACCCCAACTAATTTAACTTCGTTGTCATGGAGTCCTGATATGAACATTATAGTTAGCATGGGGTGATGTTTAACCTTCTAAATTTTCTCACAAAAGTCATAACAACCAACATGTTTGAACCATGCATTACAAGGAAAAGACCCTCTAGTAGATGTTTTTGAGGAACCCCTTATAAAAATACCCCAGACATTTGTTTCTAGCGGAGGTTACTAGAGGAGGTTGGCAGGCGGAGGTTTTTGCGGATGTATTTCATTCGGTGAGCTTATCACCGTAAAATGCACCAGTGCGTTCAACAAGAGAAAGCACCGGTGCACACAAAACATTGGCACACCAGACACCGTGCGCTCCGTACACACCCACCCAGTGCGTTGTATTACTGTAGCACACCGGTTCTTTACAACACTTCCGCACCGGTGCCTCATAAAAAGCGCTCAAAAACAGAAACCGCCCGGTGCGGAATGAAGCAAACGCACCACTACGCCCATAAAACCCCGCGCACCGGAACAGGGTTAAATAAAAAAAATTACGGCCAGAAAACCACATAAAACATTGGCACATCGGACAACGTGCACTCCATACACACTTTCCCGGTGCATTGTATTACTGTAGCGCACCGGTTCTGTGCAACATTTCCACACCGGTGCCTCAAAAAAAGTGCTAGAAAAAAGAGACCACCCGGTGCGGAATAAAGCAAACGCACCAGTGTGCCCATAAAACCCTGCGCACTAGAACAGGGTTAAATAAAAAAAAAATTATGGCCAAAAAACCGCACAAAACATTGGCACACTGGACACTGTGCACTCCATGCACACCCGCCTAGTGCGTTGTATTATTGTAGTGCACTGGTTCTTTACAACACTTCCACACCGCTGCCTCATAAAAAGCGCGCGAAAATAGAAACCGCCCGGTGCAGAATGAAGCAAACGCACCGGTGCGCCCATAAAACCCCGCGCACAAGAACATGGTTAAATATAAAAAAATTACGGCCAAAAAACCACATTTCTAACTTTTTTCAATGCTCCAGAGCTCTCAAGAACTGGTGAAATTTATCCTTTTCTGAGCTGCCTTGACATTGGTGCTCCAATTGCACTGCTGCTGTGCATTGCCCACCAATCTCCAGCTTGAATTTTGCAAAATGGTGGAAAATCTTTCTTTCGCAAATTCTACAACGAATATGCCTCCTCGACGGCCAAATGTACAGGTATTTTTCTTGTTTTTCCATCATTAAGCCTTTTAGTGGATTCTAATTTAAAATAACCTTAAAATTAACCATTTAAAAGAAAAAAAAAATTTTCGCGCGGTGCACTTGAGCCATTCGGCTCGCACTGGTTTGTGGTGCTGCTTGTAAATTTACAGGCCGCACCGAAACCAGTGCTAACGGTATTCGCACCAGTTCTGAGGCAGTGCTGATAGGCGCACCGTTTATTATTATTATTTTTTAAAAAGTGTGGTGTGGTCGTTTACCAGGCCGCACCATTGACAATGTGGAATAGCGGCAACATGATGCGTTGACTCAATTATCTGCCCCGGGGTGGGTAATGTTGTTAGTGCGTCGCATACCGCATTTTGACAAGGTCAACAGTTCGACTTGGTAAACTGGTGCTAATGGTATCTGCACCATTTCTAGGGTGGTACCGAACTTGCACCATGTTACATTAATTTTTTTTTAAATTGCGGTGCGGTCAGTTACCTGGCCGCACCGTTGACCTAGTGGAATAGCGACGACGTGGTGCGTTGACCAAAATAGCCGCCCCGGGACAACTATTTTTTTCAGTGCATGACTTTTCGTATTTAGCTTGGGTCAACGGTGCGGCCTTGTAAAATACCACACCGTTCACTATGTAATGATGGCAGGAGGTCAATCCGCTGAATTAACTATATGCCCCGGGGCGTAGAGTTTAGTCAGCGCAACGCCCTCCTGACACCATACATAGTGAACGATGTGCTACAAATTTTTCTGGAGCACTGCCCCCGGTGTGTTCCATAGAAATATGCACCGGTATCGGTGCATGACCGTGTTTTTGGCGCACCAAATGTTTTAAAAAATTTATGTATGTATATTTATAAATACATGTCTCATTTAATAAAAAAATTGTGTTTAATATTTCAATCATTTAGAGACGTGAAAGGAGAGAAGACGGGGAACAAAAACAACAACAGGTGGAGCAGTATAACATGGTTCGCCTGTGGGGGGCACGAGAGAGGGAGAGAGATGCGTACCCTCGCCCTATTACAACAGCTACGCAGGGGATCCTAAGGCAGGTAGGCCTCCTCAAGTTCTATGAGGAGGCTACTTCCCTAAAGGGCCATGGTTTTTTTTTGAGACATCTTATCTGAAGGTGGAATGCCCACCGATAGGCTTTCCGGGTTGGTATCAACCAGTGGTACATGCCCACTGAGGAGGATATATATTTCATTACAGGGCTATCGAGGAGATGGGTGGATTTTCCCTTGTACCCAGAGTTTCCAGCTGGCTGTGTAGCAGGGAATCAGTTAGTTTACTCCCAGAGATACATTGGAGCAAATGTATTGTATCCTACAGAGTTGCAGGTTGCTAGAGGTCAGTTACATATTGGTGCATTTGGTAGTGAGGAGGTACAATGTCTCTCACTTATCATTTCAACCATTTCACACAACACCAGTGACGGGCAACGCATTAGTTGCTCACTTCTATATTATGTAGATTATTTAGTATAGGAGCCACGACTTATCAGGTGGTCTGCCATTTTTTTGCGGCCGTTTTGTATAACCTTAGATAGATTTCATGCTCATGCACAAGGGAGGGTCAACTTCCCTTTTGCTTCAGAGCTTTTTTGTTTATTTTTTGAGAGGTTTCCAAAGACGAGGCCTACTTTTTTTCGACAGCCTTGTAGGCCGATATTTGAGGCACGTATGCACATGTGGGGGTAGATGATGCCCAAGAGGAACACGACACTGTTTCTAGCGAGGATATCACATGATGCACTGGAGTTTCTAGCCAGTGTTGATGAGCATCACTTCATTATGGTCCCCTGTCCTTATGCGGGTTTGGATTGGTGAGGGTGTGCCAACATCCTCTTCACAGTTGATGAGTCGCCAAATGATAGAGGTAATATTACTGTTTTATTTAAATTTATTCTAGTATGTTCTTTAACATGTTTTTATTAAATTGTGTAATGAAATTGTCTAATTATTGTTGTGTACTTGCATATATTTTGTAGACATTGGCTCTTTTGATGGCGAGGACATGCCGACACCACCAAATGATTCAAGTGTGGATCTTGATGAAAATCAGGGCATGCCAGATGCCGAGGATCATCAGGAGGCCAGTGTAGAGAGACTTGCTCCTGCTGGTGCGCCGGTACCACCTTTTGCTAGGCGCGATCGACTTGATGCTAGATAGAGGATGGAGTTGGGTGACAAACTCACTGCATTGATTGTTGAGGCGGGCATCAGGCCCACTCATTACAGAGACATACATGCCGATGATAGGCTATTAAAGATGAGGAGAGGCATGTCATGTGACATGTACATCCTGATGCAGCATGTCATAGGAGCTACGACAACTATTACACGACTGAGGAGGACTGTTTCACGTTATAGGCGTGGTCGAGATGCAGCACATGATCGAAAATCTGCGAGCAGCAACTCATCATCTCATGATCATTGACGTCGCATTGTGCCAGATGAGCAGCCTCCACTAGTATCTAGTAGCAGTTGTCATGGAGATGAGGCTGGACCATCGACCACGTCCAGTCAGCAGCATGCAACATCCATCAGTACTCATGATCATGAGCAGGTTGGACCATCGACCGTCGAGGTTGCACCATTGACTAAGCAGGCCTCCACTAGTACTTCTATTGATGTTGTACTACCACCAGCTGATCCATTAAATTTATATTACAGTTGTATATTTTTAACATTATTCAATTATATATGTGTGTGTGTGTGTGTGTGTGTGTGTGTGTGGCCCATGTATTTTATGTTCATGTTGCAATTGTACTTAATTTACATGTTGGTGATCATCATGATGTGTATATTGTTAGGTCATGTTAGATATGTTCATTTAATGTGCAACTTACAGATAGATGTGTATGTGATAGCATGAGTTATTTGACATGAGATGTATATTTGATGTTTGTGTTGTGATGATGTTAATATATAATGTTAATTGTGTTTTGTTAGATGATCATGATCACAATGATGTTACGATTTTGAATGTGTTTTTTAGTCAAATATGATGTTTGTATGATGGTTATCATGAACGTGATGTTTATTAATTAAGTTAAAATTAAATGTTCATGATATTGTAAAATTGTAATATTTGTAATTCTAATTGTATGTAAAATTCTAAAATTGTAATTGTACGTGAAATTGTAAAATTGTAATTGTCATTGTATGTAAAATATTTGTAAAATTTTAATTGTATTACTGTGAATTGATTGTAATTGTAAAATTGTAATTATATGTAAAATTCTAAAATTGTAATTGTAATTGTATGTGAAATTGTAAAATTGTAATTGTAATTGTATGTAAAATATTTGTAAAATTTTAATTGTATTAATGTGAAATGATTTTATTAAAACTTTTAAATTTGCAAATTTTAAATAATTGTAAAATAATAAATCTAGAATAATATGAATTATTGTAACATAATAAAGTTTAGAAAATAATGCAAATAAATTCATATACTTTAGAATTATCATTATTTTGTTATGATCTTAGATACAAAAAAAAAGAACTAATTTATACAGTACGCCATTATTTTTGAGATCAACATAATTGAAAATTATCAAGTGAATTATTGATTTTAACATTAACACAATGAAAATTACCAATTAATTCAAAATACATATTATATTAATATTTCGAAAAACCCATCTTAAAAAGTATAAATATTGATGAAATAACACATGTACCATATCACTCTCGGTTCTCATGATCACCCTCATTATCTTCCAGCTTGCATGGCATGATAACACTATTGTTCTCAAAAATATGTTTTGATCTAGGGTCATGTTTCTATACGAACCACCAATCCCTATCCAACACATCTGGGTAAAAAAACACCCGTTTGCAATGTTTAGGGAAAACATAGGGCTCCTTAGCTTCATCCCACATCTTTCTAGAGTTTATACATATCAGCCTACTATTGTGATCTTCCTTTACATTATTCCGATAAAATGTGTCCCATCACTTGCACCTAAAAATAACACATTGGAAAGAAGAGAATTCCACTTCAATGATCTCTTGTATCTTTCTGACGTAACCTAACGTCCCTCATACTAGGTTTTGATCATGGTGGCTAGATTGACTAGATTGATCGAACTCGACTTCTACTCCACAGCCTTGTGTGATGTTTCCAGCATCGACATTTTTTGTGCGAAAATGGTGTCCATATGCCCACATATATGGGAACAAATGCACCTATTATAAAAAAGTTAAAAAAATCATAGTGTCATGTGTCTTATAATACCCAAAAATTAAAATATGAAATATAGATGTCTTATAAGTTTCAAATTTACATATCAATTAAAAATATTATTACCGAGTTGCTGTACGCAATCCCTACGTTTAGCGCATCCTCTTCAGCACGCAGGTAACGACCGGTAGCATCGTATTTCTCTCTGACTTGGTCAACAACCAAACTATTGGGGCATATTTTTGGCATATTTTCTTTTAAATGATCGGGATAAGGAACACTTCTACCATTCAAACGTTTGAATTCTTTCCCGTCACTATCCCATTTCATCCTCTTTTGTTTGTACAATGCGACCCACTGTTGTGTCGCTTCAGAATTGTAAAGAATGAATTTATTGATTACTTCAATTTCTGCATTCGCTGATGAAATCAAAACAACATTATATAGTACTTAGAGATCAAAATATACATTATGTCGAAGTTCAACATGAATATTAATTAATTTTTGTAAATTTGAAAAATTATAAGTTGCTTACTCTTTATCAAGAGCTTTTTTCTACTTGTTTGGAGCAACTCCCCTTCTCTTTTGTCTTCATCCCTTTTATCGTCCCAAATCACCGCACCTAGTCTATTGTCGATCTGCTTGATGTACTCACTGGCATAATAGAAATACTCATACGATATGTACGCCTCTACCATAGACCCCTCAGGTTTTTCCCTTTGTTGAACAAAACCTTTCAATTTCTTCATGTACCTCTCTAAGAAGAACATCCAACGAAAAGAAACCACCCCAACTAATTCAACCTCATCTACTATGTGGATTATAAGATGAGCCTGTAAGTCCATGAAACTCGTCGGCAGTTCCTTCTCAAACATACAAACAATCTCAACTATCTCTTGACTCCACCGTGGAATGCTAGCCACATGAATCTCCTTTGACGTGATCGAACATAAAATGCAGATAATTTAGATATGGCACATCCTAGGTCTTGAGGAAATTCATGTTTCACACACCCACGCACAAACAAAGGATAATGACACTGCAAAGTTATAAACAAGTGCAATAATATACAAAATTAGTTATGTTTTATGATCCCCGCATGGGATAAAATTTATTAATATAACAAATAATAAAATCATGATTTTGACATTATACATACTCTTAGAAGATTCAAACGGTCATGCGATTTCAACCCCGAAAAATGGTCATCCATGGTGAAGCAACGCCGTAGTGAAGACTCGTATGAAGTTGGCACCCTCACACCCATTATAACTTCCTTTGCCAAAGAAATATCATCTTTTTTTAAGATCCATGGGACATCACATTCTTTGGAAAACCATGAATTAGAGGGACCAACACCTGCCTCTGATCCTGTAATTTATAATCATCTTGGCCAATGTTTCTTTTTAGTTTTTGAAGTAATAAGATCTTTCCTAATAGCCAATGTGTCACTTTGTTTCGATGATATGTGCCTCCATAAAGAAGATGAAACATTTTTAAATATATGTATGGGATCTAATAAGTGGGTAATATTGAGATGCTCCCAATATGGGAGGTTATAAGAGATAGGTTTCCTTTTCATCAAAGAAATATATATCATCGAACATAGGCTCCCCATTTGAATCGAACATTTCTATGAAATCCTTCTCCTTCTCTCTCTCATATTCTCTAAGACATTCAACTGGTGTCATTATTGGAGGCCTTTGGGTTCTCTCTCATTTACCATTGAAAGCGAATGCTGCTCTTCTGGTAGGAATACCCTGTAGAAATCATACACTTGCTTTCATAGGTCCTTGGACCATCTAGCTTTCAGAGAAGGTCCACAACATTTACATCCAAAATACCCTTTTGTTACAAGACCTGCAAGATTATATTTGTATACATTAATTAATATTCATGGCACGTTAAAGAATATCATGAATATCAAAACAAATATTACAACGAATTAAATAACTAATATATGAAAGAATATTGTTACGTATATAAAAAAATCAATAAATTAAACATGTAATTTACCAGAGCAAACTCCTAAGCCTGGATAATATTGTGTCGTGTAAGCACATATGCCATACAATGTAAAACTCCTCTCTGCTGCGATGGGTCTTGATACATCGTATACATTTATCCCATCCCATAATTCCTTCAATTCATCTACCATTGGTTATAAGTAGACATCCATATTCTTCACTTGCCTTCTACCAGGGACTATGAGAGCCAACATAAGATGTTCATTCTTCATGGACAACCATGGGGGGATATTGTTATTGATCACTACTACAGGCCAAACTGAATAGTTGGTGTTTTGCAGGGAATATGGGTTGACGCCATCCATGGCTATGCTGAGTCGTAGACTTCATACTTCATCCTTGAATTTTTCAGGCCATGTATCCTCTATATGCTTCATGGCTATTGAATCAGTTGGGATTCGCATAACTCCCAACTAACTTCTGTGTGAGGCATGCCATCCTTGCAACATAGCTAATTCTTTGCAACGAAAGAGCCTTTGAATCCTTGGTATTATAGGCATGCGCCTCAATATGTATAAATTTTAATAACTGTTAAATTATTCACTGAGATTATCCTGATCACACACTATTTGAGCTTCATGCATAATACATAACCTCTTCTACTATTGATCATTAATTGCGGAAATATAAACAATCGCATGCGCACATCAAAACCATAAACAATCACACATATAAACACATTGTTTATGGGAAAGATTAAAGTTGAAAACCCCCAAATATCTGAATATTATAATGATAGAGATCATGTAACAATCATTGTAAAAACTCCTCACAAGCTCTCAGTACAATCTCCAATTGTTACACACTACACAAGCTCAGATCTAGCAAAACACATGCTCCAATCTGCTCCACCTGTTAGCCTGCCTCTACTGCACAATCCAAGATGAATAATGGCCCTGACTGAGTTCAAATCCACCTGGTGTGTATTGCACAATCCTCATTGGAATCTCCATCAATGTGTGGTGCAAACTCATGCACCAGTATAGTCACTACTAATAGTCACACTGCTCTTTCACCTACCTCTTCACTGGTCTCCACTGAAACTGTCCATGCACTGAAGTTAACTGATGTATTCTTTAGTTTATTTATGAGTTAATAATTAGTGAATTAATTAATAATTAATTCACACCACTCTCACTAGTGTATCAATCAGTTAGACTAGATACAACTAGCTCAACTATGTTTGATTGAGTTAAACTGAATACAACTCCACTAACTTCCTCAATCAACTCCACCAAACTCTGTCACATGAGTTCTAACTGAAGTCTCCATGCAATAGCTCCACTTGACCCTCAGGAATAGCGTAATTCCTTCTGTTAGCTGCATGTGCCACATCTGTGCACTTAACTGGAGTGCTCCAAGAGGATAAGATAATGTTTAGAGTCCAAATATTATTAAGAGCTAATAATATTCGACATATCTATTTTTAGACTGGCAATCTAAAAATAGATTCCGCCCAGTATGTCTAAAAATAGAAGTCCATATATTTTTTTCCAACTTGACCAACCATCCACAAATAACATCCTGCAACTCATAGAACATGATCCATATGTCTAAAAATAGACATAGTCTAAAAATAGACTTTGCGCCAAAAATAGCCTGCGGGCCCACTTAGTGAAGGCGACTTCTTTCCACTAAGCTCATCATCTTGTTGCATTCTCAACACAATATCTTAAAAGGAGGACCAGTATGTGATTTACCCGTCTTTCTTGATTTATCATACCTATCATGCCCACATTTTGGACACATATCTTTGTCTGCATATTCTCCTCTATATAGTATACAATCATTTGGACATGCATGATATGATATGTACTCAACACCCAACATTTTCAACAATTTCTTTGCCTCTTCGCAGCTACCAGGCAAGACATTATCACTCGGAAGAACCTTATATTTGAATAACCTGTAGTTGGTGATCATGGAAAAATATATTAATAAATGTACATTAGTGTCGATATAATTATTAACGTTCATAATATTTACCATTTTTAATGTTCATTATAGTGTACTGATTATATTTCAAATTTATATAAGGGAGTACTTTATGGTAACTTACCTCAAAAGTTTCGAGAAACATGCATTCAACAAGCCAAAATTTTCTTTCAAATTGTATAGTAACATCATTGTCCCCAACTGGGTAGAATTTTACTAATCTCCAGGTCCAAAGAGAGTGGCAGTGGAAGCAAATTTAAGGCTTTCGAAAAAGGTGTCAACGATATGAGCATCATCCCCTAGCAAATCATCATTTTGGAATGCATCTAACAACATTTTCTCCATGGTAGTCGTATCCCTTAAGTAATCATCCATACCAACCTCTATTTGATTTCGTCCATTTCCAGCTTGTGAAGAACAACTATTGTTGTAGTCATTCCTAATTGGTGAATCTGGACGTAGCGGGAATTGAATCAGTGGTTGATTCAACCATTCTTAGTATTGTTCCTCTCGAATTTTTTCTCTTAATTCAATATTCTCTCGATTTGACATTGTTGTGGGGTGCAACGGAAGATGGTAGGTAGGTCGTTCATCATCACTAGAATCCTAATAATTTAAAAAAAAAAATTGAACATGATTAGTACAAAATATATGATATCAATTAGTAACCACATTGAAAATATTACATGATTATAAATTGGTTTGACGTTGAAATAATTACATATTAATCAATATATATACCAAAAAATTCTAATTATTACCATCACTGTCCTGTGATTGTGGCTAGAAGACGCAATATTGTTACAATTGGCAGGGTGAAGCGGCTGTCCATTTTCATCTACCAAAAGCGCCTTGCAGTATGCAGCTCCTGATAAGAACTTCTGACGTTTTGGAGCAGTTTGAATATTTTGTGCATTTGAACTCGATGTTGAATCTGCATGGACCTGCAAATTTGTATACATTATAAATTTAATTAAGCTGTGCATGATTGAATGCATGGATAAAAAACTTAAATTCAATTAGATAGTGAAAATACAAATAAAAAAAGAAGTAAATATTATGTCTGGAAATGGATAGGGAGAACTCTGTGATGGACTTTGAGAAATATTATGGAATGAGCTGGATTTTGAAGAATTGTCCATTCAATATAATTATGATATTTTCTCCCCGCATTTGAGCAAAACAACAATAAATTTTGGTGCACACACCTAAAAGTAATTTCGGTGCCTAATGTACAGATCACCGCATCGGTGCGTTTTTGGTAATGCACACTAGTGCCCTTTTATACACAGACGCACTGGTGCAGTTTGATTAAGGGGTGCACCAGTGACGAATAACCACAAATAAAAAAAGTGCAACTCTATTTTCTTTAAGTGAAAAAAAGCGGTAAATTGAAAAATGGGCGGAAAAATATTTTCGAAAATCTAATTTCATAAAAAATTTCTTTAAATACTAAACACTTTTCATTATTTCACTATTTTTGCAAAAAATTTCAGCCATAGATTTGCAGGAGACATACTTGGAGCAAACAAAGCACGAGATCACTGTGGAGCAGGGAAATACGTTTGAATAGAAGTATTCAGACAATCATAATTCCAAACCTCTGGTGATTCAAACCCTATAGCATAGAATTTCAAATGATCTCGTGAATAAAGTTTATTGTTTTTTTTATGCAGTAAAAGAAAAAAATCAAAGTTTATTGTTTTTTTACTTTTTCTGCAGCAAAAGAACAAAATCAAAGTTTATTGTTTTTTTACTTTTTCTGTAGTTTTCAGAAACAAAATAAAAAAAATCCATTTTTAGAAAGAAACCTTAGATTATTTTTGTTTCTGCCCTTTCTTCTCCCTAAGGTTTGTATTGCTAAATATAGGCATAAGACATCCAACCCATGGGACGACTTGCATGGTTAGATCTCAATCCATGTCGGTCCTTCCGTGAAATTTAATATATATATATATATATATATATATATATATATATATATATATATATATATATATATATATATATATATTTTTTTTTTTCCTCGGTGCGCCCGACGTAACCTAGTGCACTGGTGCGCTGTATTATACTAGTACACCGCGAAAGTACGATGATAAGAAATTAAAAAAATAAAATAATTTTTTTATCAGTACGCCATATGTAAAATATGGCACCGGTTCGCCATTTCATTATGGCACACCGCAAATGTGCTGTTTTGCATAAAAAAATCCATTTTAGAAACAAACCCTACATTCTTTTTGTTTCTGCCCTTTCTTCTCCTTCTCTCTGTGATTTCAGAATTAGGGATTTTCAATATATATTTATAGGGGTTGTATTTCTAAATATAAGCCTAATAAATCCAACCCACAGGATGACTTGCATAGTCGGATCCCAATCCATGTCGGCCCTTGTGTAAATTAAATTTTTTTTTTCATCGGTGTGCCCTGCGTAACCTATCGCACCGGTGCGCTATATTATCCCAGCGCACCGCGAAAGTACTGTGAAAAAAATTAAAAAATATATATATATTTTTTTCTTAGTGCACCATATGTAAAATATGCCACCGGTGCGCTATTTCATTATGGCGCATTGCGAACGTTCTGTTTTGCAAAAAAAAAAAAAATCCATTTTAGAAACAAACCTTACATTCTTTTTGTTTCTACCCTTTCTTCTCCCTCTTTCTATGATTTCAGAATTAGGGTTTTTCAATTTATATTTATAGGGTTTGTATTGCTAAATATAGGCCTAAGACATCCAATCGATGAGACAATTTTCATAGTTGGATCCCAATCCATGTCGGCCCTTGCGTGAATTTAAATTTTTTCTTTTCATCGGTGTGCATGGCGTAACCTAGCGCACCGGTGCTCTGTATTCTATAGGCGCACTGCAAAAGTACTCTGATAATTTTTTTTTTTTTTTTTTTTTTTAAATCAGTGCGCCATATGTAAAATATGGCACTGGTTTATGCTACAAAAACTAACACTGGACGATTTTTATTATTTTATCTGTGTTAATCGGCGTGGTGGTTGACATGTAATGCACTGGTGCTCCTTGTTGACATAGAACACCGTACGATATATTATACTATTTGTGTGGTGCGTTTATAAGACCCCCACGCACCGACGTCAGTGTATACACCATGAATGGCGCAACGGTTTCTTGAGATTTTTTTTTTCCCTGAAAAGTTGACAATTTATTTATAAATATATTAATGAATTATATGGTACATGTTTGATATTGATAAAGAAATGACTGAAAAGAGATCAACTAACAAAAATGTTGATAACACATCAAGAAAAGCAAAAAAAGACAAGTTCTTTGTAAATTATTTACAAAAAATAATATTTTTGAACTATATGTAAGTTAACTAATATGTATTTTTTACTGTATATCATGCAGAGCCACAAAATGATGAAGCTCGATAAGATTATTTTTGATCTAGGACCAGAAAAGCGTAAAAGCTTGATTGAAAAATTGCAAAAGGATGGATCGGGTGAATGAAAAAATACTATCGATCCAATATGAGTTTCTTTTTTTAATTTTCATTAATAATATAATTAAAATTATTAGATAACATGTGTCAAACAATCTATTAATTCACATATGTTTAATGTTCTACAGGGACCAACAACTCAAAAAAGGAATGTTGTTCTAAGAAAAGAAAAAAAATAGAACATGCAAATGAAAATGAATTTCTCCTTAGATCATCTGGAGTGGTGCTGGAGATTAACAAAAGGGGGAAAATCTTTTACAAAAGTTTGAGGAATCTAGTGGAACGAATGTATAGACGTTCTTTCCACGTACAATACAAAAACCAATCCAATGATTCCAAGAACCAAATTTTATCTAAACTACAGGAAAAGTTTCTAGAGAATTGGTCAATGAGACATGTCAAAGTTTTAATAGAAAAAACGTACAACAACAAAAAATAAGGAATGAAAAAGTAATATTCCTTTAAATGTTTGTCTAGAATTATTTATAAATATCACTTTTGTTATATTTACTTTTTATATATCAGTATAAAAATTAAATAGTTTATTGTCATGTTACATTTTCGAGAAGATTATGAAAATCTTAAAATATGAATGAGCTGATATCATAAATATGCTAGTAGGAATGTCCAAAAAGGTGTACAAGGAGATGGTCAAAGAAATGGACAAAATTGCATCACAGGAGGAGCCATCTCAACAATAATGTGCTTCAAATGTAATATGTAATCATTGAATTTTTTGATCATTATGTACAATAAATAAACAATTAGCATTAGATATTAATTTTCAAGTATTTTCTTGCAGAAAATAAAATAAAATGGAACCCATTCAACACATAAAATAGGAGGACAAGGAAGAAAAGGGTTGATATCTAAGTTTGTGAGTAATTGTTACTTCGTTATAACAACTTAACTAGATTTCATTTTTGTATTTTTTAAATTGTTTTACAAAAATCATCATTGAATGTCTTGAAACAGGTGCTAACGTACAAAGAAGAACCATCAGAAAAATTGATTGAAATTGGGTTAAATATGGGTTGTGAGTATATGTTGGCATATCAGAACTTAATTGTGGAATTTGTAAGCATCTATTGATCTTGTTTTACTTAGCTTCATCTATAATTAATAGAACAAAAAAATCTTTTATATTAAATATATGATTTGTTATGGGGTATAAAACTTGCAGGAAACAAAGTATGGAACTGCGCCAATAGATGAAATCTTGAAAAATGGCATGTTACATGGTTTTGAAAGAATGTGTATAGTTTATGATTCAATTGTGCAATGGTACGCCATTTATTTTCGATTTACATTGATTTATATTATTTAATATTGCAATTTTCATTATTCTCACCAATGTATATACACTCATCACAGTTTAATTTTATGTTTGTAGATGGAAGGTGAAGAAGAAGAAAACAATCAACACCGTGAACAAAACATTCCTGAAAATAACCTAAGTCATGGAAGTAGCTATAGCAGTGACAACAGTTCAAGCGAAGAATGATGATCACTATGTTTGGATATCAAAGTAAAGCGTTGTATTTTTTGAAATATTATCCTGTGAAATCAGACATTTTGTTTAATGTAATGGACATAGTGTCCCAATTGAAAGACAAAGGGATACCAATAACTGTCCCATTTTGTATGACAAAGACTGTCTTATATATATATATATATATATATATATAAATAATATGTTTTAATTTATTCTATTGCGTTCTCCATTGTCACTGTGAAATATAACACCACTGATTAAATTTATGGATGATTAAATATTACAATGAAGAGACGTGAAATTTGATGATATGATATAACAAATTAATCCAAACATCACATTAGAATGCACTAATAAAAATTTAATTCATATGAATGTTGTTATAATATATATATGTGTCGACTTTTGATGAATAATAAATTTTAAAAAATCACAATAATTATGATATGATATAACAAATTAATCCAAACATCACATTCAAATGCATTAATATGAATATTGTTATAAGATGTGGCAACTTTTGATGAATAATGAATTTGAAAAAATTACAATAATTGCACTGTCACAGGTCGATGTTTCTAAATAATAAAAAATGAACACTGGCACGTGTTAGTTACTGTACACCTGTGAGTCTATATTCTGAAGCGCACCGGTGCATTTCTAGGACCTTTGGGCACCGCACAAATACTGATACCAATTATAAATCTTGGTGCGTTTGTGTGATACTGCACACCGGTGTGTTTCTACGACCTCTGGGCACCACACAAATACCGATACCAATTATAAATCTCGGTGCATTTGTGTGATACTACGCACCGGTGCGTTTATGTGTCTATACGCACCGGTGCATTTGTAAGACCTATGGGCACTGCACGAATAATGATACCAATTTTAAATCTCGGTGGGTTTGTATTATACTACGCACCAGTCGTTTATGTGTCTATACGCATCGGTGTATTTGTATGACCTATGGGTACCGTACAAATAATGATACTAATTATAAATCTTGGTGCATATGTGTGATACTGTGCACCGGTGCATTTCTATAAGTCTACGCACCAGTGTGTTGATACGACCTATGGGCACCGCACAAATCCCAAGACCAATTAGAACGACCCCGTGCGTTGTATCACCAACACTACGCCCGGTGTGGTTTTATACCTTAATGACTCGATGAATTCTCCTTTGACCGCCCCGGGGCACCTTCTACATGTACACATCGATGCATTAAAGCTCGAGTAGCGCACTAATGAAAAAAACATATGTAATAACCTATGGCCGCCCCCTTTTTTTTTAGTTGTGTTAAATTTCCATTAAAAGCTTCGCCAAAACCTCTGTAACCATAAACGGATGTTGTAGCAAATGTTTTTTTGAAAATTTTGGCCAATTTTATAACACTAAAAACTTCCTTTATAACCTGCGCTATAGGGTCTTTTCCTTGTAGTGATGTGAGTGTCAATGGAGAGGCTAGAAGTTCCTTAGTGTTGGCAGGCTCAAGTCTGAGCACCCTTCCTCCTCTATGTGACCTTCTTATCTTTGTTTCTTCTCCTTCAGTCATTAGTGGAATTTTTAGGTCTAAAATGGGCCTCCTAAGGAAATTATAAAATAATAGTAGAAATAATAAAATAAGATTATATTACATCATCAAATTTTAGAGGGAAAAAATAAAAAACTACTTTTTCAACTCGTATTTTCAACTTATCTCCCTATGGGTTTATTCAAATTGTGATTGGAAACACTCGTTGGATGCATAATTTTATTCCTCGTCCAAGGAGTACCCATGTTGCATACTTTCAATGGACATTGCAACACGAAAAATGAGAAATACATGAAAAACATGATTGCAATCACGTTTTTTCATGTATTTCTCATTTTTCATGTAGCATGGTCCATCGAAAGTATGCCACATGGGTACTCCTCGGATGAGGAATTAAATTTTGCATCCAAAAAGTACTCCCACTCTAAATTTGACTAAAACCTTAGGGAGATAAGTTGAAAATACATGTTGAAAAAGTAGTTTTATTATTTTATTATTTTTTATAATTTTAACTTTTTTACCCAAAAAAATTGTGAATCATCCCCCATGTTTGACATCATCATCTTGAATCTTATTGGTTCTTATAAAATTTATTTTAGTTGTACATTTTTCTTAGGAGGCCCATTTTAGACCTCAAAAGTTCTCTAATGGAATGATGTATTTTCCTCTTTGGTTGCCATGGTGTTTTTGTTAAAACCCTAGGGATTAGGGAAGGGAAATGGGAAAGGGAGATGTTTGATAGGGATATGTGATATGGGGAGGGGATAGGGAATAAAAGAGTGATGGGAATTGGGATTTAGGAGCCTAGGTCTAAAATATCACCTAGGGTTTAGGGTTTTAGGAATTAATAACTCAAGGATAGGGTTTATGATAACAGGGTTTAGGGAATGAATTTTAACAGTGTAGGGATGGTGATTGAGTGTAAGAAAAATGGGATTTTGGCTTTCATGAGTGCAAGGGAGAAAAACTAGGGTTTCACTTCAAGAAGACACCAAATTACAACTTCAACATGAAAAAATTTAACACATATAACTTAAGAAGGTGATTTGTGATGGAAAATGCCTCTTACTGGATTGCTAGAGGTGAATGACTGAGTGAAGGATATTTGAAGGCAATTCTGATCACTTGGATGGTTCGCTAAGCTTGCTAGTCATTTGTGCCCTCAACAACGTATTTGTGCCCTCAACAACTGATTTGCACCCTGCTCAGCACATTTGCGCCATCTCAGCACATTTGCATCATCAACAACACATTTGCGCCCTCCAGAACTGACTTGTGCCATCCTAAACTAATTTGTGCCCTCAACAATTGATTTGTGCCATCAACAATGTATTTTTGCCCTCGACAACTGATTTTCGCCCTGTTCAACACATTTGTGCCATATCAACACATTTGTGCCATCGACAACACAATTGAGCCCTCCTGAACTGATTTTCACCCTCCTGAACTGATTTGTGCCCTCGATTTCTGCTCCTTTGCTAATTTCACTCAAAATTTCAAATTTTTGGTCTCTTGGAGCGCTCAATTGATACTTGGAGGAGACAAATGAGTTTGAATTGATTTCCTTTAGTCATAAATAAAAAAGTAGATTTGTATTTGAATTTGAAAACCCACTTTTCTAATGTATTTTTTCACTTTTCTAAAACATTTTCTGATTACCCTTTCATCTGATTTTTCTCTCTTGTAGGATGGAATTTCTGGAATTTGAAAATTTTCTCTTTCAATTTAGCATGTGTGTTTTGAGTTGGCAGCTATGGATTGAAATTATTACATATAGAAATCATAAAATTACATAAAAAATTAAAAATAAATTACATCTCTATTTTCATATCAAAATAAAATTTTGATACGAAAATCATAAAAATCAAAATTACAAATTTAAAAATATCATATTTACATGTTGATAATCTTATGTAGATGAAAATGAAATTTTTGTTGAGTCACTCTCACACATTTTTCTGACTTTATTAAGATTAAATGGTGCATTTTTTTACCTTGAACATTTGAAACCTAATGACCTAATGGGACCTTGAATGACCTGACTTCCATGATTGACTTTGACTCAGATAAGACATAGTGAAATGAGATTTTCAACAGTGTTTTTATACTCAACAAGACATGAATGTGGGCCAGAAAATGAGATTTCGAGGGAGAGTAATATATTATGAATAGGACTAACATCAGTGAAACAATTTTTAGCATGAACTAATGGAATGAAATAAAAATTTCAGAGTGGGACACCTAAAATGAAAATGAAAAGAGTGATTTTGATCACTGATGGCAGAATGCATATTCTGACACTAACAACTCCTATAAACAAAATATCTAACTTGTAAGGTCCAAGACCTAGAGGGTCAAATTCTTCATCTAAGATATAAAATGTTACAAAGTTGAGAGTCCAAGACAAGAAAGGGCCCCTATCAAGGACTTGAGAATCGTGAGAAAAATCTTGATTGAAGGTTGCTTGCATAAAGTGATCAATGTTTGGAGGAGCTATCACCTACTAATTAGGGAGAACAAGGAGAAATTTTAGGCCTCTGAAAATATATTTCGAGTAGGTGAATCTCTCCTACCATATGAAGCGCAAGTGAAGAATCCCCTAATGGAGGTATATGGATAAATTGGAAGATCTAATCTTGTGCATATAGGTTTCTCTTTGTAGAGACCTTGAAAGCTGGTTCATTATTGGCAGACTTCCAAGGTTCTAGAGAAGAAGCACTCCCGAGAGAGCTGGAGGAAAATCATGACAAATGGAAAGAGAGATGATCTAAGTATGAATGTTAGTTTTTCTGTGCTAATTTAATTTTCATATTTATAATTTATTTGTTGATCTTATGCTTGATGTACATGTTCCCTTGTTTCTTATGTGTGTCAAACAGATAATTTAACTGAGTTTCATGAGTGAATTCAAGAGCATAAATTATGATAATAAAATGATGAAAAAAAAACATAAATAATAACAAACCATCACAATTGATCCATCAACACAGATTTTTGATGAAGGAGTTCACTCCTCTTGGGCTACATCTCCTTGGTCTAGCTTCCATGGCTTGGGCCTATGTATTAGCTAAATAGTGAAAAAATTGTTGTTTACATGCATCAAATTCTCTTGAAACATACTCCAATGAGTTCAGAATGTCGAAATCTATTATAAATGACTATTCATTCACTCCATTTGGCCTTCAGCTGATCTAGGCATGACCTTCCTTCCTGGTGGCCTTGCGATTCAAAATTATTCAAACTAACAAAACACCTGTATCATTGCTCCTATACCTATGAAACCTATTGCAATGTGTTCAGAGCATGTCAATCTACTAAGAATGACTGTTCCTAAGCCAAAATTGGTCGAAAATTGCTCAAGATATGGCCTATTCAATTTTCCCCTGGAATCCTCCTCCAAATCTGGAGAAGACTCTAGATAAGTTCGAAAAATTAGTAATCCTGACGAAAATGGGGGTGCCTCCTAAAACTCTGCCGACTTAACAGTGAGTTTAATTAATAATAAACTATGGATTAATGTGGACAAGCACAATTTTAAAAATCTTGGAGTAAAATCATTAAACATGGGATTAAATTTAAATAATTCGAAATTACATTAAACTCCAGCCATTTAAAATTCCCGTGCCATTGGTTCTATGGAGAGGTAGTATGGGAGGGGGCTGGCCCCCTCCATTCCTGCCGCCAGAGAATGTACGAAGTTAAAATAACGTTGGGTGCAGAGGCTTAACAAGCCTTGCCCCGTGGTATGTTGGTAAAACTATGGTAATGTTTGGGGGGAGGTCACGGGTTCGACCCTGACCTCCGCCCCTATTTATATATTTTTCCACATTAATATATACACGCTCCGAACATTTGAAATTTGGCCATATTAAATGGTGCTCCAACATAGTTGTATATAATATATGCTCTCCACATATATATTCAACCCTTTGAATGGATTAAAATGCCACCACATAGTTATAAACCTTAGTTTAAAAAAAATGCCACAGAACAACCTTTGAAATGTATTAACTAGAATTTGCATAATAACATTCAATTTGGACCTTAGGATATTAATCATGCTACCAGAGGGGACATGTGGTGGCCCCTAGCTGCACCACGTGTCAGCCTCTGGTTGGGCTGTCCATCCACCACATAAAAAAATAAATCAAATTCAACGTTAGGAGAGAAACCATAAAAAAATTTCACCTTCAAACTAAACTGATGATTCCTATTGTGAGACTTGTCATAGTTCCACTGGGCATAAACTGAGGAATATTCCTTGCATGCTCATTGGGTTTCCATGTCATCAACTTGACACTGTTCTGCAATTTTAAAAAAAAATTTGCATGTTCTGAACAACAGTCAGTAGGCTATAACTTCTTCATCTGAAGTCAGTTTTTGATGAAACGATATGCGTTGGATTCTTGGCAATGAGCCGGTCGCTATCATTCATTTTTCTATCAATTCTGAGTACTTTCATTTTTGAGCTAAAACATTGAGCCTCTGATCAAGAGCCTTACAAAATATAGGGATGACACTGGTAATATTCAAGTGCAAGCCACTTTGGGAGATCCTTCTATGAATACATCAGCTTATTATGATTCTTTCCAGATTTCTTAGGGTGAAACCGAGCCTATTTTGGGAAGCATGAAAGGTAGCAGTGGTGGAGAATTAAAAAGAGAACCCCATGATGGGCTTCATTTTTCCCTTTGGTATTTGGGCATGCAAGATCTTCTATCCAATGAATTTTTTTGTAAGACTCTGCAGTCTGCAGTGAGATATGATCCTCGTCTATGAAAAACTATACATTTGGAGTATCCTCTAAGTGAAATTCTCACTAATGATGCCCTCTTAAAACTTGTTGAAAGGTCTCAAGGTCAGTTACGAAAATTTACTTTAGTGGAGTGCCTAAAAATTACAAATAATGGACTAAAGCAATTGTTCGACATCAGTCCAAATCTTACAAAGGTTGGTATCTGTCTTTGCTGGTTTCTGATTTTGAGAAATTATTGAAAGATGAATTTGTTGCTGCATTTGACATTTTGAAGATAATAGTATATTTACTTTCTGAATATATATTTTCTGCAGTTTGGCATGACTAGCAATGTCAAATTGTTAGATTCAGTTAATGTAATTGCATTGGTTTTGTGAAATGGAATTGTGCTTCCCGTAAAATGTTTTCAAACCAGGTTACTAAATGGATGTGTTTGCATGTGAATTTAACCCCTAGTATCCTTTAAATCAATGATAAAAATATAGAAACTTAAAATATTAGAAGCTTATTTTTTGAAGGAAATGTAGGTATAATTTGCCCCAAAATTTTGAAACCTTCAAGGGAGGCACTGGTGCAACTCTTCCATTTGGTATTCCATGTTCTTATGTGTTTTAAATTTCTCTCGTTTCTTGATTTGTCTTCTATTATTGCACACACCAGTGGCTAGTCCTCAACTTTCCTGGCATATCTTAATTTTCATTAGATATCTGGAAACATGGGAAGGTAATGGACTTATGTGAAAATGATGTTGCATTGAAGGTACTGCTTGTAGGTTGTTCTCTTGTTCAGTTTGTCCATTCCTTTCAAAACCATATTGCGAATCTATTTTGGACTTTTATTTTTGTTATAAAGTGTATTAGGTTTTTGTCATGAAATTATATTTTTATCTTACACTTGCTCAATTTAAGTTCACTAATTCATAAGTTTTGTGCAAAATATCTTTTTCTCTTAGTACCTCCTACTCTGCCCTTGACTATATGTGGTGCACTTGTTTCTGGGATTTGCAGTTATGTTTGCCAGGCTGCACAAGGTTGACTGCCAATGACATTGTAAAAAATGTCAAGGCACACAGAGAATGAAACATGTAGTGATTGAAGCAGTTAATAATTACAGGTCTTTTTGGGATAACATGAGAGCACCATGAGAATTTGAATTACCTTTTGGATGGTGGTTTACAACAGAAGTCTCATTCAGTAAAACCACAATTTTATCCTAATGGTCGTTATTATTCACTTTCATATGATGATGACAGTACAATTGATATTGAAGCTTGTCCTAGATGTGGGAATGCAAGGCTTGTTTATGAATGCACCAGTGAAAGTTTCCAAAAGAAAAACTACCAGACAATTAGTGTCGGGATTATACAATTTTATTGCATGTTGTGACGAGTGTGGAAGGTGTATTGATGGTAGTGAATATGAAGAAAAATTTTGTCTCAATATTCTCTGTGTTGACTGTGTGTGGTTTCTCAACTACCAAGAATCAGAAGATTTCACCTATGGTAAATACACATTATCAAAATTTTAGCTTTACTTTAGGCTTCAATGGTTTTGGGCTATTACTTTCTTGTAATTTGGTTCCAAAATTTATTGTTTTGACCCTATCTCAGGGAGCTGTTGAAGACAAAGAAAATAAATCATTAACTTTATGTGTTTTAAGGTGTACATATTATTTTTCCTTATTTTTAGAATCAAAGGTATATCAAGGACAGAAAATGTGAAGAAATTCTATTTCAATTTTGTGAGAAGAAGCCAACAACAACTTTTCCTTTAGGAGATTTTGGAGAATGTTGGTTGGTAGTTTAGGTGCTGTGATATTACAATTTTTCTCTCCAGGCCTTGTTCATGAGAAGGCTACTGAAAATTAAAGCTGCATGTGGCATGGTTGTATATATCAGTAGACAATAATTGTAAATTACCTACATTTATCAATTTGAAAAAAAAAATTGTACAAGAAAATAAACTTCTTATGGGTATAAAGAGAGAAACAATGTCTGCCTCCAAATATTGTGGTGTGTTTTGTGGGTTGTGCTATGTCAGGACTAAACAACCAAAAAGGTGGCTTTCATATCATAATGGAGTGCTATTTATGGTAATCTCAATACCAGGATCATATTACTCTGGTACAACATGATGATTGGCTCCTGTTTTCTAGGAAACTAGAATAAATAATGATGTGCATGATTAGCCCATTCAGCCACAAAAATCAAGTGTATTGTATGTAAAAAAATATTCATTTGTATTTATATTGTAAAAATGTGAATTATTTTGTACATATTTGGCGAGTCACCAAATTGAGCAACTGGCAAAAAAATATTGCAACCATATAATATTTTTATGTTTGAGCCGGCTAGAATATCATATCCAGATATCTAATTTTTACTCTTATCTACCAAGATGTTATATTGGTTGCTAGTTTTTCTTTTGAATTTTGATAGTTTGATGCCAAGTTAAGGGAAATGCAAGCTATAGTGAAAATGATCGTAAAGTGTGAAGTTGCTTGGTATGTAACCAATATTTTCTATTGTTCGTTACTTGATTGTATTTTTAAGATTGTGTCAGGGGTAGTGGGAAGACAATATTACTCAAGAAATAAGTGTATGTCTAAGGTGTGTTAAGCAACATGAATTTTTTCTAAAATTAAACAAAGAATATTATTTGAGAGTGTAAACTTCTGTGATAGGGATAAAATTCTTTGGAGTAATATGGATAAGGATATTATTATTTTTGGACTAGCATGAATTGTCTGGAGGTGGAACTTGTGGCTTTTAACAAAGAGATTTCTTGTTTCAAGGAAATATATCAGGATGTGATGAAAGGAAAGGTGTGAACAAGGATAAATTGACATTTAGAAAATAGTTGATTGTAGTGTTGAACTATAATTAGAATCCCATTAAAAGAAAAATCATGCTACTCTTGTTGATCTAGTGTCCATGTAGGAAATCATGAACCTGTAAAACTGAATGGATTATTTGACAGAAGATCTAGATAACCCGCTCTACATGGGAACTCTTTTTACACTTTGGAGTCGTAATATATTTGTAATATGGGAAATCTGACACTTTAATTGGAGGCTATGACGGTTTATAGATATTATTTAGGTTTGGATAGACAGTTGGAAGAAATTAATGATTGATGGCAAGAGTGTCCCATAAAATGTGGGATAACTCTCGGAATATTTTCTTGTGAGGGTATATTTAAATTCATAATCTTCTCACAAGGACAGTAGGTCATTATATTTCTTGCCAAAGTAATGAGGGGAAAACAAGGACTGTGTTGGGAAGTGTGGAAGGGTGGAAGATGAACTGCATTGAGTAATGTGCTCTAATTCTCCTGTCACTTCTAATCTAAGCCTGCAATATCTTCTCTCAGTTGAAACTGTTTGCAAGTACTTGTGCGAAAAAGTGAAAAATGAACAAGTACTCATGGAACATCCTAGTGATAGAATTTTAAAGCTTGTTGCAAGGTCTCAAGGTCATTTTCAAAATTTGAGATCAGTGGTGTCTGAAAATTACAGATGGAGTAAAGCAAGTTGTAGGATTTAGTCCAAACTTGCCAATGTTGGTACTTGTATTTGGTATGTGTTGTAATTGGCATTATGAAATGTTCAAGATTGCAAGGTGAAGTATGGAGGAGTGTGCACTGATGCTCCTTTTTCAATTTTTTATCTGAGCCTGCAAGATATTTTATCAGTTGAAAATGTTTGCAAGTACCTATGCATTTCCATGAAAAGTGAATAGGCACACGTGAAGTATCTTTCAAGTCAATTTCTCATTAATGTTTCCCTTTTAAATTTTATTGCAAGGTATGAAGGGCATTGGCAGAATCAGAGTTGGTGTAGTGTCTAAAAACTATAGAAGAAATCAAGCAAGATGTAGTTGTTAGTCGAAAATTTGTGAAGATTGGTACCTATCTTTGTTATGTGTTGTATTTGGAATTTTGAACATTCAAGTATTTTGTATTTATGAATATAGATTGCATCTAGATTGGCACATGACATAATGGAAATATTTGTTTTCAGCCATTTTATTTGTATGGTTTCGTGAAATAAAATTCTTCTTTAATTTTTTTTTGAAATTGGGATATTAAATGGAGGTTTTTTCAAATTAATTAATCCCCTAAGTCCCTTAAAATAAAATGTTATAGAATTGAAACTTCAAAGTTTTTTGAAAATTCATTGGAAAAAGAAATAGTGATAACCTAACAAAATAGGTGTTGGTCCTTTCTCTAATTTTCTCTTTTTGTGTTTCATCTTTTTCAATCACAAATACAAACATTTCTTGTCAACTTGCCTATTTCAAATCCTAGGAACACAGAGAATGCATTTCTTTGAGATTTAGGTTGTATGGTTGGTTGTGTAGATTTTGCTGATATTTTCTTCTTTGGTATTTGTTCAAATTATTATGTTTCAACCATATAGTGTATTGATCACTGATTTTTATTTCTATATATTGCATTTATTAGGGTTGGTTTGTGTGGTTTAGTGCCATATTATGGTGTGCGTAAAATGGCGAAGCATGTAATGGTACCTAACAATAAGTCAATCTCTCATCACCATGAAGTGCTCAGTATAGAAAGGCATCTTTGGATGTGAGCCACCTTGTATTCAATTGAGTTGTACATATTTCCTATATATATCCTCGTGTATGAGTTTTTTCATCTTTTGTTTGATTGGTAAGAGATGGCTGGGTGCAGATAGGGAATATTTGAATGGAGGAAGTTGGTCCTTCACAATACTAATTGAAGCAAGGAGATCAAGCAAAAGGAGTAGTTGTTGCAATGGACTCTGATGAGAAACATGCCAAGTATGGATACCGGTAATGCCCATTTGGTGTATCAGTGAAGTTTTGAATATAGTATAGAAGAGAGATGAGACCAAACATTGTCTCAAGTAGGAAGGGATGAGCTGCAAACTGTATAAGGATGATGGGTTGATGAATTTGATAGTTGCATTTAAAAATGTGGCGAAGGAGGATGATCTGTACTCTCTTTGTTGAAGACCAATTACACTCTAGTAAACCAAGTCCCAAAACCTTGGAACCATTTACAACTTTGGTTTGGGAAAGATTGTGCATGAATGACATCTTGGTAGATATGTCTTGAAAAATATTTTAGAAACACTGCCTCTCAAGAAGGGCCAAGGACCCATAGCCCTTGTTGAGTCAAGGTTGAAGTGCATGTTGCAAACTAAAGCAAGGACTTGTGAATAGTACCCCTAGATAAGTATATGAGTTGGTGATCTTGATCTCCTCTCCTTTGAGAAATAAATGGTGATCAAGGAGGATTTTCTTCAACACGTTGAAGACGATGATTTTGGTTTTTACCTAGGTTGACTGTCAACTGATGAAGATCATAGAAAAGGGCCAAGGCATCGAGTTGTCTTTGCAATTTGTCTGGGGATGAGACTAGAAGGGCCACACCAGCTACAAACATCAAAATATAATAAAATCCAACTTTCCCCTACACTCTTTGGATGTGCACAACCAATAAATAATGTATATTCAGGATGCTTATCTGAACACCAAACATATATATGTCTTATGACCAGTAGAAAAATGTACAACAAGGATCATCCAAATAGTGTACGAGACAAGAGGAAACCTTGTTTTACCCCAATGATACTTAGGATAAAATATTAGAGCCCGTCTGTTGGTGCATATATGACCAAGGATTGACTCATATAAAATGCATGATGGCTGACAAAATGTTGGTGAGAAAACAGGTCTCACAGAGAAGACCCGGGTTCAGGGTTGAGGGCCAACAAGGTTTTCTGCCGTAGTCTAGATTCACGCCAGCATTTACACTCTACTCCGAAGGGCAGAGAGTCTCACCCGAGGCATGCCGTGACCCTACTGTGATTGGGAGTAGATCGGTATCATTCCCCCAATGTCCAAATAGGTGAACCAACGCTAAACTCAGGAATGAAATAGTCATGACATAACATTTCAAAACATACATTCTTCTGGGAAACAGTTAAACCAAAGATAATTTTTTTTTTAAACACAGCTAATAACAGCACTTATTCATACTCAGCATCACATAGCATAACAACCATCTTGGATATATTAGTCATCAATTGTCAGAGGCAAACTATTACAAGGCTCTGCTACAAAAGAGCATAGAACAAAACAAAACACAACACGTCCCGAGGGACAGAGAGAAACTACAGTAATACGAAAGAGAGGATAATAGTGCAACCCGATAGAGCTCTCCTGTGGCTCCCCGTTGCCTATTCCCATCTGTACCAACCTCCTCCTCCATTGGCTAGTTGCCTATTTATTCTCCCGCTCGCGCGACTGATAGTTCTTCCCATTTTCTTGCTCGACTGTCTTTCGTTTCTTTCCATTCACCGGGATTTCACTGCTTGTTTCCTTCCACACCTTTCCAATTTCTATGCTTGCTCCCACAGCCACCGCGACACCTGTCCTCTGCTCCTCCGCAACCTTGACACCTTCCTACCTACCGAGGTTGTGTTCTGCCACGTGCTCGCCACCACTCAAAATCTGCTGATTTCCAAAACAAGGGCCCCAACAGGCCCCGACCACATCATTTTGACTCATCCCGAGTCAATTTTCCTGAGCCGTCTCCACTTCCATGGGGCCGCCCGACCCTGTGCCCTATTCTGGCTACATGCCTTCTCCTTGTTTTCCAAACAAGGGTCCCGTTTAGTAAGAGTGGTTATTTGCTACTATTGTTGCTCACATTTCTACTGTAGTTCTGAGTGGAGCTTCTTGGCCTACTGTGCTGCTCTTTGGATGAAATGTTACAAATGAGTTGTCCCCCACGTCTCCATGCTCTCGGCACCTAAGGTACCCTAATCTGGCCACCGCTCCTGAAGTGGTTTCCCACTGGAAACCGATCTTGTTGACTGGTCTTGAGGTGGCTGTGACGGAGTTGGGTGCAGAGTCCGCCATGTTCAGGTCTGGTCGCTCCCCTCGATCTACTTGGTTGGGCTGTTGGAGTGGAGTAAGGTCAGGGAGTGACCTAGCTATGTCTTCAACTATCTGTTCCATCTGAGTGATTAGGTTGGTAAAAGTAGTCTGTGGGTCCACGGCAGGGTTGGCTAGGGGTACCACTTCCGTACCCGAGTTAACCTTCGTCCCGTGGTCCCCATTGAGTAGTCTCCTGATAACTGGATCAGACATGGTGGCAAATGAGGTGGATGGTGCGGATGAGGTGGTAGGTGGTAGTGGATCTGTATGAGGTGGTGATATACGGATTTTCAGGAAATCGAAGGGGTTAATGGGTTTGTGGGGTGGCAACCCGCTTGCTTCCCCTGTCTCAACTATTGGCTCTTCTTGGATTAGTACCCCTGTGCTCAGTTGTCGAGGTGGATCCTCCCCTGTGAGGCCGACCACCGGACTTGATTCTAAAACTTTGGCCCTCTTGGCCTTGGGTGCCGCTATGGGTTTCGTAGACCTACTCTTTCCCGCCAGCAGTGTGGTTGCTGGGGTTGGTGAACTGAACAATACATTTGGAATGGGTGCAAAGATGGAGGTCGTGTTTGGAAGCGGGGTCGACTGAGAGACTTGGAATTCTAAAAAAACTGGGAATGGAGTGGCACTACTTGATATCACCTGAACTACTTCATTAAAGCTTCGTACCTTCGTATTCAGTTGCTGAATGATTAGGAGGAGCTACAGGTTTGACACCCTATTTGTTGCCTCCTTCGCTGTTTCTCCTGGCAACCGGTGTGGTAGCATCCCGTCGAAGATGTACGTGTACACCCCGTTTCTAACTTCCATTGCAACCCCCGGCCACAAAAAAAATTCTGTATGGAAAGTTGCTTCATCAATTTGGAATTTCAGCGGACTCATTTGGAATGTTGCCTCCGGTACACAAGTGGGTCTGAGGAACGTGTGCTTGTGTGTGACCCCAAACCAGGCTTGCTCACTATATTCATCCAATAGGTTTCTGGGGATCCTCTATTGGCTCATTACAACGTCAACCATTAGGCCATTTCAACTTCTGAAGGCTTCTGCATTTACTTCCTTGGTGCTGGGGTCTCCAAACACCTTCCATGGTGTAAACTTCATCGCCAGCGGCTGATCTTCCACTATCTCCACTGGTATCTTGATGAGGGGGAAAGTCCACTTCCACATGGCCAGCGCTACTATCAAGTATCCGTAGATAAATTCCGTTGCCCTCTTATAGTTGTCTTCACATGCCTCGAACAGCTCCTTCAGCAGGAAGGAGCACCAGTTCAGCCTGGTCCCCTGGATGCAGTGCTCTGCGACTGAAATTGTGTCTAAGGTACACTCCCTTTTGGTGTAATGCCTCATTGTCTTGCTGGAAATGAGGTAGCATGCGAATATGATCTCTGTCTTGTTGATTAGCTCAATTTTTTCCCCCTTTCCTCCCCTTCGGGTGCCATACTTAGCATAGTAGTTTGTATCCCCCGACTTCTTCGCCCATTTAGAGATGGTCTGGAACGCTGAAGAGACATCCCTTCCTTCCTGCGAGAGCCCTGTCAACCTATGAATTTCTTCAACGTGAATCGAGATCTCTTTCCCCAGCCACAAAGAGCCATTTTGAATTCTACTCAACGGGAATTTGGTGCACTGCATTGTAGCACCTGTCGTCCCAAAGACTGGAAAGTTCCTCAAATTCATTATTGAGGACTGCTGGATACCTCTAAACTCAGGCAAGACTTTTTCTACCGCCAGTCATGTTTCTGTTGTATAATTTTCAATGTATACCTGTCTTTTGAGTGTAGGAAACTCAAAGGAGTCTATGAGGTCTGCGTCAATTAAAGCTGCACTATCATATTTTCCGACGAGGGACTCCATTTTTTGAATCCTACTGTCCAGCTCCTGTTCAAATATGGCTGGGCTTACTTTTGTCATCTTCACTCGTCACTGGTACACCTGAAAAATAGTTCGCTACCCCTTCTCTTGCCTTTCTTCTTCTGGACACCTTCTCTGCTCTGGTTCTGCTCCAACTGCCCTTGCTCCTTCGGAGGTTTCTAACTCTAACTTGGATTCTTCCAGCATTCTCGCGCTTTTCTGCATGCAGGTTATGTCAGTAACCGACACGGGTGAGGTTGATGAGACCCCATAACTAATTAATGTTTCCCTGGCTTCTCCCGCGGCTATGATGGTGTGATTCGTTAGCTGCTGAGGTGGGTTCTAACATTGCTGACTGTGGTCTTGGGATTTGGGCAGACACGACGGCTGGTGGTGATGTCTAATTATGGAAAATTTATTACGGTATGGATAGTGCTAATTATGGCCATTATTTCTAAATCTTGGTGATCCTACAGACTGACACTAGTACTATGTTAAATGATGGTGGATTGATGTTCGGCCCACTTTTCTACTTGACGTGGACGCCACACTGGACACTACCCCCCTGACCACTAATGGTTGCATTGCGGTCTCCACAACTGAGCTAATTTTTATTGCAGTAAAGTAAAACTATCTATGTCATCTCGAGTGCGAGAGACTTATTGACCCTAATCTACCCTACATACTCCTCTCGGGTGCAAGAGTTATTGAAATTGAAATGAAGAGCTTACTCGTGGTAGTGTTTCAGGCGTGCACCGTTAACCCATCCTTGTAGAACCTGGCCGTCTAACTGTGCCAAGCGAATTGCTCCTGACGGTTTTATCTCTATGATATAAAATGGTCCTAGCCAATGCATCTGCAGCTTCCCTAAGCACCTCTGGAACTTGCTGTCATAGAGTAGGACCTTGCCTCCAACTTGGAAAGTATTGTGTTTGATGTGTCGATCATGCCAAGCTTTCTGCCTCTCCTTTTCTACTGTATTGTGAAATTCCGCAAGAAACCATCCTTCCTCTAGTTCCTGTAGCTTGTGTAATCGCTCCTATAAAGATTCCTCTTCAAATAGCTGTAGTGATGTGGCGATCAGAAGGCTTCGTACTGTGAATTCTGCTGGGACGACCGCTTCTCTTCAATAGACCAGCTGGAATGGTGTCTGGTTATGCAGTCGTTTTACCGTTGTGCGGTATGCCCACAGGGTTGCTGGTATCCGTTCGTCCCAGTCATCCCGTTCCGCATTGCATATTTTTGTCAGGACTTTTTCCAGTATCTTGTTAAATGCCTCCACTGTGGCATTTTCCTGTGGATGATATGGGCTACTCTTGTGGTGTTGTATCAGGAATTGCTACAGGAGAGACTTAATTGTCTCATTGATGAAATGTGTACCCTAGTCGTTGGTTATGCTTCTTGGGCACCCAAATCGGCTGATTATGTTTTCAAAGATGAATCAAGCAGCAGTGTCTGCAGTACAGTTCCTTACTGGCGCAGCTTCTACCCAGCGGGTCAAGTAGTCGGTCGCTGTTATGATGTACCTTGCCTTTGAATTTCTTGCAGGTGGCGCAATAGGTCCCACAAAATCTACTGCCCATTTCTCGAACGGCTGGAGTGTCCTTACAGGATGAAGCGGTAGTTCATCCCTATGGGAGAGTCGTCCAGTTTGCTAACATATGTCACATTTTTGAACATACGCTTTACTGTCCTTGTGCACTGTTGGCCACCAGAGACCTGCTTGTAGTACTTTGCGCACTATTGGTTTAGCTCCCACATTCCCTCCCGCAACACCACTGTGGCTTTCCCATAGTATAGCTTCCCATTCATGATCTAGAACACATCTCCGAAGAACTTGGTCCACCCCATCTTGTATAGCTGCCCTGCGATCAGCTGATATTCCATCGCTCGAACTACCAGATGTTTCTTTTGTGTTGTAGTATACTCCTGCGGACACTGTCCCATGGTAAGGTAGGTTGCTATTTCATTCAGGTAGTCTGGGATGGCTTCTACTCTGAAAAGATCAGAATCTGGTAGCTACTCATCTAGAGAACCTCCACTTTCGCCATTCTCTAGTTGGGATAAGTGATCAGGCCCTACATTGAGCCTTCCAGGCTTTACAATTACTTTGAATGTGAATTCTTGGAAAAGTAGGAGCCATCGACAGATTCTCCCTTCTAAGACTGGTTTGTTTACCAGATATTTCAATGAAAAATGATCTGTGAATAATGTGAACTTACCTCCCAATAGGTAGCGGTGGAATTTCTAGAGAGAGTACACCATTGCTAGTGCTTCTCCCTCTGTTATCATGTAGTTGCGCTCTGTTGTCGACAACTTGCGATTGGAAAAATATACCGGATGATCGATTGAAGTGTCCCCCGGTTGAGCTAGAACCGCACCAAGTGCAAGCCAGACACGTCAATGTGTACGTGGAACTGCTTGTCCTAGTTCAGGTGGACTAGTATTGGCACACTTGCCATTTTTTCTTTCAGCACGTCCATCGCCTTTTTGCAGCTCTCTGTCCACTGGAATGGTTTGGATTTATTTAACAGTTTTTCTAAGGGTGCTGTTATTTTGGCGTAGTTGCAGATGAAACGCCGGTAGTAGCCTGTGTGTCCCAGAAGTGACCGCAGTTGTCTGACGGTCTCTGGAGCCTCCATATTGAAAATTACTGTGACTTTGGTCGAATCTACATAGACACCTTGATAACATACCACATGCCCCAGTAGTGTTCCGAATGGCACATTAAATATACATTTCTTTAGATTCAAGGAGATCTGTAGTTGCCTACACCTGTCAAACATTATTCTCAGTAGGCTCACATGGTCTTTCAGTAAGCTATACACAGTCCAGTCATCCATATAGACTTCGAGGAACTTGTGGATGTATTCTCAGAATGCCGTTATCACAATGCGAGAGAAAAATGCAAGTGCATTCTTCAATCCGAATGGCATCATGTTGTATGCGAAGGAGCCCCATTCGGTAGTGAAGGTTGTCTTTTTCTTGTCTTCTTCTGCTATTCTCACTTGATAGTAACCTGAAAAGCCATCCATTAATGAGTATGCCTCGTTCCCTGCAACATTGTCTAGCACTTCTTCACTAAATGGGGTAGGGAACAGATCATGGATACAGGCATTGTTTAGGCTTCTGTAATCCACGTAGATTCGTATCTTTGATTTCTCCTTTTTTCTTGGTATAACAATGAGGATTACCCATTCTGCCTCTTCTACGGAGAATATGAGCCCAGTTTTCATCATTTTGTCAATCTCTGCTTTCACTTTTTCCTTCACCCTTGGGTTTAACCAATATGGTCTATGTTTGACATGCCTAACATTGGGCTTCAATATTATTCTCATTTCCCCCATATCTCCTTTTATGCCTTTGAGATCTGCCACTGATGATGGAAACAAGTCCTCATACTCCTCAGGTAGATTGAATATTTCCTTTGTCGTCTGCTTGTCCCAGTAGTCTCCAATGGTCGCTAGCTTGGGTTTGTCCTCTGTCCCAATGTTTACCTTTTTAGTTCTGAGTGGCAGGAGGTGGATTCCTTTTGTAGTTGGTTCTTCTTTAATGTCCCTCTCCCCCTCTGTTTCCTTTAAATACAGGTGTCTGATATCCTCCAGATTGTCATCGTCCATATCAATATTAATCTTCTGACATGCCACCTTTTGCTGGATACCCTGGTACCACAGTGACTGCTCGTCCGTCTGTAGACTATCAGGAAAGAACAGTACCTGCTTGACAGCTTGCAAAGCTTTTGTAATCTGCTCTGTTTGTCCCTCAAAGGTGAAACACCTTATGAATTTCTCCGCAACTTCTTGCCAATCTGGGGTCCCTCTTCTCTTTTCTTCCATTAAGTACTAGGCCTTTGGGATTATATCCAAGGAGTGGATAAAATTGTGGACCCACAGTTCCTTGGGGTATCCGTCAGCTCTCCATTATGCTTCAAATTCTTTCAGATGGTTTCTGGGACTTGCGTCCCCTTGGTACCAATCTCTCCGTCTGGGCTCCTTTTCCTCTTGAAATTTGGATTTCATTGCTGCCGCCACCTCATCCCATCACGTTAGTGAGTCGCAGTGGTTAGTCCACCATATTGCAGTTGTGGACTACAATGCCATGTCCATCAAGGGTATTCTCTGGTCTTCTGGCACCATGGTTTCTACTTGGGCTATGAAAACACTTACAACATTCATATCTAACAATATTGGGTATCCTTGAAGTTCAACCCAATCCAATTGACTCTTGCAACATTGGCACACCTCCTTGTGTTCGTTTCATAGCCTCCTTGTTGCCACTCGTCCCATGCCAGTTCTGATCCTAGTTCCAAGCTTTGAATACTTCTCCAGCTTACTGAGCCTTCTACCATCAGGTTGATGTAATCTTCCCTTCTTTCGGCGGTCATTAGATCAATTACCGCATAATTTTCAAAATCCCAATCGATCCCCAACAGTGCTGGGTATGGATCATTGTCCCCCATGATGTCAATGACTTCGAAATCCATAAATTTTTATACCCCCGCAATGTCAACCTCAGCATTCTCCAGTCGGCCGATGGGAACAATGCAATACTAGTTTTCCATCCGAAGCTAGATCAGAGAGTATGTCAATCTTGGCCTCCCAAGCGCTTCCCAAGTTTTCCTTGGCAAGATGTTGACATCGGATTCCAAATCAAGCATGGTGTCCTTAATCTGGTATCCCTCCACTTGCGTATTTACTCGGAATTCCTTTCTCGTCCTTCTTTTGTTTCTCTTTATTCTCTGAACATATTTCTGGTCCATTTCTGCTGCTTCTTTTCCTCCTGTGTTCTGTTTTAACACCCCTTCCAGGTTTTCCTTCAGTCGTTCCAGCATTGGTGCATTGTTAACAACCTTCAGGAACAAATGGAACCATTCCTATATTAAGGCTTCATTAGTATTATGTGTCTCCTTGACTTCTTGAATTTTATGTAACTTGATTCCTTTATTTCCCCCCAAATGGGCAAACGTTTTTTCTGCTTCTTGGAAAAATTGTTTCTGTCATTTGGGTTTGAACAGGAGCTTTGGGGATGCTGGCCAGACTACTTTTATGGGGTCCATAGTGTGTGCATCCTCCCCCGTTCTTTTTCCACCTCCTATCACTATGGCCACATTTTGAATCGTTTGATTTCCCATTAGCCTGGGTTCCACATTTACTAGATTCGCTCCCCTTTGTCTGGCTCTTTCCTCCCATATTTTGATGAGCTCTAGGCAGTCTTCTGTTGCGTGTGAGTTAACACATCATTATGAGCACCAAGGTCTCCTAGGGAGTGGACACTCTCTAGCCACATGTCCTTCCTGGTCGCAGTTATATCATCGTACCAGACCTCTACCTCTTGTTCAGCCCCCTCACATGCCTCCTCCTCTTCCTCGGGGAGTTTCATTTAATCTATAGGATGGCCGGTCCAGCCGCTCTGCCAGGGCGTCTAGTGCTCAGCATTGCTCTGTGCTATGGGTGGCCGAGGCACAGAATTCATAGTACACATTATTTGGAACATTGGAATACTTTTGTAGGATCGGACACATGCGAGGTTGATGACCCATATTTTTGCATACCTCACAATATTCATTGGTGGCTGGACCTAGTTGTGCAAGGAACCCTGCATATGGCTGTTGTGGTGGGTATATCCCTTGGGTGTTGATTTGCACGACTGTTCCTAAAGGTGGGGCCCCGTGTGCTCCTGCCGCCGATGGCCCCACAGTTTGGCCTCGCAACCGGGGGCATTCCATGGCTACATATCCCTCCATGAGACAGTGCGTGCACCACACGTTGGGTCTCAGAGATCGCATGGGTTGCATTTCCTTAAGTTTCTCTGTCAGACTGGCTATTTGATGCTACAAACCCAGTATGGAGTACGTTGCACCCCCTTTGAACTCTTGCGAATAACTTGCCATGGATTCTATCTTCATCACCTGCCCCATAGCATCCTGTAGTGTGTCGATCCTTTGTTGGGTCAGTGGAGTTTGGGTCAAGGGTAATAAGGCTTTAATGAACCAATCCCTCTGATGGTTAGGGTCGATTAGGTAGCTGAGTTTCCCAATGGAATCCTTGAATCTCCACTTCAAATCCCAAGCAGTTTCTCCTTCTCTCTGCTTGATCTCCCACATCTCTAACATGCCTTCTTAGTCCATTTGAGGCAGTTTGAATTCCTTAATGAAATCCCTCTTTACATCAGCCATCGCTGGATTTGGGTGGGCCTCCAACCATTTCATAAACCATTGTAGGGCCCTCTCCCTAAGAGTGGTATGAAATTCTATCAACTTTCCAACATCTAGTGTCTATCGTACCCTCCATATGGTCTCACAGAGATACTAGTGCTATTCGACATCGTCATTCCCTTTGCGAGAGAATTCTGGGTACCGTGTAAGTCATCCCGCCATGCTTACTTGATTGGGCAGTATTAAAATGAAGCCGTTGGATCCTGGTTGTGAGATGAGGCCACTAGCAATCCCGCTACTAGCTTGTGCTCCAGTTGGAGACTGACTGAGGTGCAATATACTTAATTCACGTAACTTAACAAAAATTTCACTTATGGTCTTGTAGAGCACTGGGGGAAGGTCAGGATTAGAACTACTAGAACTGTGGGGGCTAGGAATACCTTGAGATATGGACGCCGACCTTTCTTGAAAGAGTTGCTCCATTGAAACGTGCATCTCCACATCGGACACCTCCTCTGGGCACATGTCTGTACCTTCTTCGTCAGACTTCCTTCCTTGCTCCACCTGGGCTAGAATCCTATACACCTACCATACTTCTTTCATGACCCCTCCTATATCCTGGGGAACCACCTGACCTTCCATTCCCTTCATCTTCTGAGGCGCCTCTTCTTTTCCCTTCCGACTACTTCCTTGTCTCTTCAACTCCCTCATCACCCTCTCAAGCCACCTTTCTGCAATATGCACCCTCCGATGTGCTCGCCGCTCCCTGAGCCTATTGGCAGTCTTGACATCCATACTCCTACTCCCCCTTCTCATGGTTCTAATAACATCTCTCCCTCAGTCCCTTCCGCTGGCACTGGGTTTTAACGCTTCCATCCCCGCTTTCTGGAATCCCATCAGTCCTTCATCTACCATTAATGCCTTGATCCACAAGGGAATATCCTTCAGTAGTTTTCCTCTTAACCCAGATCTGAAAGTACTTTCTACCTTTGAGAAAGACTGGTAGCACTCGGCTACAAACTCTACTATGTATCCTTCCAAAGTAGATTCCACCCAAAAATCTACAGCTCGGGTTAAATCAGTGTCTAACCGATGAAGCGTCACCAGATCCTCATGGGCCCACTTGCGATTGATCTTGTGTGACTTCCCCTTGACGGTCTTGGTCTGAAGCCTCCGCAACCAGTTGTAGAGTTCTTCTGGGAACTTTCCCCAGAAGATTTCGTAGGTATCACTAGCGGAGTCAGAGAATAGGACCAAGTCTTTAATCATCTTTTCCTTCTGTCATCTTAGCTCAGCTTGCTGGGCTATGAACTGATCTAGGTGGTTATCCCACCAGCTTCGTATTTCTCTTTCGAAGATCCGAGATACCATGATCTAGCTCCCAAATGTATTTTCAGGTCCCGAGAACGGAACCATTTGTTGGCGAGAACTTACAGAGAAGACCCGGGTTCAGGGCTAAGGGCCAACAAGGTTTTCCGCCGTATTCTAGATTCATGCCGACATTCACACTCTGCTTCAAAGGGCAAAGAGTCTCACCTGAGGCGTGCCGTGACCCTACTGTGATTGGGAGTATATCAGTATCATTCCCCCAACGTCCAAATAGGTGAACCAACGCTAAACTTAGGAATTAAACAGTCATGACATAACATTCTGTAACATACATTCTTCCAGGAAATAGTTAAACCAACGATAAACAAAATTTTAAACACAGCTAATAGCAGCACTCATTCATACTCAGCATCACATAGCATAACGACCATCTTGGATATATTAGTCATCATCCGTCAGAGGCAAACTATTACAAGGCTCTGCTACAAAAGAGCATAGAATAGAACAAAATACAACACGTCTCGAGGGACAGAGAGAAACTACAGTAATACAGAAGAGAGGAGAAAAATGCAACCCGATAGAGCTCTCCTGTGGCTCCCCGTTGCCTATTCTCGTCTGTACCAACCTCCTCCTCCATTGGCTGGTTGCCTATTTATTCTCCCGCTCGCACGACTGACAGTTCTTCCCCTTTTCTTGCTCGGCTATCTTTCGTTTCTTTCTGTTCACTGAGAGTTCACTACTTGTTTCCTTCCGTGCCCTTCCGCTATCTATGCTTGCTCCCACAACCACCGCGACACCTGTTCTTTGCTCCTGCGCAACCTTGACACCTTCCTGCCTACCGAGGTTGCATTCCGCCACATGCTCGCCACCACTCAAATCTGCTGATTTCCAAAACAAGGGCCCCAACACAAAATGGTTTTTGAGATGAAAATATCTCTCTATATGTGGAATAAAGCCTCTATGGGGACAGAGTCAAAATACTTTTTGAAACTCTTCGAAACAACAGTAAACTTTCCAGGAGAAATTTTTGGCTTCCTAAATTATGGCCTGGAGTGTAAATATGTGATTAATAGTCTGGTGCTCAGGTTGGAATCCAACCTTTCCTCTAGCTCTATGTTTCCTCCGCTCAAGCTCCCTAGAGAGTTGCAAGAAGAGGGATGCAACATAGAGATTCAAGAAGAAAATTACCACAAATAGGTCCAATGGAGTGCAAGGTACATCATAAACAGTATGTAGTGGGAGCATGAGTGCAACTCCTATAAAAGGCATATATAACTTCTGGGGTCAAAGACCTAGATGTAGAAATTTATTAATACTGATATGTATTACTGGATTCTCCTAATATAACAAATTAATGTTATGTTAAATACAAAATCCTTCCACTTAATTCTTTGCGGAAATTAAATCGCCAATTGGAAACACATGAATAAAATCAATCGCTCATAAAAAAGATGTTTTACCGAGAAAGCTTAAAGCTAAAAACCCCAACTATCATATATTATGTATATCAATGGAATCATGTAACAATATCATACAAATCTTAGTACATCCAGCTCTCAATACAATATACAATCGTCACACACTGTCATGTAGAAATTTGCATATCTATGCACCAATTTCTTGCCTCCTGACAACCTGCCTCCATTGCGCAATTCCTGCTAAAGAAGACCCCTGAATGGATTCAATCTTGCCTTGCCTGCACTGCGCAATCCTCATTGGAAACTCCAATGTCTGTCTAGATGCATTTAATGCATCATTATAGTCACAACAGATAGTCCATCTCACCCTTTCACCTATCTCTCCACTGGGTCTCCATTGGAACTGACATGCAAGTAGTTAACTGTTGTATTTTTTCAGTTGCAAGTGAGTCACTAGTTATGAATTAATTAGCTAATTAATTCACTGAAATCTCATTAGTGTATCTTTAGTTAAAACTAGATACAACTAGCTCAACTAAGTTTAACTCACTTAACTAAGCTAAACTAAATAAAAACTCCCATAAATACTCTTCCAACTCTGTCACAACTCTGCCACTTCAGTTCTAATTGAGTCCTCCATTCATGAGTCACCAACCACCCTAGGAATTGCGTAATTCCTTTAGCCCACTAATGTGCCACATCTGTTCTCTGAAATAAATTGCTCCAAGAGAATAAGTTATTATTTGGAGTTTGATTATTATTAAGGGCTAATAATAATCGACATGCAATCTATTTTTAGATATGCAGTCTAAAAATAGACTTTTCCCATATGTCTAAAAATAGAATCTCATCTATTTTTCCAACTTGATCAACCATCTACAAATAGCCTCCCGCAACTTATAGAATATGCTCACCATGTCTAAAAATAGACATACACCTAAAAATAGCTTGCGAGCCCCACTTAGTGAAGGTGCTTACTTTTCACTACGCTCATCATCTTGTTGAATCTCAACACTCCCTCTCAACAAGATAGGGATTATCCTTCACCCCGATCCTGCCTCTATGGTATTCAAATTTTCTCTTGCTGAGCGCCTTCGTCAGAATATCTGCATCCTGATCTCCTGTAGGAATGTATTGAAGCAACATGATCTTCTGTTGCACACAATATCTAATATAATGATACCGGATATCTATGTGCTTAGATCTGTCATGAAACACAGGATTAATTGAGAGTTTAAGACAACTCTTATTATCACAATGTATCACTATAGGATCTAAATGAGAACCGAATAAACCGACCAGGATCTTCCTCATCCGAATAGCCTCACATGTAGCTTGAATTGCTGCCATGTATTTTTCTTCCGCTAAACTGAGTTTCGCAGATCTTTGTTTCCTTCTATACCAAGAAACTGTTATAGATTCAATACTGAAAACCCCTCCTGATGTGCTCTTTATGTTCATTAGGCTGCCTGCCCAATCTGCATCCATGAAGCCATGCAACGTCACCTCATCCGTCTGTTTGTACCATAAGCCATACTCAGATGTGCCCTTGAGATACCTCAGGACATGCTTGCCTGCCTTTCAAAAGAGCTTGGTAGGATTAACCATTGCTTGACTAAGCTGGTTCACCGCATAGCATATGTCTGGTCTTGTATTAGCTAAATACATGAGCGAACCCAACAACTATTTATAAATAGTGGCATCCACTACCTCTACCAATGTAGCATCCTCTTTCCTCCAATTTCCTGGAAGAGGAGTATCCATGGGCTTGTAGTCCTCCATGTGAAACTTACCAAGTATCTCCCGAGCATACTTGCCTTGAGACACAAATAGTTCACCTTCTCGCTGCCATATTTCCAATCCAAGGAAATACTGAAGGAGGCACAAATCCTTCATCTCAAAATCCTTTGCAAGGTCCTCCTTGCATGAGTGTATCAACTGCTTATCACTCATTAGTATTAAATCATCAACATAAAGAACAATGATTAAAAGCTTACCCTCCACCACAATTTGGTATAGGTTTGCATCCACCTCACTCTTGGTGAAGCCAAGTCTAGTGAAATAGTTTTCGATCCGAGTGTACCAAGCATGTGGTGCTTGCTTCAGCCCATACAACACTCTTTTGAGTTTGCACACATGTGAATTGCTACTGAAGATCTCAAATCCTTCAGGCTGCTCAATGTACACTTCTTCCTCAATAATTCCATTTTGGAACACAGTCTTCACATCCATTTAATGAATGTGCCAACCTATCTGCGTTGAGAGACAAAGGATGGTTTTTATGGAAGAATATCGTGTGACAGGTGCAAAGGTTTCTTCATAATCAATGCCCTCAATCTGTGACAAGCCCCGTTCAAAAAATCTTGCCTTATACTTCTCGACGCTCCCATCAAAAACTTTCTTTACCTTGTAGATCCATCTCGAACCTACCACTGAGTTACCCACCGACCTTGGAACAATCTCCCAAGCACTTTTTCTGACAATGGAGTCATACTCCTCCACCATGGTATCTACCCATGTGGGCTCATGCACTGCTTCCTCAAAGTAAGATGGCTCTGTCACGATACACTTGCTCATAAGATCCATGTATCTAGTAAATCGGTCAGGTGACTATCTCTATCTGGGTTGTGATGTAGGGACTCCTACATTCTCTGCCGCATCAAGTTTCTGTCTCTCAGCCTCTGTAGTACGCTTCCTGCCTATTCTGATGTTTGGTTCTGCATGAGTGGACTCCTCCACTCCATGAATCTCCTCCTGTGGCTGATCCACATCTAGAGGCTCATATTTAGGAGCAAGGAGCTCCTCCTCTGCATGCAAGTGTAGCTCCCTCTCAAGCGACAACTTCATGGCCTTCACCTCATTGAATTTTATATCTTGTTGCACCATAGTCATCCAACTGTTTGGAAAATAAACATGATACCCCACAAATATCCCAACTTCTATAGTCAGCTTCCGCTTATTCCTAGCATCCTTGGTCACATGAATGTAAAAATATGAGCCAAAAATATTCAAGTGAGAAATATCAGGCTTCTTACCAGTAAAAGCTTCTTCAGGTGTACTCATGCCAAGTACTCTACGAGGACAATGGTTTTGCACATAAACCGCAGTGTTGCATGCTTCCACCCACAAGTGCATCGGTAGGCCCTGGTCATGCAACATAGCTCATGCAACACCCATGATCATTCTATTCTTCCTCTCTGTGACCCCATTCTACTATGGGTTATGAGGTGCTATGAGTTTTCTTCAAGTTCCTTCTTTGCTACAGAAGTCTTTGAATTCGTTTGAAATATATTCACCACCATTATCGCTCCACAAAGCTTTCACTTGCTTTCCTGACTCCTTCTCCACCAATGCTTTAAACTCAAAGAACTTTGAGAATGTTTGATCCTTCTTCTGCAACAAGAAGATCCAACATATACGAGAATAGTCATCAACAAAAATAACATAATACCTATGTTTTTCTGTTGAAGCAACCGAGAAAGGTCCACACATGTCTGTGTGAATTCTCTCCAGGATCACCGAAGCATGGTTCTCCTTCTCATGAAAGGTGGTCGTCAACAACTTACCCATAGTACATCCATTGCACTGATCTGACTGCACAAGAGTACCCTTGGGAAGTCCAATAGAAATCTGCTGCAAAATCTTCAAGGCACCATGGTGAAGAAGGCCCAATCTCTTATGCCATAATTTGCCCTCATCTCGGCTCACCACTTCTTCTGATTTGCCCATCATTGCAGTGCAGCCATATACCTATAGCTTGTAGATATTCTCAACTCGAATCCATATCCTCTTGGTTTTACCCGTTGTTTTATATCACAAGAAATATTTTCCCTTGCTGAAAACAACGTCATAACCTCTATCCTCCAACATCGCGACAGAGACAAAGTTCTTCTTCAAACCTGGAACATGCATAACATCTTTCAATAGAAATGGTTTGCTTGAATCCATTTCAAAGGTAATGGTTCCAATTCCAGTTGCACTGTATCTACCATCGTCGCCCATATCTATATGCATTTGGAGATCCTTCTCCTCCAAGTCACTAAAAAACACCTTGTCTCCCGTCATATGGAAGGAAGCACCACTATCAAGATACCACACTGATCCCATTGCGCGTGAAACCAAGCATGCGATCAAAGATAGATCAAGTTCAAATTTCTAGGCTAAGGACTCACTAGCTGCAGCTCCAACATCCTTCTAGTTCTTCTTTTTCCGTGGGCAGTTAGTGGCAAGATGCCCATGTTTGTGACAGTGAAAACACTTCACCTTGGACAAATCTAGCTTCTTGCCTTTAGCCTCGGATTTTGGATGGGATTTCTTCCCCTTCCCTTTCCTAATTTCTTTCGCATCCAAAGCACAATTCTCTTCATCATTATTCTTTGATGAAGAGCCATCCCTGGTATTCCGCCTTATCTCCTCCTGCACTAGATCCGACCAAAGTCGCTCCCAATCCAACAGTTTCTCCCGTCCATTAATAGAGTCTTTGTAGCTGTGCCAACTCTTCGGAAGCCCAAGGAGAGCCAAGCTCACCAAGTCATCATCCGAAACTATAATTCCCACACTCCCCAGCTCATCCCTGCATTGGAAAAACTTCGTGAGATATTTTGGAATACTGTCACCCTTCTCCATTTTGATTTTTCTAAGCTTATCTTTAGCGCCAACTTCCTATGGTCGTTGCTGCTTTGGAAAATATCTGTCAAAGCCTTCCACATTGAAAATGGAGTGGCTTTCTCATGAAGGCTTGACACAATATGGTCTTTCACACCTTCCAACAAAATTCTTCTTGTCTTCGCTACCTTCTTTTTCCAGGCGTCATCTAATGCAACAATGCTAGAAGTAGGCAGGGATAGTTTTAAGGATGGAAAATTATCTTGAATTTTAAAAAATTGTGAATCTCACTAGTCCCTAATATGCAAACTATAAATTGTACATCACTATCGGTGAACTCCTTCATACCATTGTCTTCAAGCACCGCCTCCATCTTGTCCTTCCAGGCTATGTAGTTTGAGCTACCCTCAAGGGCATACTCCAACTGCAACCCATTTAAAGTCATTTCGATGAATACTCAACTTTCACACCAAGAAATTTTTGCAGCAAATTCGAATTGTCCACCAGCACAAAACTCAACACCGCTTCTATATTGCAATATCCAGTGACTAGCACTCCTCTAATACCATGTAGAAATTTATTAATACTGATATGTATTATCAGATTCTCCTGATCTAACAAATTAATTTGATGTTAAATACAAAATCCTTCCACTTAATTCTTTGCGGAAATTAAATCGCCAATTGCAAACACATGAAGAAAATCAATCACACATAAACAAGATGTTTGACCAGGAAAGCTTAAAGCTAAAAACCTCAACTATCATATATTATGTATAGCAATCGAATCATGTAAAAATATCATACAAATATTAGTACATCGAGCTTTCAGTACAATATGCAATCATCACACACTATCATGCAAAAATTTGCATATCTATGCACCAATTTGTTGCCTCCTGACAACCTACCTCCACTGCGCAATCCCTGTTGAAGAAGAGCCCTGAATGAATTCAATCTTGCCTTGCTTGCACTGCGCAATCCTCATTGGAAACTCCAATGTCTGTGTAGATGCATTGAATGCATCACTATAGCCACAACAAATAGTCCATCTCACCCTTTCACCTATCTCTCCACTGGGTCTCCACTGGAACTGTCATGCAAGTAGTTAACTGTTGTATTTTTTCAGTTGTAAGTGAGTCACTAGTTATGAATTAATTAAATAATTAATTCACTGAACTTTCACTAGTGTGTCTTTAGTTAAAACTAGATACAACTAGCACAAGTTTAACTCACTTAACTGAGTTAAACTAAATAACAACTCCCATAACTACTCTTCCAACTCTGTCACAACTCTGCCACTTCAGTTCTAACTGAGTCCTCCATTCATGAGTCACCAACCACCCTAGGAATTGCGTAATTCCTTCAGCCCATTGATGTGCCACATATGTTCACTGAAATGAAGTGCTTCAAGAGAATAAGTTACTATTTAGAGTTTGATTATTATTAAGGGCTAATAATAATCGGCATGCGATCTATTTTTAGATATGTAGTCTAAAATAGACTTTTCCCATATGTCTAAAAATAGAATCTCATCTATTTTTCCAACTTGATCAACCATCTGCAAATAGCCTCCTGCAACTTATAGAATATGCTCACCATGTCTAAAAATAGACATACACCTAAAAATAGCTTGCGGGCCCCACTTAGTGAAGGTGCTTACTTTTCACTAAGCTCATCATCTTGTTGAATCTCAACACTAGAGAAGAAAGGGTCCCTCTCAAGAACTTGAGAATCAGGATAAATATATTGATTTAAGGTTTTCTACAGAAAGTGATCAATTTTTGGAGGAGCCATCACCTACTAATTAGAGAGGACTAGGAGAAATTGTTTTTCTCTAAAAATATATTTCCAGTAGGTGAATCTCTCCTACCATCTAAAGCTAAAGTGAAGAATCCCCTAATGGAGGGCTTTTGATAAATTGGAAGATCTAAAGTTTTGGAAGATCTAATATTGTGCATATAGTATTCTCTTTGTAGAGACATGGATCAATGGGAAGGAGGGTGTCTTATGTGACTGAAAAAAGGTCCTGGACAAAGACACTATTTTAAGGGTCTCATGGGTGGAGGTCAGGGGTCTCCTTGAGATCTCATCAATCTGCATACTGAGCTAGCACCTCTCTATTCCTGTAACTTATTGCTTCTGCATGTGAGCACTACAAAGGAAGGAGGTGATCATCATGTTGTGTGGGTTGATGGGATTTATTCTAAGGCCCTTCCATTTGAGTCTGTTGTGGGTGGAAAAGCCGACAAGTCGAATTGTGCCCTGAATGGATGAATTTGCAACATCAAACCTTTTTTATTTATCATAACAAAAAATCTATTGTTTCAAGTGATATTATTGTTGAATTCATATAAGGAAGCCTCTTTACACTGTCGTTGAAAACATGAAAAAAAATATGTGAAAATCCCTTGAATTTGAAGAGGAATCATCGGAAAATCTATCTATAAAAATCATTTTGAAAATATTTGAATGCAAAATATAGTTTTTTTTTCCACAGAAAAAAATCGGATTTTCTATATATTAGAGAATCACAGAGCATATGCAAAAGCATTACAAAAAACCAACCTGATACCCTTCGAGAAGGGAAGTAATAAGGCGGTTACGACTACCTTGTGTACTCATCGCACTACAAAGGCTGCCATAGCAGAAAAAAGACAAAAAGTCATCAAACTGTTCGCTTCCTGTCATTCCTATCTCCCGGCATGATGCCGAAACAGAGATGAGGAAGGTATAAGAAGCCAGGACTTCAGAAAATCAAGGAACATTTACCGGATATTGTGCAATGGTACATAAAAACACTGCTGGGGTCGGTAGTAGTCACTGTTCCGAACCCAGAAAATTCTCAAAAAGCAGCATAATAATAGTTTTGTTTTTAGACTGTTTTTGACTGTTAACACAGGCCTCCTCGGACGAGGAAAACAGCCTGTTTTGTGGAAAGTCTGTCAACATGGTCCATGAAAAATATACAAAAACATTACAGTAAAGATGAAATATAACCCGAAAGTTTTTTAAAACAACACAAACTTTGCAGAAAATAAAAAAACATAATGCTGACAACACAGCATCATCCGAACTCTGGCTGATCCAGAGGAGTGATCACCCCCTTATCCATCTCAGTTACTGCCCAGGTCCCCAGAGCTTGCTGTACACCTGCTTTAGATAGGGTATCGGCCTCCTGATTTCTTTCCCTGTAAATGTGGCAAACAGTAATATCATGAAAAAAACTTTTGATATTCATAATCTCATTAAGCAAAGGAAGTAAAATGTAATTTCTGCATTGTTGGGTCCTGTTGAACCAGTTCACAACATTCTTTGAGTCACCAAAAATCTGAACCTGTCGCATTTGTTTCAAGGAGAGCCAACATAGTAAGTGATGTAAAGACTTGAGTTCTGCAAAATTATTTGTTCCCTGTCCCAGACCTACTGATGCTCGTAAGGATTTATCGGTGTTTTCATGGATAACCAAACCAGCTCCACATTGACCATTTTGATCTGCTGCACCATCGAAAAAAGCCCATGGAACAGATTCTCTGATGTATTCTGTCTGTATGAAGCGAGAGCTAGATTGACCTGATGAGGATGGAATGCTGTCAAAAATGGCTACCCCTGTCACAGCCAATTTCCCGATAGGGAAAAGGAGATCTTTGAATATTAATTGATTTCTTGCTAGCCACATGCCCCAAGAGATCAAGAGAGGTAGGGAGCGGATTTTGTCATCAGAGGTTGACTGCCACCATCGATGCCAAGCTTGCTGTATACTGTCTCCTTCCCATTTGAGAGGTGAATTGATAAGTCTCAAAGTTTCTGCCCGCAGACTGGCATTGTAAGGACAAGTTAGAAACAAATGCAGAGTAGATTCCTCATTTGATTTACAAAGAGAGCACCAGCCAGGGCCAATTTTCCCCCTTTTCTGCAAGAAATCCCAAGTAGGTACCTTTTTCTGAAGGATGCACCAGAAGAAAAGTCTGGTTTTTGCTGGACATTTTAGCTTCCAAAGGGGCTTAGACCACCAGGCAGGGTCTTCCCATCCTTGTTGGGACATCATCCATTTGTAGCCCATCTTAGGGGAATAGATTCCAGTCTGTGCATGCACCCAAACTAACTCATCATTTCTTTCTGAAATCCGCACAGAAGAGTTTTGAAGGTCTATCACATAGAGGCTCCATTCTTCCCTCCACCTTTCCTCCAAAAGAAGATCAGCACCTGTCAGCCACCCTTGTCTCCATATGGATGTTGTCCATGGGTTTGCCACTTGATTCAAAAATTGATAGCCCCTTGCATTCAAAAACTGTCTCAGGTCGTTTGATAGGGCATATCTTTCCGAGCACCCCACCCAGGGGTCACAGCCAATTCTCACCCCATTACCTTCTCCTACTTTCCACGCAAGACCTTGTTCTATGATGTGTGCCGAAGCTACTACTGCCTTCCAAACTACTGAGGCATTTTTGGAAGACTTTGTAGGATTGCGGACCCATTCTAATACAGAGGCCGGGGCTATGTACTTCCTTTTTGTGACCATCGACCATAGAGAATCAGTCGAGATAAATCTCCATGTTAGTTTTGCTGCTAGGGATTTTGAAAAGGAGGACAGCTGCTTGATTCCCCAACCGCCCCAATCTTTTGGTCTCGAGATCTTATCCCAAGCAACCCAAGGTGTCACATGTTCTGATTTGGTTCCAGCCCATAAAAATCTGCTGCACAATTTATCTATAGAGGCTAGTATACCTTTGGGTACCCACATTAGACTTGCCCAGTACACCGGAATGGCCATCAGAACTGATTTTATTAGGACTAGCCTCCCTGCTCGAGACAACCATTTATGGCTCCAGAGATTTAGTTTCTTTTCTATTTTGATCAGGAGCCATTTCCAATCCTGATTCCTGTAGGAGTCAGGTTTCAAAGAAAATCCCAAGTATTTGAAACTTTCCTGCAGAGTTCTGACTTCAAAGGGAAGAAGTGCCCCTGCGCTACCTCTCTCTTCCAAAGACATTCCAGATACTGTGAGGGTCGATTTTTGCTCATTAACTTTGAGTCCTGTGGCTTTGAGGAAAAGTTCCAGAATGTTCTTGAGAGCTCTACAGTCCTCTGTACTGCCATTGCTAAAAAGGATGATATCATCCACAAAGAGAAGATGAGTTATCCATAAGTTAATAGCCACTTCAAAACCTTTGACTTCGCCTTGCCTTTTTGCCCTGTTAATCATCAAGCTTAACCCTTCAGCTGCCAACAAAAAAAGGAGTGGAGACAGGGGGCATCCTTGTCTTAGACCTCTTCCCGGATTGAAGAAATATGAGGCTGCTCCATTGATTAGCAAGGAGATGGATGAAGTAGTTATGCAGCTCATGATCCATCTTACTATATCTACTCTGAACCCAAGGTGAGTTAACAGAAGGCGCAAGTACATCCAACTTATTCTGTCATAAGCCTTTGATAGATCTATTTTTACAATTGCCCCTTTCTTTCCGCTTCTTTTTAAGGTATGCAGGGTTTCTTGGGCAATACCCACTGCTTCATGAATCTGTCTTCCATCCAAGAAGCCAAACTGCTCTGGAGAGATATGTCTTGATAAGAAAGGCTTCATTCTGGAGGCAATTAGTTTGGAAATGATTTTATAAACACAGGTGCAAAGGGAGATTGGTCGAAAGTCATCAAAGGAGGTTGGCTGATCTGATTTGGGAATAAGGGCAAGAAAAGTAGAATTGAAAGGTTGATAGATGGCTCCAGTGGATCTCGATTCCTCCACCACCCCAACTAGATCGTCCCCCAGGAACTCAAAGAAATGAAGAAAAAATTCTACTGTCCAACCATCTGGCCCAGGACTTTTGTCCTTCTGCATTTCCTTGAGAATGTCTTCCACTTCCTGTTTAGAGACTACTTCCATGATAGAGTCATTTTCTTCTTCCTCAACATATCTTGGGAAAAATTGAGCAACTCTGATGATCTCTGCTATGGAGACTTCCTCTGGAGCTTTGAAGAGATTTTTGAAATGATTTACTCCAAGGGCTGCCAACTCTTCAAAGGATTTTGCCATTTCCCCGTCCTCTTTTTTCAGTTCCCAGATAGTGTTAGCTATCTTTCGACCCTTTGCATAATTATGAAAGAACTTGGAGTTTTCATCTCCTGCTTGCAACCAAATAGCTCTGCTTTTCAATCTCCAACTTTCCTCCCTAAGCTGGAGAATTTTCCTCCGAGCTGCTTCCAGGTCTTTTATTCTCTTCCGGGATTCGAAAGATTCATAGCCAATTCCATCCGACTGTTCCAGAAGTTCCAGCTCAAAATTTAGACTCTTGAGTTCTTCTTCTTCCTTCAAGTGCCTCTGTTTCGCCCAATCTTTTGTTGCTTTCTTCATTCGCTTAAGATTATTACAGAACCAGGTGCTTCTGCTTCCCTCTTCTTTAAAGGTGTCCTTTCTCCATGTATCATGGAAGAGGGCTTCAAAGGAGGCATCCGTCAACCAGGCGGAATTGAATTTGAAAGGGATTCCATGTTTTCCTGAGGTTCCTTTTAATTCGAGAAGAACAGGGAAGTGGTCCGAGATACCCCCTTCCCCAACCCAGTGTCGGAAAACTGAAAGCCATTCCACCAGAGGTTCACAGAGAAGAAAGCGATCAAGTCTTTTGCCCACCCAATCTGCTCCAACTCGTCTATTCCTCCAGGTGGGGCGCAATTTGATCAGAGGAGCATCCACCAGAAGTGAGGATGCCAATTTATTTCTGAAGAAAGAAGAGAGGGGATCCGAGTGTGCATTATCTCCCCAGGACTCCGAATCTCCAAGGGAAAAATTCAGGTCACCCCCTATAATGAGATTGGGATGGGAGAGACAAGAGAGATTGAAGAAGGAATTCCAGAAGCTTTCCCTTTCCATACAGGGCCCATAGATGTTTAAAAACAGGATAGGAATGCACAACTCTCCAGAGTAGAGTTCCGTGGCCAAACAGTTTGGAGATCCCCAAGAGGAGACTTCCTTAAGCTTCCTCGAGTTAAAGCCTGTTGCCACACCCCCCGACCTGCCTGAGGCATCCAGGGCTGAAAAAACCCAGCCAGGCAAGAGCTTCTGAAGAGAGCAAATTACATCCTCACTTTTCCCCATGGTTTCTTGTAGATAAATAACATCAGGATTATAAGAGTGAACCAGGTGTTTGAAGGCTAGCTTTTTCGGCTGGCTAGCTAAGCCTCTGCAATTGAAAGAAAGAAGGATCATCAGGGACAGGGGGGGGGTGGTGGCTCTGCTCTAAGCACCCCAGGAAAGGTTTTCTGCTTCCCGTCGGCTATGTCCATGATGGCTTTAAATTGGGCTTTTGAGAGATAAGATTTCCTGCCCCTTAATTTCCTTGGTCCTAATATAATGGGGTCCGAGGCAATACCTCCTACTGCCATACCCTTGCCCCTTCTATTAGCCAAGGGACGGAGATTATACGGGGGATTGTCCAGGGATTGAGCGCAAGAGACATCAGCCAAGGTAACACCCTCACAGGGCTCAGCAAGAGAAAAGGCCACCTCTGGGGTTGGATGAGCATCCACAGGAGAGGAGGGAACAGAGATAAGCAGGCTATCGGAAGACGCTTTTGAAAGATTAAGTGCAGAAAAATCATTAACAATCTGCCCCGATGGACCAGGCAAAAATGAAAAAGACTGTAAAGGTGAAACAGATGAAACATCACAAGAGGTGGATAATGAGATCATACCCGCCAAAGACGCCCCAGCGAGCTCGTCTGAAGGTGGAGCTAGAGAGACCGGCGGAGTAGCCTGAGAGGAATAAGCAGCGATGCCTTCCGGAAGGGGGATCTGCTCCATAGAGACTTCTGTTGTTCTCATCTGCTCAGCTACAGTATCAGGGGCCTTTTGCTGGACCCCCCGAAAACCCTGTGCAGAAGGTCCCTGGGCGCTGAAGGATTTCCAATGTCTGCGACGGCGTCGGTGTCCCAGTGGAAATTCCTTCGCAAGATGGCCGCACTGATGACACCTTAAACAGCGGAACGGAAGATTTTCATAGTCCAAAATTTGTAAGAATTCTAGTTCCCGGTATTTTAGGGTCATTGCATCCGCCAAACCCTCCTTTGGATTTAAGCTTACCAGAACACGTGCCATACTTCTATCCTTGGTTGTGAGGTAGGATTTTTCATAATCCAGGTATTTCCCCAGCGTATTGCCAATTGAGACGAACACAGATTCCGTCCAGAACTGAAGGGGAAGTCCCGGGACTTTAACCCAGACAGGTGACTCGGCCATTTTCTCCTTCTGCGCATCAAAGAGAGGCGTCCATCTACGAAACAGAATTGGGCGCTTCCCAAAGCTCCAAATATTTTCGAGAACCCAATCCACATGTGTTTTGCTCTCGAAATGTAAACTGAACCATCCCCTTTCTAGAACCAAGATCTCAGTAGGCTTCCCCGGAGCTTCATTCCACTCTGTATTAACCCAATTCTTTGTGTATTCAGCCGAATACTTTCTGCCTCTGACGCGGCCAACCAGGACAGTCTCTGTCGCGTTCATTGCGTCCTCTATGCCAATGTCTGCTCCCAAGAGGCAAAGTGGACGATTTTCTTTCTTCTTTATGGGCTTGGACTTCTGTCGTTTGTCCCCGACGACCTCCTTCGAAATGCCGATTGTTCCTTCAGCATTTGGGATTGGGGCTTCTGGCAGATCCACAGGTATCGACCCTTGACCCGCTCCTTCAAGGACGACGGGTACTTCACCTTCCTCAACCGACCTCGGAGGGTTTCCTTCGATCTTCTCCGCCTCTGTCGCACAGTTAATAGAAAGAGGGTTTAAAGTGCAAGTCGTTTGCCAAGTCGTTTGCCGTAAACTCTTTGCAACCCCATCACCATTTGTGGCCCATATCTGTCGATTTTGGGCCCCGACGGCTTGTGGTAGACTTCTTGGCAGTCCTCCTCCCCTTTGGAACCCGCCTTGAAAAACTGAAACTGGAGGCCTTGGAAAACCTTGCCATGGATGTACTTGATCTTGTAGAGGTTCTCCGACCTGAACCTCTTTCCCTTTTGCTTGTGAACTTGTCGCACCTTGAAAAACGAGAGATCCTACAATATCTTCCAAACCACCCGAGAGATTAGGGCATGATGTATTACCTTGTTCGTTGTTCGCCGAGCTGATACGGGAGAAGAGTTTCAGAAATTCCGCCCTATCTTCGACGGCTCTTAGCTGTCCTTGACTCTCCACAGGGATCGCTCTCTCCTTCCCAAGACCATACCACGGGCTCAGAATGTCCTTATCTCGACGTCCCGAAAGAGCATTTTCGGAAAAAACCTCGCTGCTGGGACCAGGTAGGGCTGAGTTCTTTGGGAAGAACAAATCAAGGTTCTTCGTTGATATCTCGTGACCCCAACACGTCAGGAGGTCTTCCGGCGCAGGGTCGAGCTCCAGGAATTCACTATCGTAACCCATTATAGCCGCACCTTAGCAACTAAAAACAAAAAACGCTTGGAAACCGCCACCGATTCGGAAAACTTGTTGTTAAGAAACTGCTCAGTAAACAAAACAAGTTACATGAGTTAAATTCATCCCAGGGTTGAGAAACTCGATCTCCCGGTTCCAACCTTTCCTCCTCTGCCTCGGGTTCTGAGAAGATAACGTCGGTTCAGGTCAGCCGGTACCCAGCCTGACATACTAGCTGTCGCCGTGATCATTGTAGTGCCAGAGTCATCATTACGGGGGCCGAGACCTGAGAGAAACGACTGCCATCGCCCTGTGCTCCATCTTCAAAATATAGTTACTAGAAGGAGGATACATATTATTCCCTTATTCCCTTACGAAATTGCAGAAAAAAATTCTTCCCTGAAGTTTGATTTTGCCTTTAATAAAATCAATGTTTTTGTTGTGGGATTTTATGCTCGGTTTTACCAACGGTTGAATAAATAGTCCAAATTTCACATACCAGACATTGAAATTAGCCAGAAATTCACCATGAGAAGGCTCAAAATACATCATCAAATTTTTCACGAAGAAAAATAGTGGAAAATCGGTGAATTAAGGGTATTTTCTGAATGGAATACTTTTTAACTTCTTGTTTATTCAATTATTAGGATGCATCATTCCCTCTTCCCTCACAGAAATTTGGTACTCTGAGATCCGCTCAGATGATAGACTCCCACGCTATAATCATTTTTCATGAATTTGGCTTCACAGAAAGAGGCTATTTAGAAATCTATGCAACATATGCCTCCTATAAGCTCACAGTTAAAAAATAAATTCAGCCCACTCATGTAGGTTTTTTTGTTACCACAAGCGATGCATGGATCCATGTTTTACGACAGTTAGAGCAAGAGAAAATTAATTTTTTTTTTGAAAACGATCTCATTATAGGTCTCTTCACATTTTAAGTGATACAAAATAATAAAAATTTTAACAAGACATTTCACCCCTCAGAGCCCAACCTGTACATTTTGATATTTGCGAATTGTATATCTGGCCTTCAGGTTTCCATGAATATGAAGGTTGTAATGTAAAATTTAGAGGGAGAATCCAAAAATAGAAATTATTTTCCTATATGTCAAACAATTCCTTCAAAATTGTATTTTGGGTATTTTGTGATTTATGGAACTTTGGCTAGGGTTTGGTCATATGTATGTATGAAAAATTGAGCTTTCACCCACCAAATCCATGTATTAATGGGTGCATTGATCTTCTTGAAGGATGTGATTTTGATATGCGAGGTTGAGGACAAGTCTTTTATTAAAATAAAAAGGACTGCCCATGGTTGGGATGTTGCTTTCTATATTTTCAATTTCTTCAGGGGTATCAATCTTTTTACTTTAATTGTTCTCATTGGTATAGGACGGTCCTTCTTGAGGCCTTATCTTCAAGAAAAGGAGAAGAGGGTGCTCATGTTTGTCATCCCTCTGTAAGTTGTTGCCAATATACAATGCGGCCATGCTCAACATGTCGGGACCGTATGCAAAGGACTAGTTTGAATTGAAGCAATTGTTTCTTCTTATTGATATTGTTTGTTGTGGTGATGTTCTTTTTCCTATTGCTTGGTCAATCAAGAATTTGAAAGAATCAACTCAGAAAGATGGTAAGGCAATAGTATTTTTAAAAAATCTAAACTTTTTTAGGCACTATTATATTGTGGTGATCTACTATATCTACTTACTCGGGTGTTTGTTTTTTCTATGATGACAAAAATATCGTTCAAGTATTTGTGGACAATTGATTTGACCAGAGAATGTGCAAATCTCGTTGTTGGGTGCAGGAATTGCAGTTAATCAAACTCCTTCAACACTTAATTGTCAACTTGGGGGTTTCGTAAACTTAGAGACGAAGCACAGGAAATGCCAGAAATGGTATGAACTTTTCCTATATCTATCCCTACTTTAATTGCCATCTTGCAGAATTGAAAAGAAAGATCAAAAACAATTTACACCAAAGAAATTCTAGTGCTGGAATATGAAAGAAAGTACTTTACGAAGAAACCAATGAAAGGAACTTTCAAACTACTGCAAAAAATCCTAATTACCGAAGTAAAATTCTATGTTTATCTTCAGTATAGTTGTTGAGATATTAACAGTTGGGCCCTTGAAGAGATCTGCCTTCTTTATGGATTTTCTTTCCTGCAATAAATTTTTATTCTTGTACTCCTGCAATCTGCTTGCACTAGTACAGGCAGAAGGCTTATGTGTTGGAAGTATCTTTTAGACTTATATAGGAGATTTTTTTTCTTTATGCAGAGGCTCTCAGCCTTAGGACTAGAGCACTCTGTTCATGTATCAGGATATTGGTTTCTGTACCAAAACAGAGGTTCATGCACCAAGTTTCCAATTACTTTCAAGAAAAATTAAAGAGTGTGCTAACTATGAAAAGAATTTGAAAAGGCAAACATAACTCTGAAATAACTTCCACAAAAAAAATAATGCTTCAACCAAACTGAACTTCGAAATGAAAATATACTTCGAAATAAAAATGAACTCCAGAAGCCAAAGCACACTTTCTTCAATCAGGGAACTCTTTCATGCAGCCAAAGAAATTATCTAAGTATGACAGTAGGCTTTATCCCTGTAATAGTTACCCACATAATTCAGATCTACCTTTTAATATTTTTAACTCAGAAAGGTTCACTTTAATAATTCAAAATGAGTTTTAATCCTTTCCTTAAAAGTGTAAAGTGCAGGTACAAATCAATGCGTTGTAACAACGTTCATTCCTTAATTACCAAAGCATCTTTAATCCCTAATATTTTAACTCTTTATATTAAAAATACTTCTATTTGATAATGAACACTCGCAGAAATGTATCGAATATCTGCAAAATAAAGGAATGAAAAATATTTGTTGTGATGAACCAACAAAATCAAGTTGCAAAATTGTAGATGCAATAGTGCAGGAATAATGTGTTTGCACGATCCAGGCAGAAGTAAACTAAGATTTGGAAAAGGAAATTACTGAAGGTAAATGAAACTTAATTAACATTCACACCATAGATCCATCACACATTGGCTATTAATGAAATAGAACCATAACTCTTGTGAAATAATGAAACATAAGCTTAATCCATGCTTTTCGTTTAAACGAAATCAACACACACCTTTGACGAAATGAAAGCGAAAGGGAGAAAGAGTTGGGTTGGTTGGGCCCTAGCCACCCAACTCATTTCCCGTTTTAGCATACTTGAAACTTTAGCACTCAGTGACGCATAAATAAATAATTAAAATGTGGGATGAAAATAACATGGCGCAACTCCTTTGTATTAATTTCAAATAAGAGAATGTACATTGTGAGATCGAGTCCAGCCCAGAACGAGGGTGACAACAAAAAAATCACATTTTCACTAGAGTTATAGTAGAATTTCTATCGCTAGATAATTCCTATCTGAAATATACATTTTATACAACCCTTAGGCATGCGGCCATAACGAAATTACATAAAGTCGTTCCAATCCAAGCCTTTTGGATGAAACAAAATAACAATAGTGTTACAAATAAGCCTGCGACTGTAACAAAGTGCTAATATAATCATTGGTCTGTGACCTAATATTGACCATATCCCTGAATTTCCTCCACTCTGAGTCCAACTCGAGATGACCGCAACTGAACAATAAAAATTGGAACGAGATGCCCGCATTAGGTAGTGAGATGTCACAGGAGTTTAGGAGCGAGCGGTTGCCAACAGTGTAGGAATCCTACCTGTACTCGACCATGCTAATGAAACGATTAATAAATTTTCCTATCAAATACATTAGGGGATAAAGTATTAGTTGCAAGAAATATTAAAGGCATAAAATCTATTAAAATTATTATTTAAGTGCTTTGTAAACCTTAAATATGAAATATAAAGCTAGTGCAGGAATAGACATGATGCTTGGAATAGTGGAGGAATAAGGAGGTTTGTGAGGATAAAATATAGGTATAAGGTTGTGGTTTTGAAGTAGGAAGGGGGTAAAAAATGAAGTATTTTAGCCTACCAACACTCACATTCTATGCTTTCACGAGATATAAGTTTAGGCCTGCTGTGAACAATCCTTACTTGATGATTGAGGAGGAGGAAGCTGAAGCTCAACCATTAAATATGGGTGATAGTGTTGTTGAGCTCTAGACTCAAGTTTGATGGGTTTTTTTGGATAAAGACAAGATGATTTTGGAATTTTTTTTTTCATTTCTATGAAAGAAAGCATTAACCTATTTTACTGCTTTTTCTTATGTTGTGGAATTAAAATTTACACTCCTTGTTACTGGGCTTTGGAACCTTCATCAAGTTTTCAAATATTTTTATGAACTTCTTGAATTTGGAGATAGGTTATGTTGTCTTTTGGTTGTGGTGCATAAGCAACCAATCCTGACATACCAAGTCATATTAAGGAGTTAAGTTTTTTCCCTACTAGATTAAAGAAAGACAATGTTTAAATCATTACTGCTAGTTAATATTCCGCATAATTTGATTCAAGTAAAGCTGGGGAGACAGTACATAGGTTGTACCTAAATGAGATTATATTTTTGTACAATTTTCTATTGGTCATAAGAAAAATATGTGTTTGGTGTTTAGACATGAATCATGAATATAAATTATGTTTTGGCCATTGTGTGCAAGGCCAATGTATATCATTGTGTCTAAAAAATTGTTTTGGTTATTGTTGCAATTGGGTTGAGATCTCAAAATATTATTTAGTATAGAAGTATGTATGGCTCATGATAATCTAATATTTCAATAAAATATTAGTTTTAACTTTGGTTGCTATGCCATAGAGTAGTACATATGTCAAACTCTTAAATTTAAGTATTGATAATGGGATGTCAAACTCTTAAATTTAAGTATTGATAATGGGATTTTTTCTTTTTCTTTTCTCAGTACCATTAATCGATTTAGCACATTTTTTTCAGGACTACTTTCTACTCATTTTGAGTACAATATTGGAAACATTCAATAATTCCATGTTTTTTTAAGTAAGACAAGTGTGTGATGTCCATGATTTTCAATTTGTAGAAATTTAACAAGGATACTATGTGTTATTTCCTATGGAAATCTTAAGCTAGACTCTTCCTATGAAAATCTTAACATGGACTCTTTCAAAGGGTTATTTTAAGTTAAATCCTTTAGTTTTGAATTTTAATGTGAGTTTCCCTTGACAGACAAATTAATAGGTACATGCTTCCAGAAATTTTGTCTTTGTTGAATTCCCTATTTCATATGTCATCCACTCAGATATTTAGTATATGGTAATTGTTTGCTCCTGACTACTTATATTGTGTCTCAATTTCTTCTTGATTTTCAGGAGTTGTTGCGGGGATTTTTTTGATTTTAACTGCATTATTCATGCTCACCTAGGGAAACTAAATGTAAATCTTGAAAAATGAAGGAAAGGAATTCTGTGTTTCAGAGTACTCTGACATTTTTAATTATTTTCCTTATTTGTTGCTATTGATGTACAAATTGAAAATAATTACATCTGTGAACTCCTTTTAGCACGCATCACCTTCTTGGGAACATGAGGAGCTTTAAAATATTACTCTCACACCTTTACCTTTCCTCAAATTACACGAGTGTCTAATTTGGAGTTGCAATATACCTCTATAAAATCCTTTTGAAGTTTTATTATCTCAGTTTGAAGTTGAAATAATCTATAAATATCTAATGACTCCAGAAGTTTTTACAAACTCAACACTTCATCATGGTGTATGACATGAATTGATGTCTTTTATTTAAATAGTAAGGGTGGCACGCTGCATGAACCTTTGTATTTTTATTTTTATTTTTTTATATATAGTTTTTGAACCTATATCCACGATTTTCATTCCTAGCATATAGTATTCTATTAGTGTCAAATATGCAATGAACGCAGTCATATCTAAGGAGTGGGTTTGTGGCAAACTATGATCCAGTTGTTGGAATTTGGCAACACATTAAATCAGAGTTTCTGTTAGTTTCTATTCCTTCATAATTTTAATCAAATTTTTTATGACTTGGGTCAATTCAAAATTGTGAAAAAATATCAAAGAAATTATTATTCCATACATGGATCTTGTGTCATGGTAACACTCTGTTCATGTTTGAAATTTTTGCTTGATTCTATCAGATTTGTCACTGAAATAGAGAGTACTTTTACTATAAAAATAATTTATTTGATACTCGAGTTGTATATATAAGAAATTAAAATTGAAAATAGGGTATTTTTTCTTAAAAAATAATTTACTCCATGCTCAAGTTGTATATATACTGAAATTGAAACTAAAAAGAGAGTATTTTTGCTACATAACTAATTTACTCCATATCTAAGTCGTACAGATAACAAAATTTTCTCATATTGTTTTAAAATGTAGAGATTTTAATGTAGCGCACCATGTCCATATTTCTCGGGCATAATGTAACAATCCAGCTTGCTGAAGGTTAGGAAAGTTTATTAAATAGGACAATGTACTAAAATACCAGTTTTTTGACATTTTAGATGGTAAGTTTAGGTTAATCTCCTGGTGATGTCTATTTAAAATAAGGTGAATTTCTCAAATTAAGGGCAATGACTGAATTTTATTTTATTTTTCTAAATTAGGCTAGAATTCTATTGATTTATACAAAAGATACAAAATGTGCTTCCGAACAGGTGGTTTCTGGACTAGCCAACCCCTTTTCGATGAGAAATTATCAAAATCAAGAGTTTGGGCTGCCCTTCATGGGGAAACCAACCTTTAATATATCCAAGAGTAGCAAAGTTTGCAAAAAAACAAAAATAGGCACAAAAAACATAGATAAGCCTATATAAATAGAGACATAAGAGAGCCAAGGAACTACATCTATCGAGTCTATGCATCATTATCCATGTAATATGGATTTTCCTTCGTCACGACGCATATGTATTCTTTCATGGTCACTTTTTCCTCCTCGGTAAGCGGGGGGTCAGGCTCCAAAGTAGAAAAGGGGACCATCGTGGGCTGCTGAGCTTTTTCACTACAATCCAAGTTGTTTGCTCCTGCATTTTTGTTCCAAGTACCCTCTGAAGCGATGCTCTAGACGCCGTCCAAGTCATCCTTCGAGATTTTTACAGGAAGACCAGCTAATTTTCAAGACAGAGGAGGAGGTGTATGAGAGATTATGGATTTATGAGGCCTCTTCCATCCACTCAGGTGATTTTCAGGGTGGTGCCCTTCCTGGAGACAAACCAGCAGCTGATCAGAGAGCGACGGGGAGGGGGCATTATGATCGAAGACCTCCGGGTCATCGAAGGAAATAGAGAGGGAGTAGGTGCAAGAAGATGATCTAGGGCCAGGAGCTTGGGAAGGGGAACCTCTACCACCTCCACGATGGCTGTGAATAAGGTGTCAGCATGACATGGTCATCTAACCTATTATCATTAGATGGACCCAAGTACACCACGTAAGACCAATTTTACCCTAGGTAAAATTGCTTTCACTATGTTAAAACAAGAAACCCCAAAAGGAAATATTAAACAAACCTATATTTGTTTGATTTTCCTCATGGAATAATTAATTAAACCATAATTTAATTATTATTCCCAGTCATGTTTAACCCAAAAACAAAGAAATTAATCAGATAAACCTTTATTTATCTCATTATTTTCTAGGAATAATTATTTAAATCTTATTTAGATAATATTCCTTGTTAAATATGACCAAATCACCCACAAATAATTAAATAAATCATTATTTATTTAATTATCTTTCAACTACTTCCTTAAATAATTAAATAAATCATTATTTATTTGATTATCTTCTAACCGCTTCCTTAAAAAGATAAATAAATCATTTATTTATTTATTTTTGACAAATTAAGGGATTTGACCCAAGTCAAATACCTTTTCCCTCCAACAAACATAATAAAATATTCCATAAAAAGTGGATCTAGATCTGGTTAACCCATGCACCAAGATCTAGAATGACCCAATATTTTGTTATAAATAGGAGGGTTTTTCCTACCATTCTTCACCTTTTGTTGCCTATTAAATCACTCTGGATCTATACACTTGGTCACATATCTCCATCATTTGCTCCCATTGAGCTCTACTCTTTGCATTGGGTTTTCTACATCAACTAGAGAGAGAAATCTTAGATCTGAAGTGCTGAGGACTTCCAAGAACCCATCCCACCGAGGGGAATTGGATACTCCTTCTTGTTTTCCTCCCAGGTGCCTGATTAATACAAAAATTCTTTCAAAAATTGTTCTTGTCTTGTCTATTGGTATATGGAGCAAACCCTTGTTTTTACTGCTTAATGTCTTTCCATGCATAGATCTGGTTTTTGCAGCTCCTTTCTTGTTCAACTAACCGCAGATCTGAAGATATTGGTAGCCACTTTTGTTGTTAGGGCTATTAGTTATGCGTAGCTAAAGCGGTTCTTTTTCGTACACTTCGACAAAGGATTCATACTAACAAATGGTGACTCCACACGGGTCTTAAATTACGACCGCTGTCGTTTTTCCTATTCCTGCATATCCAGCTACTTCAGACCCTAGGGTTTCTTTTCAGCTATTTATTTTTCCTATTTTTATGTTGTTTTTCTCACATAAAACCCTAAAACATCAAATTTTCTAACTTCTGTGTGTTTCTGGCCCTATTGCGCAGGTAAGCGACACCAGCCGCAACTGAGACGACAACTTTTCTGAAAATCTGCCGCCGAGACAACCGAAACGGGGGGTCGCACTTTTTGGCCCATAAACTGCGACCTGGACCTCCAGGTCGCACTTTTCTGCCCCTTTTCTGCGACCTGCACTGAAAACAGGTCAGAAACTGCGACCTGCCAGTTTTTCAGTGATTTTTCTGCAATTTTTCTGGGTTCTACTGCAGCTTCTGTCAGGGTTTTCCAGCCTCTGTCTCAGCCCGCTTTGACCAAGTTCTGATCTGTTTTTACTCATCTAAGTGGGAACCTAGCCCCCTAGGGCTTTAGTACCCTCCACTTTTTGTGGAAGAGTTTTAGCTGTTTCAGCCGTCTGTTTTTCAGAGCTTCAGCCTCCTTTTTTCCAGATTTGTTACCTCCCTTTCAGATCCATTGTAATCAGCTCTTCTACCTCTCAAATCACCTCCTGAAGATTTGTTTGGATCTACTTTTAGGGCCTCCTCCTTGCCCCCTCAGCTTTTGCTGATTACCTTCCTTTTTCTAGCCACCTTGCCTCTGTCTCTTGGCTGTGATCTTCACCTCTTTTCAGCAGCTTTATCCTTTAGATCCCTGTCCCTTTTGACCCTAGATCTATTGGCCTCTTTTTATGTGTGTTTTGACTAGTTTTTTGCCCTCTTTTAGAGTAGTTTTGAGAGACCCGCCTTTTTGGGTTAGATTGATGCATGTTTAGCTGTTAAATGTTCTGTTATTTCAGCATTATATACTGTTCTCTGCAGATTTCTTTTCAGTTACGCAGCACACTTTTTCTTGCTCTCAAAACGAAAATGGTTTAAAAATTAAAATTAACGCACATCACACACTGACCCTAAGTGAAGAAGCGCTTGGTTAACACCGCCTGGCAAAGACTCTAAAATCAATTGTCACTGCACCTTGTCTGCCCTTGACCTCTATTGATTCTGTCCCTTTCTACCCCTGTCGGTTTCCTTCTTCCTGTCATCATTGCGCCCCCTAGGCGCCTTTCCCGGAGACTTCTTGGCCTTCACCCTCAGTTTCCGGTTGATCGACCTGCTCCACCCCGCCGTCGTCGAGCCAGTCCTCCTTCGAGTCTGCACTCCGACTCCTCTCCTGATTCATCGGGTTCTCCTTCTCCTCCTGCTTCTCCCCCTGCCACCTTCACTATGTCTAGTCCAGGGCCTAACGCTAGTGGTTCTCCCGGCCCTAATGCCGGCCCGACTACTAGAGGAACTGCCACAGGAACTACCCCGGCCACCCCCTTGCTGCCGTACATTGCAGGCCTCAGCCTCCCCGATTTCAATCAGTTGATCAATGACCCTATCCACCACGATGTTGGTTGGCCTGCCATGCCAACCAAGCTCCCTTCCGACATCCCTAAGTTCGAAGGCCAAGCTGAAGAAGATCCAACCAATCATGTCCGATCTTTCCACATGTGGTGTTCCTCCAATTCCATTACCGATGACTCCATCCGTCTTCGTTTGTTCCAACGCACGCTTACCGACGAAGCTTCTAAATGGTATGTTGAACAAGCCACCTCTTCCCATACCACCTTTGCGACCCTTGCCCAAGCCTTTTTGTCTTATTTTCAGCTCCCTCTCCAATACGACACTGGCACGGAGCTCTTGACTTCCTTCAAGCAATCCTCTTCAACCCGCCTTTCCGCCCATGTTCAGGAATGGCGAAGAAGACGAAGCTTATGTCGAGCCCCTCCATTCGAAGATCGGGTTTATATGGACTGGTTCCTTCGCACCCTTCCAACTCCCATTGGAAAAGATATCGCCTCCCATTTTCCTCAAACCGAAGAAGCCGCCCTCCAAATAGCCTTGAAATATGACCTGATCTACGCTCAATCTAGTTATGTTTATACCGTTCTTCCTGACCTCCCCAGGCCCGGTGGCGCTAACGCCCCGAGGGCATCTCATTCTGCCGACGGTATCGTTGGAGCCCTTTCCCATCCGTACGCTCAACCTCCTATGGGCTATGGTCTCCCTCAGGGAGGGGCCAGCACCTCCAGCACTCTTCCCCCTCCCGGTAGCATGTATCCAGGATACGACATGCCTCCTCCTTTTGCCCAACCTCCTCCTCAATGTTCAGCCTGTCCCGTGCCCGCCCATCCACGGCCCGAGTGCGCCGGCTCCTCCCGGCATATGCGCTTCCGTCTCCCTTGCCTCTCCAAACCCGCAACGACCTTCTGACCCCCTGCGGGGCGAGTATTTGCACGGCGGGCGCGACTAATCCCCGCCTCCGAAGGCGGAGAGACAACCAAAACAATCACCCCGCCGTTTCGTGGACCTAATCCTGGTGTTGACCCTAACACTGCCAACCAACAACAGGGCACTCAGCCCAAGCCGGACAGGCCGCTTCGCACTAATAAGCCTTGTTCGTGTTGCGGTGTTTATGGTCATTACACCCATGATTGTCCCCTTTTACCCCAGATGCGGCAGATGTGGGAGTCTCAAGCCACATTGCACGGACAACACGCCTCCCCTCATGCTCCTCCTAATGTGGCCACTACCCAACCAGCTGTGTTTACTGATCCTTTCCCTCAGCAAGGATTCGTGGCTACCCAACCGCCTGACAGCTAGGTCGCCACTCCCCCTTCCCTTTCTGGTTCCTCTGATTACCAGATCCTTATGATGCACTCCGATCCTTCCCCGACCGTCGACCTTCACCTTCAAACTCGGTCTTGCCAGTACCCCAAGCCTCCTGCTCAGTCTGCCCCCGAGCCTCCTTCTTCAGGTTCTACAGAGCCTCTTTCGACATCTAGTGGCCCCTTACATATCCCTCAACCCAAAGTTGAGGTTCATACCAAGATTCCTAAGGGACCCCTACGTCGAAACGCTGCTTCTGGTCGAGCTGCTCATTCGTATAGTATAGTAGATGATTTGGCGCAATCCCCCGCTGCCATTTCCACACTGGAACTCCTCCAGTCATGCCCTTCCCAAAAGAAGGCTATAATATCTGCCGTGGGCGCTGTAGATCCTGCTGATGACCAAATGATTGTTTTCGACGCTACTCAATCGGACCATCCTCCTCTCCCTCCTTCCGTCGCCTTCCAAATCCCAGTCAAAATCCGGAACGCCAACGTTTCCCGGTGCATAATTGATGAGGGGGCATCCACCTGCGTGATGTCCGCTTCAGTTTGGAAGCAACTCGGATCCCCTGAGTTGGCCCCGTCCACGATCACCCTTCAAGCGTGGGACGACGATGCCTCCCATCCCATTGGCATGTTTTGTAATTGTCCTATCACCCTCGCCAGTAAGACTGTTTGCGTTGACGTCGAAGTCATCGACGCCCCGCTAGACTACAACATTCTATTGGGGCGAAGCTACACCTATGCTATGTCTGTTGTCCCATCCGCGGTTTTCCGCAAGATGTCTTTCCCCCATAATGGAAAGATAGTCACCATTGACCAGTTGACATATCATGAACCAAACTCTCAGACCTCACCTGAGACGACCATCTCTTCTGTAGCCAACAAGCAAACCGTCGATTCCTTGACCAGTGTCTCCCCCGGCGTCTACAAAGATTCCTCCCTGCTTGGAACTTTCCCTAACCTTCCCCCTCCTCCTATCACTGATCCCAGCTTATCGAATGTTTGCATGATGCAATCATCTCAGGTTGCCCTTATGCGGCCTGCCTCGGCTAGTCAGCAACCTCCCCCTCGCCCTCCACACCCGCTCCTAGCCATTCATCTCAGCCAGCCGGACCTCCTCCTTCTGGCCCTCCCCCTACAGCTGGTATCCCCGACCCCCTTTATCCTCCTGGCTCGATTCCCCCAGACCTTAACCATCTCGGAGCCGTCCCTCCTGGTCATTACCCTGCTGGGCAGATACCTTTCCTGGCTCCCCCTCCCGGAGTTTTTTCTGTCCCCGTCATGGCCACCCTCTCTCTCCCTAACCTGACCCTCAGTATACCCATCTGGTACATTGACCCTCCAACCGCTACCCCTCTCGGTCACCCCAAACCTTACCTTGCTTTGACACCGGTTCAACCGGTCCCCCTTTCTTCCTCCGGGCCCCCAGCACCTCCACAGGACCCTACCCCTATGGTGCCAGCCCCTGGAAAGAAAGGCAAAGCTCGTAAGGGGGCAACCCATCAGGACCAGGCCGCCCCGACAACCCGTACCCCTCCGCGACCGCCAAAACCCGCTATCCAATGCGCTTTGTGCGATATCGTCGGTCACGCCACCCATATGTGTCCTGAATTTCCGCACCTCAAGATTCTGGTCAACGAGATGTTTCTCGACTCTGACATCCCCGAAGTCTACGTCACTATCCCAGACTCTATCCCAAAACTCAAAACCTTGCGCACAAACCACCCTTGTGCTTTGTGAAATTTCCACTGCCATTACACCCACCTTTGTCCCCGCCTTGACGAGTATCGTTCCTCCTTGGACATGTTCCGCCAATTCAAGGCCACTTCGATAGGACCAGAGGATCTTCCTACTCCCATTCACATTCCTCCTCCCGCTATCGAGCCAATAGAGTTGTCAACCACCATTTTGTACCTGTCATCGTCCTTGCGAGATAGTTCACCTACCCTTCAACCTGTCAATACTCTCAGCTCCTCTCCCGACCTTGGATCTGTGGATATTGCACATCTGAGCCCTTCTCCTCCTGATGACATGTCACACATCACTACCTCCTCGGGTGACCTTTCTTCCTCCAGTCTTCCCATCTTCCAATCCGATGAAGACATTATGGAAGCCATGACCAACTCGGACTTTCCATGGGACGATATGCACCATCGCGCATACTTCCTCCCACAGCAGTCCCATGACCAATTTGCTATGGAAACCAAAGACTTCATCCCCAATGCAGTCGATTGGTTCAAAAACCCCATCCCTGCACTTGATGCTTTCGAAGAAGGAAACATGGCCAATATCTCTCCTACCATCAAAATCGACATTTCAGTCACACCAGGTATCGAAGAATATATCACCTTGGGCGCTCAATGCACCCCGGAAGGAATTGAAGCTTACACCAAGATTTGCAAAGAATTCCGCGATATTTTCGCCTGGTCCTATTTTGAAATGCCCGGACTCGATCCTGCCATTGTCGAACACCATATCGACACATGGCCTGATGCCAAACCGGTCCGTCAAAAGTTGAGACCCATTCATCCTTCCAGACGTGACGCTATCAAAGCCAAAATCGATAAGCTCAAGCAGGCTGGTTTCATTTACCCCATTGAATACACCACTTGGGTGTCCAACCCAGTTCCCGTTCTCAAGAAACAAGGCACCATCCGTGTCTGCACAGACTTTCGCGACTTGAACCAAGCTTGTCCCAAAGACAACTTCCCCACACCGTTCATTGACCAAATCATTGACGAGTGTGCGGGACATGAGGTTCTATCCTTTATGGATGGTTTCTCTGGATATAACCAAATTGCTATCCATCCTGCCGATCAACTCAAAACCGTGTTCATTAGTCCGTGGGGAACTTTTGCTTATCGGGTCATGCCTTTCGGCCTCAAAAATGCCGGCGCCACTTTTCAACGGGCCATGTCTTATTGTTTCCATGACTTAGCCCATATTATCCTTGCTTATTTAGACAACCTCACTGCATGTTCTAAGCATCAGGCGCAGCACCTCCACGATCTGCGTACCATTTTTCTCCGATGTCGCAAGTATAATATCCGCCTTAACCCGTTGAAATGCGTCTTTTGCGTTCCTGCCGGCCGTCTCTTAGGCTTCATCGTGTCTAAGGATGGTATCACTCTTGACCCTTTGAAAGTTCAAGCCATTCTTGAACTTCCCATTCCGCGTACCCTTCGCCAGCTCCAAAGTCTCCAAGGCAAAGCTAATTTTCTTCGTCGGTTCGTCCCTGACTATGCCACCACCGCACATGGGTTCCTTAGACTCCTCTGATCTACTATCCCATTCGTTTGGGATTCCTATGCTCATGAGTCTTTCGATGCCCTCAAGGAGGCTCTCACATCCGCTCCCTTGATCCGCCCTCCCGACTTTGATCGGGACTTCATCCTGTATATCTCCGCTTCCACCTATTCGGTCGCTGGAGTCCTTATCCAGGAAGATGACAATGGTATCGAGCATGTGATTTACTACGTCAGTAAGAACCTTGTAGGGCCCCCTGTTTCCTACTCATATGAAGAAAAATTAGCGTTGGCTGTCGTGTTCTCAGTCCAAAAACTTCGTCATTATATCCTCATGCGCTCCACCAAGGTTGTGACTAATTCCAACCCCCTGGCTTTCCTATTGAGTCGTCGTATCCTCACTGGAAAGTATGCCTGTTGGGTCGTTATTCTTTAGGAATTCGACCTCGAATTTGTCACACCAAAGAGTAAGAAAGGCTTAGCCCTCGCTGAGCTCATTTCTGACTTACCTACCGGATCGCAAGACCCTCCAGTTAATGACGATTTTCCTGATGAAAACTTATTTTCCATTACTTCCGACGACCTGTGGTATGGCGATATTCTTACTTACTTGCAAACCCAAAATTTCGCCCTCCACCTTGATCGTGAGGCTCGTCGACGTATCCGACACCAAGCTCCCCGATACCTCCTTATCGGCAACGACCTCTATCGTCGCGGGATTGATACTATCCTTCGTCGTTGTCTCACACACGCTGAAGCTGAACAGGTCCTCAATGCCTGCCATAGCGGCGCTTGCGGTGGCCACCTCTTCGGTCTTGCTACTGCACAGAAATTCATGCGCGCTGGGTATTTTTAGCCTTTCCTCTTCAGTGGTTGCATTGAGGCAGTCAAACATTGTCCCAATTGCCAAAATTTCGCCCCTAAGGCGCGAGCTCCCCTAGCTCCCCTCCATCCGGTCGTCTCCAGTGGTCCCTTCTGTAAATGGGCCATCGAATTTATGGAGTGTCGCCCTCCCTCTGCTGGTAACCACAAATATATCATCGTGGCGGTCGACTATTTCACAAAATGGGCCGAGGCCATGCCTACATTTAACAACACGGCAGCTACCGCGGCCCTCTTTTTCTTTAACCACGTTATCGCTCGATTTGGAGTTCTGAAACAACAGGTCTCTGACCATGGCAGACATTTTGAAGACGAGATATGGCGCGAGCTATCCTCATTGTTCGGTTTTGAGCACCAATATTCCTCCTCCTATTACCCCCAAGGTAATGGCCAAGTTGAAGCAGTCAAAAAAATTCTCAAGACTATACTTCAACGGACGGTGAATAAGCACAAAAAAAACTGGCACCTCATGCTCTTCCCTTCTTTATGGGCCTATCGGACTTCTGTTAAAACCGCCACCAGGTTCACTCCTTTCCACCTCATTTTTGGAGAGGAGGTAGTCTTACCAATCGAGTGTGAAATCCCTTCCCTGCATTTGGCCGTCGAACTTCTCCCTGACACCCAACCTCTTGAACAATGACTTATCATGCTCGAGCACGCTTCCGAAGACCGTCGTGTTGCCTTGCAAACCATGGAAGCGGCCAAGAAATGCACCAAAGCTCAGTATGACCAAAAATTCCAGCCTCGCACTTTTCACGAAGGCGACCTTGTTCTAGTCTATGACCAGGCCCATGATGTCTTTGGTCATGGGAAGTTCGACTCATTATGGCTAGGACCTTACATCATCAGTAAGGATCTCGGTAAGGGGGCATACCTCTTAGAGGATTTCGAAGGCAACCCCCTTCCTAATCCTCGCAATGCACTCTATCTTAAGAAATATTACCCTTAGCATTTCCCTTCTGAAATGCATGTTTTATTTTATTTTAGATAGCCAGCATCTTTTTTCATTTTTTGTGTTTAACACTTTACCAGGACACATTTTGTCCAAGAAGGGCCACTTCCCCTCTCATTCAAATCGAATTTCCTCACTTACGACACTTGTACTCGGGGCACCACTTCGCCTCATTACTTGCCTTTGTTCATGCCGATTTTCGTCATGAGTTCCCATCTTGTACTCATGTTTTTATGGTCCCCCAATGGGCCTTTACTGTGTGGCAGCACCATCGAGTCCCCCTTGTTCAGAGGAGAGGATAATCCACAGAGCTGAAGACAAAAGCGTAGGAGCTAGAGAGCTATCCATATCCAACTAGCAAGCGACAGAGAGAGAATTAGGAGGAACAGTGGTACCTTTTGCCACTAATTTCCAGCGAGGATGATTGAAAGCCGAGGGAGGGGGAATGAATGTCACGAAATGCCAATGTCCTCCTCTGTATACCATATTTATTCCTTGCGCGCACCAGAGTAAAAGACCCCCTATCAGTTCAATCCAGTGGCCCATGCTCCAATGAACCAGGTGGTCGCCCATCTGTCTGGCATGCTGCGCTTGTATTGTGTCAAATATCGACATCTGGGAAGGGAAATGATTGAAATCACTGGCAAACCATTAACTATTTAAATGAATAGTTAGTTTGATTTGTGGATTGTTAGTGATTGGTCCAGTTCAATCCCCCTTACCGTGGAAAAGGTATAAAGGGTATGTAAACACCCACTTCATTATTCAAGGAAGGTTTCCATTGCTAAGGGGAATACCATTAACTGTTGGGTCTAGAGACATTCTATGAATTTCTAGGTGAACTCTGGTAAGGGTTTGGAGACATTCTGTGAACTTTGGTAACTTACAGTTTGTAAACGAGAATTGGGGCTTGTAATTACTATAGAAGTCAACATTTTTTGAAGTACATTTATATATGGTATTGAATTGAAATTGTCTTTTTTTTTTTTTCAAAATGTTTTAAGCTTCAGGGGAATCCCATGAAGCATATTTCTACGGATATTTCTCTTGCCATTAAATCGGCTCCCTCTCTGAATCCTCTCTCTAGAAAAATTATTGAGAGCAATTCCCTCACCCCCCGGATTTATGGTCTACCTAAAATTCATAAACTAGGGCCCCCCTTGATACCTATTGTTAACACAATAGGTATTCCCTCGTATCATCTTGCCAAATTCTTGGCCCAAAAGCTTAAACCCCTTGTGGGTCTCACCGACTCCTATGTTAAGGACTCGGCCTCCTTCCTCAATGAATGGAAGGACATCAGACTGGAACCTGGGGAATTATTAGTCAGCTTTGATGTTGTTTCATTATTCACCAAAATCCCCATCAAGGAATCCATTGATGTCATTAAGCGGATCTCTAATAAAGACACCTCTAAGTTAGTAGGTATCTGCCTCACCTCGACCTTTTTCAGTTTTCAAGGTGAGTTCTATGAGCAGGCTTGTGGTGTAGCTATGGGATCCCCTCTCTCTCATATAGTTTCTAACCTTTTTATGGAATATTTTGAATCTAAGGCCTTGGCCTCAGCTCAATTTCGCCCTAGGAAATGGAAAATATTCATGGATTACACCTGTGTCATTTGGCCCCATGGTAGGGAGAAGTTGGATCTATTTCTTGGGCACCTGAATTCCCTGTCAGATCCATCAAATTCACCATGGAGGTTGAAGTTTATGGTTCCCTTCCTTTCTTGGATATCCTTCTCTCCAGGAGGGTGGATGGATCCATTTCCCACCAAGTTTTTTACAAGAAAACTCACACAAAACATTATCTTCATGCTGGGCCTCATCATTTTTTTGCTCAAAAATTTGGTGTTCTTTGCACCCTTGCTACTTGTGCTCTTAGGATTTCTGACAACAACCACATGGAGTCTAAGAAATCCCATCTTCTTAAAGTCTTTGAGAATAACGGGTATAATAGATCTGAGGGCCATAGGGCCTTTCAAAAAGCCCTTAATGGATTAAAAGGAAAATCTTCTCGAGTGGATCATGTTTCCAAGATTCACCTCCATTTTATCCAAGGAACCATGAACAAGATTTCCCATGTCCTCAGAAGGAATAATGTCTCCTTTGCTTTCAAACCCCTTTGTACTATTAGGAATTCTCTCGGATCTATCAAGGACCCTATCAACCCTAAAGACATGAAGGGTGTCTACAAGATTCCTTGTTCCTGTGGTTCACCCTACATTAGTGAAACAGGAAGAACCATCAGATAGAGAATCCAGGAGCATGCTGCAAACATTAGGCATAATCGATCCTGCACATCTGCTCTTGCAAAACATGTGGATAAATCATATCACCATGTTTGCATTGAAGACTCCAAAGTCATCGTTAGGGTTGACCAATTCCATCATAGGAAGCTTAGGGAAGCCATTGAGATTGAGCGGCATGCTAAGAATATCAACAGGGATGATGGTTGAAAGTTGAGTAAAAGCTGGACTCTAGCTCTCTCTCGATAATTTTTTCTGTTCCCCTCACTTGCTTATTTTTCCTGGTCTCCCCCTTTCCTCTTTAACTATCCCCCCCCCCCCCCCCCTTTCTCTTCTTTTGTCTAGTCTTCTTTGTCCCTAGATTTTGTCTTTTATTCTCTTCATGTATATATTTTTATATATTACCCCTTAGGTTTTTTCTGTATAATCCCCTATATATCTTAGTAATAAATTATTCATAATTCTTGTTAATTATTATTATTATTATTTTTATTTTTATTTTTATTTTATTTTTATCAATTAAAATTTTAATTAATTATTACATAATATGTTTGCCCCCCTTGCTTATTTCTCCTAATCTTCTTTTTTCCTTGATTTTATCTTAATTATTCTTTAGGTTTATATATAACCCCCTAATAGAAAATTCTTCAAAACACTTTTTAATTTTAATTTTTATTATTATTTATTAATCAATTAATCAATTAAATATTACATAATACATTTTATTATAATATCTATTAAAATAAAAATTTCAATAATCAATTTAAAATTTTAATTAAATATTACATAATAAAATTTATTATTATTATTATAATATTTATTGGGTCAATATTTTAATAATTTTAATTAACTAATTTACTAATTCATTAACGACTACTTTTTAAGTGGCTAGTTTTTAAGAGCTAGTTTTCTTCAGTTAATACCGGGCAATGATGCATCCACACTATTTATTCAATTAGATCGATTGGATTTTCACCTTATCCCGAGGATGAACCACATTTTTTGGTTCAAAACGTCGACCAAATCCTACTGATGTGATTGATCCGAAAATACATTTATCTAATCTATGGATCACAAAAGTCTGGGATCTAACAATATCAAACTTTCATATTATATTACTATGTTATGCTTGTTAACATAATAAATTGACAAAAACTCTTTACATATGCTACCAGTATGGTTTTCCTGGTGAAAAAAAGGTACCTAATGGAATGTATCTTTTTAATTAGTTAACATGAAGTAGTTGCTTAGCTTACCAAAAGAAAAACATCAACCCTTATTATTAAAGTTAGCATTAACATAAAGATAAAATATAAATATTAATAGGAAATATCAATACTATTCTTAAGAATTATAACTATTCAGATCAAACTTAACAATTATTCTATGCCTATATTTATAAATAAACTTAGTATTAATATCAATCATCTTCTTTTTTAACAATAAAAGAAAAATAACCCCCCGATTGGAGTGCCAAGTGGTGCTGCGTGGAGAGAAACGTGGGGAGAGACGTGTCGAGTGTATGTAGCAACTGCCAAACCCACATCGATGCTGATGCATGATAACAACGATGGGTTGCTCCACCCACGGAGCTTAATGATGGAATTAATGAAGCATGCTGAACAGCTAGGCACGTCAGATGACCTGTCAGAAAATTCTAGGGGAAAGTGTCGGCGCAGGAGGTGGAAGCGACATATGAACATTATTTATGTTGTCTTTTGGTGTATGGTAGTCAGTGAAGCACAAAGCAGCAGGAGGAAGTTACGCGGTCGGAGGAGAGCTCTTTCAACTTCAGCGTGTCATCTACAAGGGTATGTGTCAAATTCTTCTCTCACCCATGAAGTGTGTATTTGGTTCTTCGTCCATGTTAAACAAGGTCCTGGTTATTTTGGATTACCTGGTTCTTAACAATGTTATTGTTTCTTACATGGTTCTTAATGAAGCTTATGCCTCCTCTTCTCTGCATTTTAGTTGTGGGGTTCTGGTGGGTACTTTTTCCACTCACCTTCTTGAGAAGGGCGTAATTCAGTGCCACCACAGTAATTTCGCGGCCGCCTCTCTAACTTTTGTTTGCTCTTATTTTTCTACTGGCCTTGCATGCCTGAACTTCATTAATTCATGTATTCTTGTAGAAGCTTTTGCATGGTGTGGTAATGGCCTTGGATTTTTGTCTCTGGCTCTAGATTACTGTTGTCTCGACCTTCTTTAGCACCCTTATTTTTTCTGGCCTTTGCATGTCTCTGTAACTATTCCATATTGCAGTCAACACCTCTGGGAAATTGACCGGATGGCCTATAATGATTTTCCTGTGGGTGGCGAGTCGGTAATGTTTGGCTGCAATGGTTCAAGTGGGAAGCGGGCCAGTGCTCTGGCCAAAACCATGGTTCTTGTTTTCATAATTTTTAGAATTTTACTTTCTTGGCTGGAGAAAGTTACTATATGTTCCTTCATTTGGGTTTATTGGGCTATTGTTGTTTGTCATGTTGTTATTATCCAAATTAAAAGGGGAGTATTCTCTATAGTTTGGGCTAGTTATGTGGTTATGTTACGTCTGTTCCATAGTATTAGGTTTATGGTTAATAATTCAAAGAGTGGGCACACCAATTTCTAGAAGGTGGTGTCCTGCCTGTCTGTTAAGACGTTGTCAACAGTGCAAGCTAGTATCTCTCTTGGTAGGGATATCGAGTATCCGATGGCTCCCAGATAGCACCATGCACTTCTTTTCACTTCATGTAACTTTTATATTTCCATGCTCTGTACTACTGCAGGTCTTCCTAGCAATTCTCACCTACACAGATATTTGCTAAAAATCTAGGTTCTGAAGACAATGGTTAAAGCTCAGTCGACAAAAAAGGAAGAAAAAGCCAAGGGGAAAGCCAAAGCTTCACCAACCAGATGGGGATGGAAGTCCGGTAAATAGGTGATGGAGAATTTATTTCAAGCTTACTTGGATGGCACTCCCAACCATATCAAATCCTTAATCTCTGTGTGGGAACATGATGCAAGGGAAAAAGAGGAAGCAAAACTGGTCGAGGAAGGTATGGAGTTGATTTTAACTGATCCGGGTAATACCCGTAGCAGACGCTCTTTTCTAACACTCCATTCATACCTACTAGACCCTGAAATGTCTATTGGTGAAGGAAATTGTCACAGTCCAAGAGATCGGGGCAGATCCTCATGCAACCTCAATTCTGGTAGAAATTCGCAGAGATATCCAAGAGATCAATCTACGAAAACACCACCAGAACATCTGAATCAAACGTGTCGACATGCAATTGCAAAGCATGAATCAGGTTCATATGCTAGGATCGAGTGTTAAAGATTCAACTCCTATAGAGTCTTCCAAGGACTGATTTCTCTAAATTATGTTTTTTTGGAATGAAAACGGATAACATTTACTTTTTCTATATGTTTATGGATGTAAAGATAAATAATAGACCTTTAAAGACAGTAAGAGATGGCTTTAAGATGTTTAAGTTTTGGATGACCTATAACTCTTTAAGACGACCAACAAACCTGGTTTCCTATGGGCAGGTTTAGGTGAGAAGTTGTATATTTCTATAACCTGCATTTTGTTTTTATGAATAGAAAATATAAAGGCACTACTAAGTTTACAAAAAAATAATAATAAAAGAAAAATATTAACACAAAGGAAAAACAAGTAATTTGTTTTTTTTAATTAATAAAAGAACAAAATTTAAAAATAGTAAAATTGTCAAAGAATAATAATTTATTAATATTAAAAATAATACATAAAATATTTACAAAGAAAATAAATTAATAAAAGATAATGATAAATAACTCTAATAATAACTATTACAAATTAATCTAAATCGAAAAAATATTAATTAGTATCATATTTCCCCCTCGGATCAAGTGAGAGAATGTGACATGAATGGGTCTCCCACATGGAGAGTGGGGCCTTGATATATGCCCTATCATCTCTCATTTCTTCTTAAATATGATACTGAGATGGTACATATGAGTTATGGCTCTATATGAGAATTTGGGTGGTTTCTCTATGGTCTTCTCGTTGGGAAGGATTACATTTGTTCTCATCATGGCTAAGGAAAAAAAAATATTTTGTTTTAAGGAGATATGGATTGTGGAGTTCATCAAAGCCAAATACGCTCTTGATTACACCAAGCTTTAACTACCTCATTGGTCTTGGTAAGTTCACTATGCTTCAAAACCACCTAGTTATTTCCATTTTTTTTACTAAATTCAATTCAACCTCAATTGTTTTGGTTTGTTGATTCTCTTAGTAAGGCATCCCTAAGTGACCTATCTAACTCTAGCTTAATATTTCTCACACCATTTGGGTGTGGAGGTAAACTCTACTACTCTCCTCATTTGGCATAAGCCCCTTATTTCTAACCTTGTTATCTCTAATTCTTTTCTTGCAACTGCTAGTCGTAGCCCCTCATTGACCTCTCTAACTTGACAAGTTGGAAAATTTTCCTTTAGCCATTGATTATCACTTTCCATTCTCTGTTGGAATTCCCCCTCTCATATTATAAATTCCAAAGAGCCATATATAATATTTCAAATTACATGAGATATGACTTAAAGGAAAAACTATTCAAAGTGTTGGAATTATAATTATTTATAAGGATGAAGATAGAGATATATTACAATGAAGAGCCTTTGGGAAGACCAAAAATCCTTGAAAAAAAGTAAAACAAATAATCACTTCATATATGTGCAATTTTAAAATAATAAAATAAGAATAAAAAATTTGAATTACTGCTCAACCTAGTAGTACATAGAACTCATTCCAAAGAGCCATATATACTATTTCAAATTACATGGTTATACTTAAAGGACACAATATTGAAAGTCCTGGAATTATAATTATTTACAGGGGCTTTTAAAGTACTATCAACTCACTCTATATATATATATATATATATATCAAATTACATGGATATGACTAAAAGGATAGAGTATTCAAAGTGCTGGAATTATAATTATTTATAAGGATAAATATTGACCCTTATTTTGGATTTTAAATTAAATTTCCAAGTGAAGAAACCACTAACCTTTCTCTTCTCAATAATGAAAAAAAAATGAATTCAATACCACATATAAATGTACTTCAAAATTTTTTGACTGCTATATTAATTACAAACCCCAATTCTCATTTACAAACAATAAGTTACCAAAGTTCACAGAATGCCTCCAAACCCTTACCAGAGTTTGCCTAGAAATTCATAGAATGTATCCGAACCCAACAGTTAATGGTATTCCCCTTAGCAATGGAAACCTTCCTTGAATACTGAAGTGGGTGTTTACATACTCTTTATACCTTTTCCATGGTAAGGGGGATTGTACTAGACCAATCACTAACAACCCACAAATCAAACTAACTATTAATTTAAATAGTAAATGGTTTGCCAGTAATTTCAGTCATTGCCCTTTCTGGATGCAGGTGTTTGACATGATACAAGCGCAATGTGCTCGACGGATGGGCAGCCACATGGTTGATCGAAGCATGGGCCACTGGAATGAAGTGACAAGATATCCTTTACTCTGGTGTGTGCAAGGAATAAATATGGTAGACAGAGGAGGACACTGACATTCAACGACATTCATTCCCCCTCCATAAGCTTTCAATCATCCTCGCTGACCATCAATGGAAGAAGGTACCATTGCTCCTACTAATTCTTGCTCTCCCGCTTGCTTCTTGGCTCTGGCTAGCTCTATGAATCCTTTTTTGCTTTTGTCTTCAGCTCTATGGATTATCCTCTCCTCTGCAACCATTCCACGTCGACACCATATGTGCAGTCATCATGGAGGTGGTAGAGGCTACCCTTCCCAAGCTTCTGGCCCTAGATCGTCTGTGCGCACCTGCTCCATCTTTATTTCCTTCGAGGACCCAGAGGTATTTGACCCTAACACCCCCTCCCCGTCGCTTTCTGACCAGATGCTTACTCATCTCCTGGAAGGGCACCACCTTGACAACCGCCTGAGTGGAGGGAAGCAGCCTCGCAAATCCACTATCTCGCGTACATCTCCTCCTCTGCCTAGAAATTTAGTTGGTCTTCCTGTCAAAATCCCACAGGATGACTTGGACGACATCTCAAGCCTCACTTCAGAGGGTACCTGGAACAAAAATGTAGCAGCAGACATCATGGCTCATAGTGCAATAGCTCAGCAGCCCACGATGGTCCCCTATTCAACTCTGGAGCCTGAATCCTAGCTTAATGAGGAGGAAATAGCGACCATGAAAGAATACGGATACATCATGATGGAGGAAAATCCATGTCAGATGGATAATGATGCACAGACTCAGTAGATGTAGTTCCTTGGCTCTCTTATATATATGTTTATATAGGCTTATCTTTGTTTTTGTGCCTATTTTTGTTTTTTTGCAAACTCTGCTACCATATGTCTGAGTTGCTTCTTTCAAATGCTTGATTAACTAAGCAATAGGAAAAAGAACATCACCACAACAAATAATATCAATAAGAAGAAAACACTAACCTTCAAACCAGTCCTTTGCAGACGGTCCCGACATGCCGAGTATGGCTGTAATAATATTGGAAACAAATTTTTGAGGGATGAAAAGCATGAGTACTCCCTTGTCCTTTTCTTGAAGATAAGACCTCAAGAAGGACCAGCCCATGCCAATGAGAACAACTAGAGTAAAAATCTTGATACCCCTAAAGAAATTGAAATTATAGAAAGGAACATCCCAACCATGGTTAGTCCTTGTTTTTTTTAATAAAAGATGTGTCCTCTGCCTCAAATATCAAAATCACATCCTTCAAGTTGATCAATGCATGGATATGGTGGGTAGAAGCCCAATTTTTCACATGTACTTATGACCAAACCCTAGCCAAAGTTCCATAAATCCCAAAAAACCCAAAATGCAATGTTGACAGAATTGTTTGACCTATAGGCAAATAATTACTATTGTTGGATTCTACCTCTAAATTGTACATTACAACCTTCATTGTCATGGAAACCTTAAGGTCGGCTATAAAATTCGAAAATATGAAAATGTATAGGTTGGGCTTTGAGGGGTGAAATGTCTTGTTAAAATTTTTATTCTATTGTATCACTTCAAATGTGAAGAGACCTATAATGAGATCGTTGTCAAAAATACATTTATTTTTCTCCTGATCTAACTATCATAAAACATGGATCCATGCATCGCTTGTGGTAACAAAAAAACCTGCATGAGCGGGCTCAAATTTTTTTTTAACTGTGAGATTATAGGAGGCCTTTGTTATGTAGATTTCTAAATAGTGTCTTTCTATGAAGCCAAATTCAGGAAAAATGATTATAGGGTCAGATTTTGTCATCGCAACGGATCTCAGAGTATCGAATTTTCGTGAGGGAAGAGGGAATGATGCATCCTAATAATTGAATAAACAAGAATGTTAACAAGTATTCCATTCAGAAAATACCCTTAAATCACCGATTTTGCGCTATTTTTCTTCATGACAAAATTGATGTTGTATTTTGAGCCTTCTAGTGTAGAATTGTTGGCTGATTTCAGTGTCTGATATGTAAATTCTGGATTGTTGATTCAATCGTTGGTCAAATGGAGCATAAAATCCCACGACAAAACCATTCATTTTATTAAAGGCAAAATCAAACTTTAGGGAATAATTTGTTTCTGCAATTTCGTAAGGGAATAAGGGAATAATATGTATCCTCTTTCCAATAACTACAATTTGCATTCAAATATTTTCAAAATTATTTTTGCAGATATATTTTTGATGATTCCTCTTCAAATTCAAGGGATTTTCACATACTTTTTTGCATGTTTTCAACAACAGTGTAAATAGGCTTCCTTATATGACTTCAACAACAATATCACTTGAAACAATAGATTTTTTGTTATGATGAATAAGAAGCTTTGATGTTGCAAATGCATCCAGTCAGGGCACAATTCAAGTTTTTGGCTGTTCCACCCACAACAGACTCAAATGGAGGCGCCTTAGAATAACTCCCATCAACCCACACAACATGATCATCACCTCCCTCCTTTGCAGTGCTCACACGTAGAATCAAGAAGCTACAAGCAGAGAGCAATGCCACTGCAATATGCAGATTCATGAGATCTTGAGGAGACCCCTGACCTCCACCCATGAGACCCTTGTCATTGATGGCAAAGGAGTACAAAGGAACAACACCATAATTATCATTAAGGCAAAGGAGAAGAGAAGCATAAGCAATAAGGAAAAGGAGCAGATCAGGAAATGATGCAATAAGAATGAAAAAAGGAGGCAAGGAGAAGAAATGTGCAAAAATGTGCAACGAAGAGGCAAAGGAGCAGCATTAGAAGTATAATCTAAAGCAGAGAGAAGCAACAAAGAGACATGGAGAAGCTTTAGAGTTATTACTTAAGGCAAAGGATCAAAAAAGAAGCGAGGAGTAGCAGAGAGGCAAGGAGTAGCATCAGATCATTATCTAAGGCAAAGGAGCAGAGAGGAGAAACATTAGAATCTTTATCAATGAGAAAAGGCAACAAAGGAAGAAAAGGAGCAAAGGCAACAAAAGAGAAAAGGTAGCAAAGGCAGCAAGCTTGGGTCAAGTCATGAATGTATTGAATCAAGTTGTGAATGTGCTAAGAAAAGTAATGAACGCGTTCAACAAATGGAGGAAGTTGCGAATGCACGGGTCAAGTCAGGCTATTCACATTCAGTACAGAAAGCAAAGGAAAATTCAGGTGTATGCATATAGAATGTGTGCAACAAAGAAAAAAAATGAATGAACAGGCCAAGTCGGGCTGGTTTTAATTGCATGCAGAAGTGGTTCTGCATTCAGAATATCATGAATGACTTGGGTGTTCTACGTGCAGCAAAGAAGAAATGAACGAGTGCAACCAAAGAAGCAAAGGCGTGAAGGAGTGAATGAGCAGGTCAAGTCGTGAAAATACATGTTTAGAATAGTGTTAGTAGATCACACATTGCAATCGGCGATTTTTATGTTTATTTTTAAGTATTCACAAGCTATATATTTTAAGTTGCGGTGCAAAGTATATCGCATACCGCAGAAAATAAGGAAAACCCATTATGGTAAATGCTAAAAGGTGCGAAATGCGATAAGGTTTTCAAGCCAATTCGCAAAATCACAAATTGCAAGTGGTGATAACGTTTTATTTGAGCAAATTGCGACATCGAAATTGTGATAAGTGGTGGGACCCAATCAAAAATCGCAAATCAAAAAGTCAGAAGGCTGAGAACACAAGGGTTCAAATTGATTCTTTCGAAATGTGAAATGCGAGATGGGCTGAATGTGATGCAACATAGAGCTCAATTCTAAAGTATTTCAAGTCCAGGGCTATGCATATTTCCTTAAGAAATTTCATCCGAAGATCGACAGGCGCACATAACATGAAACACAAAAGCAACGCCGAAATGTGAGGTGCGAAGTGGAGCGGACTTGATGTAGCTCAGAGTTTAATTCTAAATAATTTAAAGTCTAGGGCTAGGTATATTTGGTTAAGAAATCGCATCGGGAGAATGGTTGAGAAATGTATAAACAAATAACAAAGGAAGTTGCCAAATTGCAATAAGAAACTGAACATGAAGACCGGTCAGAGTTGAATTTTAATATCTTTTAGATACAGGGTATATGCATTTTTATAAGAAATTTCTTAAGAAAAGAGGTGGAGATTTATAGCAATAACACAAGAAACTCTGATATGTGATATGAGGTTGGATGCGATATAATTTAGAGGTAAATATTAACATATTTTATGTACAGGTTTAATGTGTTTGCGTTGTTTTTATGAAGAAATCGTTGGAAGTGGAGGTCGACTCGGGTTACAAAGAAAAGGCCTGAACGCATGGAAAATGGACTCGGTTAGAGAGATCCGAAAGTGCATGCAAAAAGGTTCAATGTTGTAGCTATAAACGAAACTCTGAATGCAGAGGAGGAGACTTGGGCAAGTGACCCAACTGTAGAGTAAAGGTACTGTAGAAATTTATAAATCAAAAGGATGAACAGTGCGGGCAAAGGAGAATAGACAGAGTTGGGTAAAAGACAGTTAAAATGACATTTTTGGAAATGTGCCAGCTAGGTCAAGTCAAGCAGAAGATTATCATGCTGCAGAAGTGTAAATGTAACAACAGGAATTCAAAAGGCAATGAAAACGACAAATAAGACAAAGGGACAGCAGGCAGAGAAGACAAAATGAATAGAAAAGCAAGAAGCTGAAAGGGCCTAATTGAAATATTGTTGTAACTATAAATTTTTTTTCATTGATTATTTGATATTTTTTGTGATGCAAATGAAAGTCTCCATAGGCATAGGAAAAACTCCATGAGTGCTATAATGATTATTTCTAATGTAATAACCTGAACTGAAGAATGAGGAATCGAATGGGTGGAAGGAATAGGGTCAGACCTATTCACTTCGTATTCCCTGTAGAATGAAAACAGTCATGTAGTTATCTGTATAAAACATGTAATATCAGAGTGCAAAGCGAGGTTATAAAGCGGCAGAATGGATGTGAGCAGAAGAATGTAAGAGAGTTGTAGAAGGTTAGAGAGTGGAAGAATGAGTGTGAGAAGATAGAGATGTTGTGCACATCCAGATCTGATATGAAGTAGATATGAAGGCTGAAAGGGCACCAATAAAGAAGGAGTAAAACAGAGTTGATATCCAGGTAAATCAACATATGATTTTGTTGTAGTGTGAGGGAGTTGGTGCTTCCATATCAAAATGTAACTTGATATATGGTCAATTGTAGCTGGTTGAGGTAGGAGCCTCCTGTGGGTTGTAGCCTGCAGAAAATATATGTGAGTTGGATCTTCCTTGCAAGTTGTAGCTTGCATAAATTGAGGTAGTAGCCTCCTGTAGGTTGGAGCCTACATAAAATCAGTGGTGAGAGGGATTTGGAGCTTGCCTTTGCATCACAACAATAATAAGATGTGGTTTTATCCCTTATGGTTTTCCACTTATATCTATTTTCTATGTGCACGATGATTATGTGTTGATGTATTGTGTTCAATATGATTATTAATTGTTGCCAAAATATTAAGTTTTTTGATTAATTATATATTAAGTTTCTTATGAAATGGAGGTGTAAATAAGTTTAAAGAAAAGAGTTTTAAATGTCCATGAATGTACTAAACTGATTCACCCCACCCCCGCCCTCTCAGTTTAGCTAAGGGTTCATCAATTGGTATTAGAGTTGGTTCCTTTAGTAATAGTTTAACAACTGGAAGGAGGTCCTAGGTCCCTAAAATGGCTAGCCTAGAAGGATGTTGAACAAATAAAGCCCCATCATTTACTGGCACAAACTATGCTTTCTAGAAAATAAGAATGAGGACATACTTAATGTCTCTAGGAATAGAAGTTTGGGCTTCTTTGGAAGAAAAATATGCACCAAAGGATACAAACACTAAGGAAGAAGCCAAACTAAATTTTAGAGCTAATGCAAAAGAAATGAATTCAATCTTGAGTTGTCTAAGTGAGTCATAATTTATCAAAGTAATGCACAGTAAGACTGCCAAAGATATCTGGGATACTTTAGGAAACATTCATGAGGGAGATACAAAGGTGAAGATGGCCAAATTGCAAACACATAGTACTCAGTTTTAAAACTTAAAAATGAATGAAGATGAAGATATAACTGCATTCTTCTTAAGATTTGCAGAAGTTGTGAATATCATGTGAGGCCTAGGAGAAGAAATTAAAGAAAGTGTTGTAGTCCAGAAAATATTGAGATCTCTACCATCCAGGTTTAATCCTAAGGTTTCTGCCATAGAAGAAACAAAAAACTGGGAAACCTTAACTAGAAACCAATTAATTGGGAACCTAACGACATATGAGATGAGACTTCCTAAAGGGAAGTCAAACACAAGGGAGGTTTCCTTTAAGGCAGACAAGTGCATAGAAGAAAAGGTACATGCTCATGCTTTGATGAAGAAGAAGCCAAAATTTTCAAAAGATTGGATAGAGGCATAGGCAAGTACAAAGGTAAAATTCCTTTGAAGTGCTTTAATTGTGGAAGAGTGGGGCGCTATGCCTCAAAAAGTCCCAATAAGATAACAAAGAATCAGTCTGAAAGGAAAGAGAAAAGAAGCTCCTATAATATGCAGAAAGGGAATAAATTTAACATAAAATCATTTTATTCTCAGCAATACGGCAGTGCATCTGAAACCTTAGATGAATCCTTCAATGAATAAGGAACCTCTGAATTTGTCTTGATGGCCAAGGAAGAGCTTGAAGATGATCTCCTAGAATTTGATGAAGAAGGTGAGGTGGACCTTGAGGGGGAGTTTATAAGTGCCCTAAAGGAAATTGAAAGGCTTAAACTTAAGAGTAAGAAAAAAAAGAGATGCTTCTAAAATATGCAAAGACAAAACCAGATCCAGAAGACCTTATTAAACTGAAATTTGAACTAGAAGAATCAAAGAAAATAGAGGATATTCTGAAAAGGGAAATAAAGGAGAAAAGTTAGGAGCGTGAAAAGTTGGAAGAAGAAGTCGTAAGCCTAAGGAAGAAATCAGAAAATTCCCAAATGGAATTAACTCTAAATATTCCACAAATGAAAAGCTCTGAACAGTTGGACAAAATACTAAATTCTCAAATATTTCCTCTTATAAATGTCGGGATAGACTATGAAGGAGAAAACAGTAAATCCAAGGTTGAAGATAACAAGGGTATCACTTTTGTGAAAACTGTAATAAAAGAAAATGATAACTCTCAACAATATAATATTATTGCAGCTAGAAGACTGATAGAAGAAAGGAGTAGGTTGTGTAAGCATATCAGAGATGAGATTACCTCCATGGAGAACTCAAAGAAGGCAGACATTGAAAGATATGATGAAGTATCCCAAAAGAGATCCACAGAAGCACAAGGCAGCAAGAACTTGATGTGTAATGAAACAAACAGAAACAAGCAGCAACATCAAGAGACAAAGAATGAGAGGAAGAAGCAAGCAGTTGAAAAAAGCTCAATTGTTCCTGAAGATCAATTGAACAAGTTTGGAAGATCTCAAAGGAGGTTCTTTCCTCCTATGAAAAATATCACATGTTTCTCTTGTCATAAACCAGGACATATTGCAGCAAATTTTAAGACAAGGCATATCAAATTTAACCAGCAAAAGATGCAACAAATAAGAGGACCCCCTCAAGTAATAAAATGGAAAAGACAATATTTCACCAAGTACACAAATCATTTCCATGGCTATTGCTATTCATGCAATGAATATGGGCATGCAACAACTCAATGTAAGACAAAGCAAATCATGTTGAACCAGCAAAGGATGCAGCAAATGAAAAGACTACCTCAAGCAAGAAAATGGAGATGATAACGTTTCACCAGGTACACAAATAATTTTCAAGGCTACTGGTATGCATGCAATGAATTTGGACATAAACTTGTTGAATGTAAATTATGTTAAAAAAGGAGCACAAAATGTTATACATCAGCCTAAACGTACCTAGGTAAAATAAGATGTTATGTTTGCCCTAAGCTTGGACACAAAAGCGAATGACTGCAGGCTTCCAGATATAGTAAAGGACTCTAGACAGATGATGGAACCAAATCAAATAAGACCAAACTATGAATCAAAAAGAAATTCAAACATTATGAGGAAACCCAACAAAGTATGGAAGAAGAAGAAAAAGGGGGAACCTGTTACTTTAATGAAATTTTGAATCCATCATAGTCTTAGGGGAGATGCTATAGGAAGCAATGCAGATATCCAGTCAGTGATAGACAATAAGAAACATCCCAGGGGGAGATCAGTTCATAAAAGGCCCCCATAAGAGTTGTTAAAGAAGAGCTTCTTGAAAAAAGAACAACTAAAATTTCAGGAAGGGAAAGGGAAATTCCTCTGGAAGAGAAATATAGAGGAATAAGGACACATGAAGCATTCAATTCTAATTTGAGATAGCCAATAGATTGATGGAAGAAGAGAAAGCAACAAGCAACCATGGTGGTAAAGGGAACATCATTCATGAACTTGGAAACTAAGAGGATGATTACACTGTGTGTGTCTCACTACAAGTGTTGATAATGGAAAAAAATTGTTTTAAGAAGGATGAATATGAAAAGTGTTATTATTGGAGCAGTGGTGTGATACAAGTCCTCACGATCAGAATATCATGGTATGCATCATGGTGGTGGTATGGAAGAAATAAATCAAGGAAGTAGTCCCAGCGTTGTCAACATTATAGTATATGTGGATTAATCTCTAGTTGCTCTGATTATTGCAAAGTATCTTCTGATTGTAAATGCTGGAGAATGTCGAGCTGCATTATTAAAGCATGGAAAGGTCATTAAAAGTGTTAAAGGATAATTATCTTGTTTGCATTTTAAGTGTTATATTAAGAATTGAAGCAATATCTATTCTTGGATATAATTGCATGCCTTCCTCAAGTCAGTATGGATATATCTTCAAGGCCTATTTCTTAAAGATCATTCATAAAGCTATGTGAAGTCTGTTTGTTGAGACTTCAATTAAACAAATTGAAGATGTTTAGCTGAAGATCATTATGATAGAACAGTTGAAGTATCTAAATCATGATGGGCTAGCTATGCTAATCTTAATATTGAATTTCAAAGAGTCTATTATTGATTCATCTGAAGCTTACTTCAGCAGAAAGGAATAACCGATATTTCACCATTGCAGAGAGTTGATCATTGAACTACATACCCCCTTGTGTCATAAATAAATGTGTATAGTTGATAGTAATATTGTACAATGCATGGAATGTATCAAGCCTCAAAGGTTTTATGTTTAAATTTGTAAATTTTTAATATTAAATTCATTGGGCCTTTTAGATTGAAAGATATTGTCTAATATTACAATAAAGTGTAAGCCCTATTTCGACTCATTTTTCACATCAAAATCAAGGGATTTTGGCTTGGAGTGATTATATGTTTAGAAGTATGGCACATATCACCAATATCAAGCATAAGGGACAAAATTAAAGAACATTCTATGTCCCTGACATGCCTTCCAACATTCTCATGAGTTTGGGAAAGCATTAATTTTGCAACATATGCATGTAATCTCTATGTTTTTCAGAGTGTTACCTCAACAATGCTCATATATCTTATGAATTCTGCATTTCAGTCACAATGATGGCCTACTACAATCTTGTAATGTGGAAGTGCACATAAAGCAATGCTTGTGTGTAACATAAAGCAACACCCATTGCGTATGCATAAGATCAGAAAGAAGTAATACAATGATGGAGTGTGTATATTCGTTTAATAACAAAAGACATGAATGAAGAATGCTTATACTGAACTCAAAGAGGAGCTGCTCTTGAAGCACCCAAGCATTATTATTGGAGCAACGTTGGTATTGGACCAAGCATTACTGATGTGTTGAGCATGCATTGAAGTTGGGCATGTTTTGTTTTGTAGATTCTGTATATTTTTTACTGTTGTTGAGAAGTGAAATGACCGCATGGATTATCAATGGGTATCATATTATCTCGTGGCCTTGGATGCATAGACACTTTTGGCATAAGTGTATAAATTTATTAATAATGATAGTATTAATGGATCCTCTTGATCTAACAAATTAATCTTATGTTTAATACAAAATCCTTCCACTTAATTCTTTGTGGAAATTAAATTGCCAATTGCAAAACATATGAAGAAAATCAATCGCACATAAACACAGTTGTTTAACGGGAAATATTAAAGCTAAAAACCCCAACTATCATATATTATGTATATAATTGGAATCATGTAAAAATATCATACAAATCTTAGTACATCAAGCTCTCAATACAATCAACAATCATTACACACTGTCATGCAAAAATTTGCATATCTATGCACCAATTTCTCGCCTTCTGACAACCTGCCTCCACTGCACAATCCTTGCTGAAGAAGACCTTTGAATGAATTCGAATTGGCCTTGCCTTGACTACGCAATCCTCATTGGCATCCCCAATGTGTGTCAGATGCATTGATTGCATCACTTTAGTCACAATAGATAGTCCATCTCACCCTTTCACCTATCTCTCCACTGGGTCTCCACTGGATCTGACATGCAAGTAGTTAACTACTGTATTTGTTCAGTTGAAAGTGAGTTATTAGTTGTGAATTAATTAACTAATTAATTCACTAAACACTCACCAGTGTATCTTTCAGTTAGACTAGATACAACTAGCTCAACTGAGTTTAACTCACTTAACTGAGTTAAACTAAATAACAACTCCCATAACTACCCTTCCAACTCTGTCACAACTCTGCCACTTCAGTTCTAACTGAGTCCACTCATGCATGAGTCACCTATTAGCCACCTATAAATTTTGATATACCAAAAGGTGGCTAAGTTTGTTTTCAAGCCATCAAGAGATATATTTCCTTTGAAAATCTACCATCCTTGAAGTCTTATGTTTGTTCCATCCTGGAGGTTCATCTTCACTGTTGTTTCCATCTTAAAGCCATGCTGTTTCACCAAAGAAAGTTGTACCAAAGGCCACTGAAACTGCCTATTTTCACTTATTTCCCTTCATTTTCATGAAGCCTTATTTTCGTCTTTTAACCCTCCATTAAGCCTCTGAAGGCCTTAAATCCCCTTCAAACCTTGTGAAAACCCCTTTACAAATTTTGAAACCCTGTCTTTACACCTATCGGAATCTCCAATTTCCTCAAAAAACCCTTGAAAATCCTTGAAAATCTTCATGTTTACACTAAGGCCTTAAGTCCCTTTCGGCCTTAGCCCTAGCCCCTTTCCTTCATGCGACCCAGAGCCATAACCAAGCGCTGACCCTCAATCGCTAATCACAATCGGAACTTTCTTTTCGGTCTTTTCCCTTTGTTCTTCATAATTTTCCAATGCGATGAGTTTTTCTCCCCCAATCGCCTATGTGATCTGGACCATTGATCTCTTCTGATTCGACGGCCAGCGCTTAATCGCATAGTGAAAATCCAGTCTTCCCTCTTTTTCTTTGCCCCTGATGGCCGACTCCGATTTAATCCTGGCCGTTGAATCCATAAGAACCAATGGTCAGGATTCGATCGCACCTTGTTCGCAGAGCCCATCACTCGATCCCGCTGATTCTAGCTGGACCATTGATCTTTCCAAATCCGACGGCCAGTGCTTAATCACACATCGCAAATCCAAAGGTGTCACTCACTTGCCTCCTCCAATGTCGATCATGCGATTTGATCTCAGCCGTTGAATCCACAACAACCAATGGCCATGATTCAATCGCGCTTTGTTCGTTGCCCCTGTCATCGCATCCGCCGATTTGATCTGTACCATTGAATCCACAAGAACCAACGGCTAGGATCTCATCGCACTCTGCTCATAACTCTTCACCATCCCGACCTCCGATTAGATCTCCACCGTTGATCATGTTCGATCGGATGGTCCACATTGCTTCTGGTCATTAGACCCTGCCCTTCTCATTCTCCCCCATCGACAAATCTCTGCCGTCCATCCCCATAGATCCGACGGTCAAGATCTATCCCGCGCACTTCTCCCATCGCAATCTTTCCACACCGTCGGATCTGGGCCCTCCGATCGAACGACCGATAATTATTTTCGCAAAAGTTTTCTGCCTGCAATTTAATCCCCGAAAAAAGTCCAAAACCAACGGTATTCAAAGGGACACGCATCAAGCAATAGACTGTATCGCATTTTTTTTGGCGAAACTGTTTACCACCAAAATATTTTGTAAAAACCGCTACCAGTTTTCCACCAAACCACTTTCCCTCACAATGTTATCTTCTGCCTTAATCTTAACCGTTGATCTCTAAGATCGGACGACTCTCATTGTTTGTCACCTCCATTCACTTTTCACTCGACCTTTCATATGATCCCATCGAAAGATCCCCACCATTGATTATTCTAATCCAATGGCCCACATTATATCAAATTTCATTTCTTTCTCCATTCATCAAACCTCTCCAACGACTTCATCGGACAATCTCCACCGTAGATCATCCTGATCTTACGGTCCTAGTTTATCCTCGCACCCAAACCTCCAAAGCACCTGGTTAGCTGCTCTGCCAGTATTTTTTCCCCATTTTTCCACTGCAATCACATTCTTCCTCACTTCTCCTCCACCACCCCAGAGCCTCTGCAAGCATTCTAACCAAGCCCGCATGGATTTCTTAACACGTTTATCGTATGATTGCAGGTTCTTAATGGCCGATGAAGGAATTAATGTTTTACAGTCACAGAGGTGACACACAGGGTCAGATAGCAGTCTCAGGAATAGGAAAAAAAGTCAAAAGACCAAAAACAGAAGGCGAGGGTGTGTCAATCAACAGATCATATCCATGAACCATCAGTGACCCTCCAGCTCAGCGAAATCCTCCACTTGTACACAAAACACTCAGAAAAGATGATGATCACATTTTCCAGTGGTAGGACACACAACATAAGAAGACTAACATCAGTACATAAGCATTTCGAGCAATCAGCAAAATAAAAGCATAAACAGAGCTAATAGAGGTTTAAGTACAAAGAGACAAAGCAGTTATTGATGCAAAATGAGGACTGACACATACATGACCTATACCCATGCACACAAGTCTGCCAAGCAGTTATTACACCAGGGAAGCTACTACAAACTGTCAGAAGAATTTATTTAGGAGTATGGGATGTCCTCATAGCCCATTCTTCACTTAACTCACACCGAGAATATAACAGTACCTCTCCAGATGATTTTCTTCTCAAGGACACCCTTTGGGTGATTTCTGTCATATCAAAATAGTCTCAAACGAGCTACAAAGTTATTGATCCTGTCTAGAATTCAATGAATGTTTAAGGCACAGAATGGAGCATTCGAAATGCCTTCTTATATCTCTGATGTTCATTAAAACTATCCCCACCTACTTTTCCCATTTTCCCTATAAATACTCTTCGAAGTCTCATTGTAAAAGGTTGGCATTTTGTGATTTATACAGTAATACATATTGCTGCTTTGAAGAAGCCTTGGTGTTCTGAAAGAATGTGAAGATCTATGTTTTTCTGTTGATGAAGGAGGCAGGACCATTGGATCCCTGAGCCTAGTTTTGGTGAAGTACTTCTTATTGTTAATGTTATTTCCTGTTTTTTCCACTTTGTTCTATCATGCTTTGCTTACAGTAGGATAAAAAGTTTAGGCAGAGAAATGTATCTTAGAAGCACCTCTTACCTGTTTATCCTTTAGTGTTTATATTTTTTTTGCTACTAAATATGATAGGGTAGTCTCATAGCTCTCTTGAATATTTAGTTTGTTTATTTCAAAAATGGTTAATTCGGTTGTGATAAAGAATGTTTAGGCGTTCCCTCTTTCTTTACCACTGCATATTGTATCTGAAATATCCCTTTAATTATTAATGCTTGCAGTTCAACAGAGGAACTTGTTTCAATCATACCCTCTGTTCGTTATTGTGACTGTTGTGTTAAAGGTCCCTATAATTGCAGTCCTAGTTGTCTAAGGCGTTCCCTCTTCTTTGAATGCAATTGTATGTCTCTGTTGATTGAGCCTTCAGTAGTAAACTTGTAGGAGGAAATAGGGCGTTCCCTGAATCCTATAATTTGTTAACGAAGGTTTTAGTCTGCATTTCTCTTTCCTTTGAGTGTTTACATTGATTAATTCTAAAGTAGTGAGCTTATTGGAGGAAATAGGGCGTTCCCCAAATCCTTTAAGCCATTGTGAAAGGGTTTAGCTTGCTTTCACTCTTAGTCCTTAATGTTCATCCCATTTCACCTATATTATTCAACAGATCCTTGACCAAGTTAGATTTTCCCTCTGGTTTCCCTTCCTTCTCAGTCATAACTATTTGGACTTTCACATGACTCCATTTCCCAATGGCTTGTAGATTCCCATGCTCTATCTATACCGCATGAAACACATTTGTCCAACCAAACAAACAAAACAAACAACCTTGCACATCATAACTAGCCTAAAATCAACTACTAAAGCTTTCAAGATATATCATTATAACAACATAGAGAGATCCCTCTCTGGATCCAGGAGGGCTAGATCTTGAGATCCCAAAGCAGTTTTGATGTTGTCTTGTCTTTTGGTCAGCCAATCTACCAAAACACAGGAACCCCAAAACCACCCTAGGAATTAAGTAATTCCTTATTATCAGTGCCAAATACATTGAAATAAAGTGTAAGAAAATAGTGTATATTGTATGGGATTATTAATAAAGAGCAATAATAATGTTATTACACTCTAACCCAGACCCAGCGATCTCAAATGAACTTAGCTATCTTCTAAAATACAATTCATCTTTCACATTTGATATATAAGGTTGTGATCTGCAAATTGAATATTATGCCATGTCTAAAAATAGACATACACCTAAAAATAGCCTGCGGGCCCCACTTAGTGAAGGTGCTTACTTTTCACTAAGCTCATCATCTTGTTGAATCTCAACACTCTCTCTCAACAAGATAGGGATTATCCTTCACCCCGATCTTGCCTCTATGGTATTTGAATTTTCTCCTATTGAGCGCCTTCGTCAGAATATCTGCATCCTGATCTTATGTAGGAATGTACTGAAGCAACATGATCTTCCACTACACACAATCTCTGATATAATGATACCGGATATCAGCCATGTTTGAATCCTGTGGAAACACATAGATTAATCTAGGTTAGTGGCACAGTTATCACCGTGCCCATCATGGATCTGTGACTGAGCCCGAACAGCAGACTGGGATCCCTCATCAGATAAGTCTCAATGAAACTGGTGCTGCATTCTTCTGCTGTCACTAGACATTCTGAATCTTTCTGTTGTACCAAGGGTGTTGTAGATCTGATGCGAAGCCTCGATGTATATACAGCGGTTGGGTTTGCAAATGCCTTGTGAAGCCATGAAACTGCTCATCACATTTATTCTGTACATGACACCTGTATGGCCTTTTGAGATACCTTAGGATATGCTAGCACCATTAGAGAGCCCAGTGACTTCTTATCTTTCAAACTGGCTGGTTCACCACATAGCATATGTTTTGATGTGCATCTTCAATGCGGCAGACCACCAAATGAAAAGTGGCATCCACTACCTCTGCCGATGTAGCATCCTCTTTCCTCCAATTTCCTGGAAGAGGAGTATCCATGGGCTTGCAGTCCTCCATGTAAAACTTACCAAGTATCTCCCGAACATAATTTCCTTGAGACACAAACAATTCACCTTCTCACTACTATATTTCCAATCCAAGGAAATAATGAAGGAGGTACAAATCCTTCATCTCAAACTCCTTTGCAAGATTTTCCTTGCATGAGTGTATCAATTGCTCATCACCTGTTATTATTAAATCATCAACATAAATAAAAATGATTAAAATCTTACCCTCCACCACTATTTCGTATAGGTTTTCATCTGCATCACTCTTGGTGAAGCCAAGTCTGGTGAAATAGCTGTCGATTCGTGTGTACCAAGCACGTGGTGCTTGCTTTAGCCCATACAACGCTCTTCTGAGTCTGCACATATGTGACTCGTTGCTGAAGATATCAAATCCTTCAGGCTTCTCAATGTACACCTCTTCCTCAATGATCCCATTAAGGAACGTAGTCTTCACATCCATCTAATGAATGTGCCAATCCATCTGCACTGATAGAGCAAGGATGGTCCTTATGGAAGAATACCGTGTGATAGGTGCAAAGGTTTCTTCATAATCAATCCCCTCGATCTGTGAGAAGCCCCAGGAAAAAAATCTTGCCTTATACTTCTTAACGCTCCCATCAGCAGCTTGCTTTACCTTGTAGATCCATATTGAACCTATCACTGATTTACCCACCAGTATTGGAACAATCTCCCAAGCATTCTCTAACAATGGAGTCATAATCCTCCACCATGGCATCTACCCATGTGGGCTCTTGCACTGCTTTTTCAAAAGAAGATGGATCTGTGAGGATACACTTGCTCATAAGAGCCATGTATCCAGTAAATCGGTCAGGTGACTGTCTCTATCTGCGCTGTGATGTAGGGACTCCTACATTATGTGATGCATCAAGCTTCAGTCTCTTAGCTTTTGTGGTATGATTTCTTCCTGTTCTCATGTTTGGTTCTGCATGAGTGGACTCCTCCACTCCATGAATCTCCTCCTGTGGCTGATCCACATCTAGAGGCTCATCTTTTGGAACAAGAAATTCCTCCTCTGCATGCAAGTGTAGCTCCCTCTCAAGCGACAACTTCATGGCCTTCACCTCATTGAATTTTATATCTTGTCGCACCATAGTCATTCAACTATTTGGAAAATACACACGATAATTATGGGGTGTTTCTGTGTACCCCACAAATATCCCAACTTCTATAGTCGGCTCCAGCTTCTTCCTGGTGTCCTTTGTAACATGAATGTAAACAGATGAGCCAAAAATATTCAAATGAGAAATATCAGGCTTCTTACCAATAAAATCTTCTTCAGGTGTCTCATGCCAAGTACTCTATGAGGACAATGATTTTGCACATAAAACACAATGTTGCATGCTTCTACCCACAAGTTCATTGGTAGGCCCTGGACATACAACATAGCTCGTGTAGCACCCACGATCGTTCTATTATTCCTCTTCGCGACCTCATTCTTCTGTGGGTTATGAGGCACCATGAGTTCTCTTCAAATTCCTTCTTTGCTACATAAGTCTTTGAATTCATTAGAGATATATTCACCACCATTATCGCTCTGCAGAGCCTTCACTTGCTTCCCCGACTCCTTCTCCACCAATGCTTTAAACTCACATAACTTTTAGAATTTTTCACTCTTCTTCTGCATGAAGAATATCCAACATATATGAGAATAGTCATAAAAAAATATAACATAATACCTATGTTTTTTTGTTGAAGAAACCGAGAAAGGTCCACACACGTCTGTGTGAATTCTCTCCATGATCACTGAAGCACAGTTCTCATTCTCATGAAAGGTGGTTTTCGCAAACTTACCCATAGTACATCCCTTACACTAATTTTACTGCGCAAGAGTACCCTTGGGAAGTCGAGTAGAAATATGTTGCAAAATCTTCAAGGCACCATGGTGAAGATGGCCCAATCTCCTATGCCATAATTCGCCCTCATCCTGACTCACTTCTTCTGCTTTGCCCATCATTGCAGCGCAACCATCTACCTCCATCTATCCTCTTGGTTTGAATCATTTTTTTGTGTCATAAGAAAGCTTTTCCCTCACTGAAAACAACATCATAACCTCTGTCCTTCAACATAGCAATCGAGACCAAGTTCTTCTTCAAACCTAGAACATGCATAACGTCTTTCAACAGAAATGGTTTACCTAACTCCCTCTCAAAGGTAATGGTTCCAATTCCGGTTATACTATATCTACCATCGTGACCCATCTCTATATGCATTTGGAGATCCTTCTCCTCCAAGTCACTAAAAAACTCCTTGTCTCCCGTCATATGGAAGGAAGCACCACTATCAAGATACGACATCGATCCCATTGTAGTTCAAACCAAGAATGCGATTAAAGAGAAATAAAGTTCAAATTGCAAGGCTAAGGCCTCAACCGCTGCAGCTCCAGAAACCTTCTTGTTCTTCTTTTTCTGTGGGCAGTTGGTGGTGATATGCCCATGTTCGTGACAATGAAAACACTTCACCTTGGACAAATCCAGCTTCTTTCCTTTAGCCTCGGATTTTGGATGGGATTTATTGCCCTTCCCTTTCCTTGCTTTGGCAGCCAAAGCGCAATTCTCTTCATCATCATTCTTCGATGAAGAGCCATCCCTGATATTCCGCCTTATCTCCTCCTGCACAAGATCCGACCAAAGTCGCTCCCAATCCGACAGTTTCTCATGTCCATTGATAGAGTCTTCGTAGCTGTGCCAACTCTTCGGAAGCCCAAGGAGAGCCAATCTCACCAATTCATCATCCGCAACTGTAATTTCCACACTCCTCAACTCATCCCTACATCAGAAAAACTTCATGAGATATTTTGGAATACTGCCGCCCTTCTCCATTTTGATTTTCTGAGCTTATCTTTCAGTGCCAACTTCCTATGGTCGTTGCTGCTGTGGAAAATATCTGTCAAATCTTTCCACATTGAAAATGGAATGGATTTCCCGTGAAGGCTTGACACAATATGGTATTTCACACCTTCCAACATAATTCTTCTTATCTTCACTACCTTCTTTTTCCATGCATCAAGTAATGCAGCATTGCTAGAAGTAGGCTTAGGAATATCACTATCGATGAATGCCTTCAATCCATTATCTTCAAGCACCGCCTCCATCCTATCCTTCCTGGCTATGTTTTTCAAGCTACCCTCAAGGGCATACTCCAACCGCAACCCATTGAAATACATTTCAATGAATACTCAACTGTCGCACCAAGAAATTTCTGTAGCAAATTCGAATTGTCCACCAGCACAAAACTCAACACCTTTTCAGAATTTCAATCTCCAGTGATTAACACTGCTCTGATACCATGTATAAATTTATTAATACTGATAGTATTACTGGATCCTCCCGATCTAACAAATTAATCTTATGTTAAATACACAATCCTTACACTTAATTCTTTGCAGAAATTAAATCACCAATTGAAAAACATATGAAGAAGATCAATCGCACATAAACACAGTTGTTTAACGAGAAAGATTAAAGCTAAAAATTACAACTATAATATATTATGTATATCAATGGAATCATGTAACAATCTCATACAAATCTTAGTACATCAAGCTCTCAGTACAATCAACAATCATTACACACTGTCATGCAGAAATTTGCGTATCTATGCACCAATTTCTTGCCTCCCGACAACCTGCCTCCACTGTGCAATCCCTGCTGAAGAACACCTCTAAATGAATTCGAATTGGCCTTTCATTGACTGTGAAATCTTCATTGGAATCTACAATGTGCGTCAGATGCATTAAATGCATCACTATAGTAACAACAGATAATCCATCTCACCCTTTCACCTATCTCTCTACTGGGTCTCCACGGGATCTGACATGAAAGTAGTTAACTACTGTATTTGTTCAGTTGCAAGTGAGTTATTATTTTTGAATTAATTAACTAATTAATTCACTAAACTCTTACTAGCTCAACTGATTTTAATTCACTTAACTGAGTTAAACTAAATAACAACTCCCATAAGTACTCTTCCAACTCTGTCACAACTCTACCACTTCAGTTCTAACTGAGTCCTCTCATGCATGAGTCACCAACCTGTTATGAATATTTTATTAAGTATTAGTTAGATATAGTTATATTAGGTTTTATTAACTGAAAGTATCATGCCTCTTCACCAAGGGACACCTTGAGGCTATATTTAAAGCCCAGGCGATCCCTCATTGTAATCATATCATCTTTTCATCATTAATAATATATATTTATCAAGTTTACCAGAGTTTTTCCACTCCATTGGTATCGGAGCCATCGCTCTTTGGATCTGTGTGATCACCAGAATTTAGGAATCAAAGGAAATTCCAAAAATCGCAGATTTTTACCCAACCCCTTCTGCTCTCTCACGCCACTCTGCCTTTGCTCACAAACCCTGATTCATAATTCCCTCACATTCAACGCTTTCCCTCAGTGAATTTGAGGACTGCAACTCAGTGAAGAATTCGGTGAAAAACCACAATAGTTTCAAGGAGGCTGAGGAGGAATATTTCTTTGTGTTTGGTGCGGATTCTAGGAGCAACCTAGCCGCAGATCTGAGACAGACCACAAAAAAATTGTGTGGACAGAACAGGCAAACAATAGCTCGGAATTGCTGTCCTGTGGGTGGTTCAGACTCTGGTTAAAGATTTTGGAGGCTCAGATCATTTGTTTGGACAGAATCTAACCACAGAAAGAACAATCAAACTTGGATTGTTGACTGCTGTAAAATATCGGATTGACAAGTGTATTGAAGCCTTGTTTTAAGGCTTGGATCTGTGGTTATAATTACAACCCTGTTTTAGGGTTAAAATCTTTAGAGTTAAGCCTAAAAACATCTCACTCACTCCTATCGTGGTATACCTGTAATATTACACCTTTTGGAGGCTCGGAACAGGGTTGCTGGAGCTTGGACTTGATTGCAGTAGGCAGAGACCAGTCGAGAACATCTTGAAGACAACACTGTAAGCTCAGAATTGACAGACATCTGTGGTGATACGTTCTCAGATCTCTGAAATACTACGACTGACAAATCTTCAATTCCGATTCCTTTTCCAGTAGAGCTTCAAGCTGTTGCTGCCCCTCGCATACATCGGTTCCCCACTTTATCACTGGATTCCCAAAGTGAAAATTCTCTCAATTAAGCAGAGATTCCACCACATTCTTCTTCCCTTTTGGAAGTAACGCACACAGTTTGCATCTCTCTGCTGCACTAAGATTTTCTCGCCACGTGTTCACTGTTAGAACATTTCTCAGGTCATCCAACAGAAGTATATCGAGGGTTTTATGCACCGGTTGGTAACAACAACAACAAAAAAAATCGTGAACCATTCATTCTGCCCGCCAACAGACGAAAAAATTGGTTCACCCCCTTCGATTCTGCAGCATCCACTGTCAGTAAAAGGCGTGGTAAATAAGTTTATATTAAAAATTAAAAAATCGAAAAGTTTTCAGTGAAAGCCGTGGCCGTGGGCGTAAACACCGTTTGATACATCATAATATAATTTATAAATTATATATATTTTATAATATATATATATATATATATATAATTTATAAAACACTTATATATAATTTATAAAAAAGGAAGGAAATCTGGACGGCGTGGGTTTGGTATAATTCTGAACGGCTGCATATATATGGACGGCTGTTTAAATCTGGACGGGTAACGTCTTGTGAGCATATATATTAAAAAATCGATATAATTCTGAGCATATATATTAAAAAGTCAAATTGTTAAAAGTATATCAAACAGTGTGTCCAAACGGAACGGGCACATTTGTGACGGAACAATTTTTTTAACTATATAAAATATATAATATATAGTTTGATTGATAATCATATACATATATATTATAATTATATAATTTATTTATATATATAATTTTCATTTAATAATTATATATATATAACAATTATATAATTAAATTATATATATTATATAATTTTTAATTAAAAATTGTATATATATAATAATTATATAGTTTAAAAAAAAACAAAATTATTATTAATTAATTAATTAATTAAATATTAATTAATTAATTTTAAAGAAAAAAAAAGAGAAACTGGCAGAAAGATATTTTCCACCTCATACCTGTTCAATATGTCTTTATCAATGATGACGATTGATCAGATAAAAAGGCAAATATGGCTAAAACAAATGGAGGCCATAGAAAAGCTTAGCAAAGCAATGAACAATATGACAGAACTCTTCAGTAAGCTAAATGATAAAATAGATAAGTTAAGTCCGACACAATCCCCAATATCTCCCAACAGGGAACAAAATAAACAAAACAATTTCGCAGATTCGGGGAACTCAGAAGAGCATCAGGAAAAAGATGATTCCCCACATCACCATGAAGATACAGATGATTGTAAACAACAAACTGTTCCATCCCCAGAATTGAACGAAACATATGAAGCGACAAACAAATCCGAAGCCACTGATATAACGACAGAAGCTGTTGAGGCCTTCGGTGATGAAGCAGATATGGTTGTTAAGAATGAAGCATTTGATGATGAGGAGAAGTTACATCAGACAATAGTTGTTGGTAAGTTACCTCTAAATCTAAAAAGGAATCACAAAAAATCACCATAAGAACAAGGAATAGCTGGGAAACATGAAAAAGTATTCCAAGATCTACCCATAAAAGTGTCTTCCAATAGGAAAATCAAACGTCCAATAGAAGTCAAGACAGTATCCAACTCTGTCGATATCAGATCTTTTCACTATCCACATCACCAACAGATGGAGCTCGAGAAGATGCTTCCCGATCTTTTTAAAATGTGGGACGCAAGAGCTCATCGCTTGAGAAAAAACCAGACATTCGTCAACATTGTCCATCATTACGTATGCTTTGAGGACAAAGCATCTTAAGAGAGGGGCAATGTTATGAATATTTTATTAATTATTAGTTAGATTTAGTTATCATAGGTTATTAACTGAAAGGGCATGATCAAAGATCATGCCTCTTCACCAAGGGACACCTTGAGGCTATATTTAAAGCCTAGGCGATCCCTCATTGTAATCATCTCATCTTTTCATCATTAATAATATATATTTATCAAGTTTACCAGAGTTTTTCCACTCCATGCGGCCTCAACAACCACTCCACAACCACCCTAGAAATTGCGTAATTCCTTCAGCCCACTAATTTTCCAAATCTATTCACTAAAATAAAGTTCTCCAAGAGAATAAGTTGATATTTATTGTCGGATTATTATTAAGGGATAATAATAATCGACATGCATCTATTTTTAGATTGACGATCTATAAATAGGCTTCGCCCAATATTATCAAAATAGAATTTCATCTATTTTTCACATTTGACCAATCATCTACAAATAACATCCTGCAACTTATAGAATATGCTCACCATGTCTAAAAATAGACACACACCTAAAAATAGCCCACGGGCCCCACTTAGTGAAGGTCCTTAATTTTCACTAAGCTCATCATCTTGTTGAATATCAACAATAAGTGTATACCACAGAGATTAGATATATCAAGCTCTAATAATTAGTCTTAATTAAGCATGTGTTACACCTAAAATGTATGTAGCAGAGGTATGTGGGTGAATTTGAAAATCCATTATAAGAAAGTATGAGCAGCTGGCCTATGAACCAAGTTCTGTGTAAAGACATCCTTGAATCTACAACTAAATCACTGTGTAATCTGGTAGTAAAGGTGAACCATGGCTACAAAAGATATATTGGAATCATCATATTTGAAAAGATGTGTATTGCAGAAGAAGACATATTCCATCTACAATCTTCCTCCACAGATATGTATCTCAGATGAAGATCATAATATAGACTGAAGTATATTTGGAGCAGACTTTATATGTCGTATGGAGCATTCTTAGTATTTTAGTATTACTCTAATGATGCATCTCTGATTATATAAGTCTAGTATAGTTTCTTCTATGGAGTGTCCTTATCATCACTTTCAGCATTATACAAATGCAAGGAGTTTGTGCTTTGGGATGGTATCAACTTACTTTTTATATACATACAAGTTCAATGATTCCCAAAGTGTTCTCCCAACAATGCTTATACACCAAATGGAGAAGGAGTCCTAGCCAGGTATGTGGACAGAATGAAGAATGATTATGCAGAACTCTAATAAGGCAATGATGGAAAATACACTGAAAAAGGTGTAACCCTTTTCTATTAATGTCAAAGGGGGGGGGAAATAAAGCAGAGGAAGATAGACACTTCTCAGAATGAAAGGGGGAGGAAGTGTTGGAGGAAGTGTTGCCATCAATGCCAAAGGGGTAGACTGTTGGAAATATTGTCATTGATGGAAAAGGAGCACATTTAAGGAGTGGCACCAGAATTATCATTAAGGAAAAGGAGTAGGGAAGCAACAACAATAAGGAAAAGGAGAAGATCAGGCAATGATGCAGTGATAATGAAAAAAGGAGGCAAGGAGTAGCGATGTGCAGAAAAGAGGCAAAGGAGCAGCATTAGAAGTATAATCTAAAGAAGAGATGTTGGCGAGGAGTCAGGTCTCGCAGACAAGACCCAGGTTCAGGAGTTGTGGCCAACAAAGGGGTCCGATGTAGTCTAGGATCACGCCGGCATTTTCACCCTGCTCCGGAGAGCAGTGAGTCTCACCCGAGGCGTGCCGCAACCACATGCAGAAGGGGATGAGATCAATGGCAAGGAACAAAGTCGCAACTCATGAAGGACAGTGCATCGATTATATATACAAAGTTATATACTCAAGATCACTTAATAAGCATTCAGACATTTGCTAATAAAATTTTAAACCAGCATAAACACATTACAGGCATGTAAACATCTTATTGAGAAAGCAACCTTCCATTGTATTAACCTCTTGGCCAAACGCATGATTACATGGCATTCTCAATGATAGCTTACAAATCTGATACAGATGGTTTTCAGAACAGAAAGGTAGAATAGAGAAGAAGAGGAACCATAGGAAGGTCATGCATGATTCTCTTGCAGTCGCTCTGTGCGTCTTCCCCTGTCACGAGCCTCGCAACCTCTTCAGCATCCTCCTCTTCCAGCCGGGTGACTGTTATTTATTCACCCGCTCTTGTGACTATCAGTTCCTATGTGTCTTTTCCTCAGCTGCTCTCAGCTTCTCTCCTGCTATCTGTGTGTTCCGCTTTCGGTCTTCTGCTGTATGTTTTCTTCATCTGTACTTGTGCGTGTTCTATCTTCAGCTATCTCATGCTTCCGCGCCACCTTGATAGCTCCGTGACTCCTAGTAGTTGCGACGCGGTCGCGATTGCCATGTGTCTTCATGCCGCAACTCAAAAGGTCAAAATTCAAAATGTTCTAACCAAGATTTCAAAAATAATCAAAAACAAGGGCCCCAACAGGCCCCGACCATAATTCCTTGACTCGTCCCCGAGTCAATCACAAATAACAGTCTCCACTTCCATTGCCCCGCTGGCTCCCATGCTCTGTTCTGCTGTGCCTTCGTCCCGTGCCCTTTCCTGCTGTGCTCCTCCAAGCGGTTGTTCAAACAAGGGCCCCAACTCCGGGACCCTGCGGAGCGCTGTATCTTTAAGCCCGGTGAAGTCCGACACCGCTTGCTGCCATTCCTGCATTAGCAAGTCTGCTTCTTCAGTGATTTTGGTGGCAGCGGCCTCCTCTATAGTCGTCGGGACAGCCCCGAACATCGTGGTAAGCTGGGTCTCGGCCTTAGCATCCAGCTGTTGTATGGATTTGGCACTGGCTTGAATGGGCGGACGGATTTCCCGAATGACCTGTTTGGTCGCTGCCGAGTCGGCCTCAGTCTGTTGCATTTGAATTTCAAGCTCATCTGCCTGGGCATAGAGCTGATCTAACCGTGCTGGGTCTGCGGTCTCCTGAATTTCCCAGGAAATCTGTTGCAGCTGGGCAGAGATAGGCTGCGTTTTGACAGTGAGGGCGAGTGAGCACTCCTGCAGACTTCGCAGGAGGGCGTAAGCCTCGCCCGCTGTGGAGTGAAGAGTCGCCTACATACGAGCCACCTGAGTCTGCTTGGCAGTCACCAGTTCTGAGTAGACAATATGTGGATCAGGAAGGGTAGGCCGTGCGGCTAACGCCGCTTGGAGTTCCTGATTCTCCTTGCATAGACCAGTGAAAGCAGTCCACAGGTGGTAAGCCTGAACTGCTACATTGTCCTCCGCTATATTGTCAGGGAGTGGGGCATGGTGAGCCCTTACAGCGGGCCATAGGTCGGAGAACGCCTGAGCAGCAATGGTGACCTGCTCCTGTAGGTAGGTCTTCTCCCTGGTCAGCTGATCGCGCTGTTCAGTAAGCGCTGTGATCTGGTGGTGCTGCTCAGTGCACCGCTGCTGCAGCTCTGAATGAATCTGTTCGGCCTTTAGGGCCGCCCGCTGAATGAGTAGGTACAACTGGCCTGTGCCCCAGGTTTCTACATTGGGGTTGCTGGGGGCGCCCTGCTCCGGCATTCGCTCCTGCAGAGGTTTCCCACTGGCCACTGATCGGTTGGAGTTCTCAGGAGGAGGGACCGGTGTCTGCTGCTGCATTGAGGTGCCCATATTGGAATCTGGCCGGTCTTGCTGAGTGGTCTGGTCTGGGGGAGGGTCAGTATGCTCAGGCGGAGCCTCGACCGAGTCAGCCCCAACATTGGCCAGCCGGGTAGATATAGTAGAGACAGGATCCTGGAGTGTGGCCACAGGGTCAACCGGCGGTACTACAGCTTCAGTACTGGAGGTGACTTCAACCCCGTGGTCTCCTCCGAAAGGTTCCCGGATGAGAGGATCTGATACAGTGGCCGATGAGTTTGATGGAGTGAAGGAGGTGGCAGGTGGACGGCCGGTGGAGGGAGCGGTGGACGGGGTGAAAGAGGTATGGGGGAGGTGAATGTTGAGGAACTCTGATGGATCGATCAAGGGTTCCTCCGGAATCAACGTCCCTGTGAGTGGAGTGGATGGTGGATCATCATTAGTAAGGTCCACCACTGGATCTGTGACAGCAGTGCGGGCCCTCTTGGATGGAGGGGGGTCTGATGGATCAGGTCCCGAGCCCGTTTCACCCATCGGGGTGATGATAGGGCTGGTAGAGGTGAATAAGTTGGTGGGGATGGGAGAAGTGAGAGGGGCGGTATGGGACGGAGCAAGAGACCGACCGAGCTGGAATTCAGAAAATAAGGGAAACAAAGGGGCACCACTTGAAACAACTTGGGTTGCCACGTTAAGACTTCATACCTAGGCATTGAAGTGTTGTATGACGGGGAACAGTGATTCAGGCAGTTCCTGTGCGGTCCCGGCTGCATCCTGCGAAGGTCCCACCGCAACCTGTGAGGACCCTGCCGCGCCTGTCTCGGCAGGCCGCTGCATCGGCAGCATCCGCTCAAATTTATATCGGGGGATCCCGTCGTGGATGTGCTTGATGACCCCCGGCCACGCAGAGACCTCACGGTGAAAGGTATCATCGTTCAAATGGAATCTGAGGGGCGCCATGTGGAAGGTGGCTTCCAGCACGCAAGTTGGGTGGAGGTAAGTGTGCCTGTGGCTTACCCCGAACCATACCTGCTCACTATACTCATCCAACAGGTGCCTGGGCACCCGTTGCTGGTTAGCCACCACATCTCTCATTAACCCGTACCACGCCTGAAATGCTTCCGCGTTCACCTGTTTGGTGCTGGGGTCAGAGGACACCTCCCACGGGGTGAATTTCATCGCGAGAGGCTGGCTCGCGGTAGTTTCTGCCGGCATCCGGACAGGAGGAATGTGCCATTTCCACATGGCGAAGGCTGCAATCAAGTAACCGTAGATGAAGCTGGTGGTGCGCTTGTAGTTCTCTTCGCAGGCCGCGAACAGTTCTTTGAGCACGATGGAACACCAATTCAGCCTGGTGCCTTGGATACAGTGCTCCGCAATGGAGATTGTATCCAAGGTGCACTCTCCCTTGGTATAGTGCCACATCGTCTTGCTAGCAATGAGGTAGCAAGGGAACTGAATCTCCGGCTTATTAATCAAATCAATTTTGGCACCTTTCCCCCCCCGGCGGGTGCCATACTTGGTGTAGAGGTCTGTGTCACCCAACTTTCGGGCGCGCTTGGAAGATGTCTGGCCGGCAGCGGAGACATCTGCGCCATTCTGAGATAGCCCTGTAAGCCGATTAATGTCTTCGGCGTGAATGGGGATTTCCTCATTGAGCCACAGGGACCCGTTCTGTATTCGACTGAGGAGGAACCGGGTGCATTGCAGGGTCGGTCCTGTAGTTCCAAAAACAGGAAGAGTCCTTAAATTCATCAAGGAAGATTGCTAGAGGCCCCTGTATTCTTGTCGCATTTGGCTATTGGAGCTACTTCCTGGTGTGTAGTGATGCTCCATATATGTCTGCCAATGGAGGTGGGGGAATTCAGCTGGGTCGGACAGGTTGGCGTCTATCAACGCTTCACTGTCATATTTGCCAATCAACGACTTTGTTCGGTGGATTTGACTGTCCAGCACTGGTTCAGCAACGGATAAGAGAGCCTTTGGCATCTTGGCATGGCGCTGGTAAACCTGGAGAATTCTTCTGGAGCTTCTTTCTTGGTGCAGTGCGCTTTGAGGCTTCAACTGCTCTAGAGTCGCTGCAATTGCCAAATTGAACTGGTCCGTCATTCTCGTGGTGTTGGTCTCCATGCAAGTTATGTCATCCCCTGGCACGAGCGGAGTTGATGAGACCCCATAACGAAAATTAATTCTTGCTATCCTTCTTGCCTGCGATAATCGTGCGATCAATCGCATGCCTGTGTGTAATCTGACAGTTGCTGACGGCGTCATGGGGAAATGGGCGGACGCGACGGCAGAGGGAACTGTGGATGGTGGAAAATGATTATGGTACGATTACTATCTACTTATGGTAATTTATGATGCAAATCTGAGCGATCCTACGGACTGACAAAAGGACTGATGGAAATGACCTGGACTGACACTGGCACGGGGATGGATCCTATAAGGACGACATGCTGGACTGGCACCGAGACACGCTGGACTGGTCCACCCCGACCACAGTCAGTTGCGGTGAGGTAACCGCAACTGACCGGTTATTTGACAGACTCCCTATGAACGGAAAAGACTCCCTACGCTCATCCCGGTTGTGGGAGAGTTATTCGACTAAGCTATGCTACGGGTTCTCTCGGTTGCGAGAGTTATTGATGAGAAGTGAAAGGTACCTACTCCTGGTAAGGTTTCAGGCGTGTGCCATTCACCCACCCAGGGAGAACTGTACCGTCCAGCTGTGCCAACCGAACGGCTCCTGAGTCACGGATCTCGATGACAAAGTAGGGTCCCAACCAGTGCATCTGGAGCTTGCCTGGAAACTTCTGGAACCGGCTATCATATAAGAGAACTTTGCCGCCAACTTGGAAGGCTTTGGTTTTGATGTGGCGGTCGTGCCACGCTTTCTGCCTAGCCTTCTGAACCTTCTGGTGGAATTCCGCCAGGAATCGGGCCTCATCTAGCTCCTGCAGCTCCTGGAGGCGTTCCCGAAGTGACTCCTCTTTTGAGAACTGAAGAGACGTAGCGAGCAGAAGACTAGGTACAGCGAACTCGGTGGGAATCACAGCTTCCCGACCATACACCAACTGGAATGGTGTCTGATTGGTCAAGCATTTCACCGTGGTCCGGTAGGCCCACAATGCCGCTGCGAGATGCTCGTCCCAATCGTCGCGCTGAGCATTGCAAATTTTAGTCAAGCCTTTTTCAAGAATCTTGTTGAATGCTTCCACGGTACCATTGGCCTGCGGGTGGTATGGGCTGCTTTTATGATGTTGAATCATAAATGTGTCCAGTAGTGACTTGACCGTGGCATTAATGAAATGCGTACCCTGATCGCTGGTCAAGCTCCGTGGGCAGCCAAACCGGCTGATGATGTGTTAAAAAATGAACCAGGCAGCGGTCTCTGCCGAGCAGTCGCGTACCGCCGCTGCCTCCGCCCACCGGGTGAGGTAATCCGTGGCGGTAATGATGTACCGGGCCTTGGAGTGTCTAGTGACCGGGGCGATGGGACCTACGAAATCGACATCCCACTTTTCGAACGGCCGCAACACATGCACTGGGTGTAGCGGAAGCTCGTCCCGGTGCGAAGGCCTTCCCGTCCGCTGGCAAACATCGCAGCGCTTCACATAGGCCTTACAGTCAGCATGTACCATCGGCCACCACAGGCCAGCTTGGAGCACCTTCCTTGCGGTGGGTTTCGCACCCACATGCCCTCCCGCAACACCACTGTGACATTCCCACATCACCGCTTCCCGTTCGTGGTCAAGAATGCATTTGCGCAACACCGCATCGAGGCCCAGTTTGTATAGCTACCCCGCGATCAATTGGTAGTCGGCTGCCCGGACAACTAGGTGGCGTTTCTGAAGCGGGGTATAATCCTGAGGGCATTGTCCCGTGGTCAGATAAGTGGCAATGTCAGCCAGGTAATCTGGTACTGCTTCGACTCGGAAGAGGTCGGCATCCGGCAGCTGATCGTCCAACGAGCCCTCATTCTCTCCTGTCTCCAACCTGGATAAATGATTGGGACCGACATTCAACCTGCCGGGCTTGACAATCACCTCAAACGTGAATTCCTGGAAAAGTAGAAGCCAGCGACAGATCCTTCCTTCCAACACAGGCTTATTCACCAGATACTTCAATGCATAATGGTCCGTGAAGAATGTGAATTTTCCGCCCAGAAGATAGTGGCGGAACTTCTGGAGGGAGTACACCATCGCCAACGCCTCCCGCTCGGTCGTGGTGTAATTCTTCTCTGCATTCGATAACCGGCGGCTGGCGAAGTATACGGGGTGGTCAACTGTCGTCTCCCTGGGTTGCGCCAATACAGCCCCAAGTGCAATACCGGACGCATCAATATGCACATGGAACTGCTTATCCCAGTCGGGATGAACAAGTATGGGTGCCGTCGCCAACTTCTCCTTCAAGGTGTCAAGTGCCTTCCTACACCCCGCCGTCCACTGGAATACTTCTGACTTCCGCAACAGTTTCTCCAAAGGGGCCATAATCTTTGCGTAGTTGTGAATAAACCACATGTAATATCCTGTGTGCCCGAGAAGTGCCCGCAACTGCTTAACGGTCTCAGGGACTTCCATGTGAACGATGACCGTGACCTTGGCGGGATCAACGCAGACCCCTTGCTTGCACACCACGTGGCCTAAGAGTGTGCCGAATGGAACTGCAAAAATACATTTCTTCAAGTTCAAGGAAATCTGCAGCTGGTGACACCGGTCAAACATAATACGCAACAGGGAGGTGTGTTTCTTCAACAGGCTGTAGACGGTCCAGTCGTCCATGTAGACCTCCAGGAACTTGTGAATGTACTCCCGGAAAGCAGCAATGACAATCCGAGAAAACACAGCCGGTGCGTTCTTCAGACCAAACGGCATAACGTGGTATGTGAATGATCCCCACTCAGTGGTGAATGTCGTCTTTGCTTTGTCTTCCTCGGCGATGCGCACCTGATGGTAACCCGAAAACCCATCAGTGAAGGAATAAGCTTCGTTTCCCGCAACAAGATCTAGAACTTCATCGCTGAAAGGAGTGGGAAACGGATCGTGGATGCAGGCATTGTTCAGGCTCTGGTAGTCTACGCAGACATGGATCTCCGCTTTGTCCTTCTTGTTCTGGATGACAATGGGACTCACCCACTCTGCTTCTTCTACTGGGAAGATAAGACCTGTAGCCAGCATCTTGTCGATCTCCATCTTAACCTTTTCTTTGATACGTGGGTTCAGCCGGTAGGGTCGGTGCTTCACCGTCCTGGCCCCCGGTTTCAGCGTGATGCGCATTTCGCCCAGGTCCCCCTTGATCCCCTTCAGGTCCGCAACCGAGGACGGGAACAAGTCTTCGTATTCCCGGAGGAGGCTGAAAATTTCTTTTGTCGTTTCCTCATCCCAGTAATCTCCCACCGTTGCGAGCTTGGGTTTCTCGTCTGTTCCAATGTTTAGCTTCTTCGTCTTTAGTGGCTGTAAATGGACTCCTTCAATCATCGGCTCTTCACTAATGCTCCGCTCGCCTTCCCTTTCGTCAAAGTAGAGATGCCTGAGGTCCTCCAAACTATCTTCATCCGAATCGCCGTCAATCCGGTGGCAAACCAACTCGCGCCTGACCTCTGGTCGTGACACAATCGGACCCCCGTCAGGCTCAGGTGGTGGAAAAACAAGACCTCCTTGATTTCCAGTAGGGCCTGAGACTCCTGCGCCGTCTCCCCTTCGAACAAGAAGCACCAAACGAACTTGTCTGTAACTGCCTGCCAAGAGCGGGTTCCCCGTTTCCGCTCTTCCTCCAGGTCCCAGGCCTGGGGAATTGTACCCAGGGAGTGGATAAACCTGTGGACCCACAGCTCCTCAGGGTACCGGGTGCTACGCCATTGTTCCTCGTAGGCCCGCAAATGGTGTCGCGGGTCGGAAGTTCCCTGATACTTAAGCGTACTGCAAGGTCCTTCGTCCTCTTTAAAGCGTGCCCGCAGAGCATCCGCCATGCACTCCCATCGCAACAGAGTGTTGCGGTGATTTTTCCACCACCGGGCCGACGTGGATTGCAAGGCCACATCCAAAAGAGGCATCTGGCTTTCAACTGGGACCAGGTCTTCCACCTTGGTAATAAAAGTATTGACTGCCCGCATGTTCGACAAGGTGGGATATCCGCGGATCTCAGTCCCTACCCACCGGACTTGGGCAATGGAAGCACATCTCCGTGTGGTGGTCTCATACCCCCCTTGCTGCCAGTCTTCCCAAGCGAGTTCGGATCCGAGCTCCGAGCTCTGCACACTCCGCCAACTGACAGAGCCAGTCGCGGTCGGGTTAATATAGTCGTCCCGCTTCCCTGCGGTCATCTGATAAAGGTGGTCCATCATCTGAGCATCCTCCCGATTGTCCACCGTTTCCGTATATCGCGGGCCCTGATACGGGTCGAGGGGCTGGGTGACCCGTACCTCCCCATCCTCAAAGATAATCAGCTCCTTTTTAAGGTCGATGATGGCGTAATTATCAAAAGCCCAATCAATGCCGAGTAAGGCGGGATAGGGATCCTTGTCGCCCATGATATCAATAACCTCAAAATCGGTGTATGTCTTCACCCCCACAACGTCGACCTCGACACCCTCGAGCCGGCCGATTGGCAGAATACAGTACTAGTTCGCCATCCTGAGTTGGATTGGTGATTAGGCTAGCCGTGGCCTTCCAAGAGCCTCCCATGTCTTCCGTGGAAGAATGTTGACGTCAGACCCCAAGTCCAACATGGTGTCGCTGATTTGGAATCCCGCGACCTGCGTGTTAAGCTAGAATTCTTTGCCTGTTCATTGCTTGTTCCGCTTCACGTGCTGCACGTATTGAGGGCCAGCGTCCACCGGGTCTCTAAGTCCTGTGCGCCCCTGCAGTGCTCCTTCCAAAGCATGCTTGAGCTGCTGCCGCAACGCAGCGTTGTCAACAATCCTGAGGAATAGCCAGAGCCAATCCTCAACCACAGTACCTGCAACGTTCTGCGCCCCAGATTCCGGCAGCATGGGCTCCTCCAAACCTCCCTCGTCCCGCAACTGGGCGAACGCCTCAACTGCCTCCTGGAAATACTTCTTCTGGACCTTGGGCCTGATCAACTTCTTCAGGGATGCCGGCCGAACCACTCGTGCTGGCTCCTTCCCGTGGGAATCCTCTCCAATCTTCTTTCCGCCCCTCGTCACGATCGCGACGTTCTGCAAGTCTGGGGTTGCGGTCCCTCACGGCTCTGAGTTTATCAGATTCGCTCCCCTCTGCCTCGCCTGTTCTTCCCACTTCTTGATGAGCTCCGGGAATTCCTCTGTGGCGTGGGCATTTACCCGGCATTGGGAACACCAGGGTCGTCTCGGGAGGGGAAATTCTCGAGCCACGTGACCCTCCTGGTCACAGTGGTAACATTTTACTGGACCGCATCCGCCTGTGCGGCCTCCCCGCATTCCGCCGCCTCTTCCCCTTGGAGCCTCGTTCACCCTGTAGGAGGGACGATCCAATCGATCCGCAAGTGCGCCGAGCGCCCTGCACTTCTCAGTGTTGTGAGTCGTGGAAACGCAAAATTTGCAGTACACATTATTCGGGACCGTGGAGTACTTCTGTAATATCGGGCACATCCGAAGAGGATGCCCCAGCGTCCGGAAAATCTCGCAGTATTATGTGGCGGAGGAACCCGGTTGAGGTGGGAACCCCGCGTAAGTCTGTTGCGGCTGGTAGACTCCCTGCAGGTTCATCGCCGCACCACCACCAGGCGGTGGACCCCCCTGGATTGCTGCGACCGAGGGTCCTGCTCCTGCGCCACGCAACCGAGGACACTCGGTTGCGACGTGGCCCTCGACCAGGCAATGAGTACACCAAACATTCGGTCGCGCTGGTCTCACTGGCTGAAGCTCCTTGAGCTTTTCAGTCAAGCTGGAAATCTGGTGTTGCAACCCTATCAAAGAAAGATCTTGCGGGGCCGCCCCCCGATATTCCTAGGGGTAGCCCGCCATGGCTTCAATCTTCATGGCCTGCTCCAAAGCGTCCTGCATATTATCAATCTTCTGCTGAGTGAGAGGGGTTCGTGTCAAGGGAAGCAGAGTTTTGATGAACCAGCCCCTCTGGTGGTTTGGATCGATCGGGTAGCTGAGTTTCCCGATCGCGTCCTTGAATCGCCGCATCAACTCCCACGCGGTCTCACCTTCCTTCTGCTTAATTTCCCACAGCTCTGACAGGCCCTGCTGGTCTGTTTGGGGAAGCTTAAATTCGCGGACAAAATCCTGCTTCACGTCCGCAATTACGGGGTTAGGATGAGCCTCGGACCACTTGATAAACCATCGCAGAGCCCTCTCTCTGAGCGTGGTTTGGAATTCTATTAACTTCCCTGCATCTGGCGTCTGGCGAGCCCTCCAGATGGCTTCGCACAGATACCAGTGTTGCTCTACATCATCATTGCCCCGGCCAGAGAACTCTGGATACCGGGTGAAAGATCCAGCCATGTGTGCTTGCAGAGAATTGACCAGGATAAATCCTCCAGGTCCTGGTTGCGTAACGGTCCCACTAGGAAAAATACCACTACTAGTAACGATGTTGTTATCGGACGTTACTGACGCTGATGAACTATTGTATGAATGACTCAATGCTTGTAACTGAATAAAAATATTACTTAAAGGTTGATACAGTACCAGGGGAAGGTCGGGATCCTGGCCATGCAAAAGGTGGGAAGTAGGGCTTCCTGGAGGGGTGGGTGTCGTCTAATCTTGAAACATCCGCTGCATCACATCGTGCCATTCGTCATCGGAACTCTCTTTGGGCTGCATCTTTCCATTATCTTCGCTAGTCACTATCTCTCTTTCTCGCGTCGCTGGGCTCCCATGCACCCACTGCACTTCCACCGCTGTCCCGTCTTCTTCCCGGGTATCCAAACCCATAGTTCCTATCCTCTGAGGCGCCTCCTTCTGATTTTTCCTCTCGATCTCCCTTCTTTTCAAATCTCGCATTACCCTTCTTCGCCACCTATCGGCGATCTGTGCCCGCCGATGCGCACGTCGCTCCCGCAACTTGCATGCGGCCTCAACATCCATTCCCCGCTCCCCAATTTCACATTCTACATAGCATCGGTCCCCTCAACCCTTCCCCCAGCATGGGTGGTTTATGCTTCTTTACTCGTTTTGTGGAATTCAATCAGCCCTTCATCCACCATCAGAGCTTTGATCCACAGCGGAATCTCCTTCAACAACTTCCCTCTTAGCCTTGAGTGGAAAAAAACCTCGGCTTTCGAGAAGGATTGGTAGTACTCAGCAGCAAACTCCACAGTGTATCCTTCCAACGTGGTCCTTACCCAAAAATCCACCGCGCGGGTCAGTTCAGTGTCCACCCGGTGCAGTGCCACCAGATCTTCGTGCGCCCACCTGCGGTTTATATTCCGCAAGCCTTCTTGGGGCACCGTCGCTCGTAATCTCCACAACCAATTGTAAAGGTCGGTAGGGAACCTTCCCCAGAAAATTTCGTACGTATCACTGACTAAGTCAGAGAAAAGGATGAGCTCCTTGATCGCTGCCTCCTTTTTCTTGGTCAGCTCTGCTTGTTGAGCAATGAACTGGTTGAGATGATTATCCCACCATCGCTGTATCTCTCCTTCAAAAATCCTCGATACCATGATCTAGGTCCCCTCATAACATGCAGGTCCCAGCAATGGAACCATTTGTTGGCGAGGAGTCAGGTCTCGCAGACAAGACCTAGGTTCAGGAGTTGTGGCCAACAAAGGGGTCCGATGTAGTCTAGGGTCATGCCGGCATTTTCACCCTGCTTCGGAGAGAAGTGAGTCTCACCCGAGGCATGCCGCAACCACATGCAGAAGGGGATGAGATCAATGGCAAGGAACAAAGTCGCAACTCATGAAGGACAGTGCATCGATTATATATACAAAGTTATATACGCAAGATCACTTAATAAGCATTCAGACATTTGCAAATAAAATTTTAAACCATCATAAACACATTACAGGCATGTAAACATCTTATTGAGACAACAACCTTCCATTGTATTAACCTCTTGGCCAAACACATGATTACATGGCATTCTCAATGATAGCTTACAAATCTGATACAGATGGTTTTCAGAACAGAAAGGTAGAATAGAGAAGAAGAGGAACCATAGGAAGGTCATGCATGATTCTCCTGCAGTCGCTCTGTGCATCTTCCCCTGTCACGAGCCTCGCAACCTCTTCAGCATCCTCCTCTTCCAGCCGGGTGACTGTTATTTATTCACCCGCTCTTGCGACTATCAGTTCCTCTGTTTCTTTTCCTCAGTTGCTCCCAGCTTCTCTCCTGCTATCTGCGTGTTCCGCTTTCTGTCTTCTGCTGTATTTTTTCTTCATCTGTACTTGTGTGTGTTCTATCTTCAGCTATCTCATGCTTCCGCGCCACCTTGATAGCTCCGCGACTCCTGGTAGTTGCGACGCGGTCGCAATTTCCATGTGTCTTCATGCCGCAACTCAAAAGGTCAAAATTCAAAATGTTCTAACCAAGATTTCAAAAATAATCAAAAACAAGGGCCCCAACAAGAGAGAAGCAACAAAGAGGCATGGAGAAGCTATAGAGTTATTACATAAGGCAAAGAAGCAGCAAAGAAGCGAGGAGCAACAGAGTAGCAAGGAGCAAAATTAGATCATTATCTAAGGCAAAGGAGTAGAGAGGAGCAACATTAGAATCTTTATCAAGGAGCAAAGGTAGCAATGGAGCAAAGGCAGAAAAAGAGAAAATGTAGCAAAGGTAGCAAAGGAAGCAAAGGAAGCAAGATTGGGTGAAGTCGTGAACGTATTGAATCAATTCGTGAACGTGCTAAGACAAGTAATGAATGCGTTAAGAAAATGGAGAAATTCGTGAACGCGCGGGTCAAGTTGGGCAATTCACGTTTAGTACAGAAAGTAAAGGAAAAGTTGGGTGTATGCATACAAAATGCGTGCAACAAAGAAAAGCAATGAACGAGTGGGCCAAGTCGGGCTTGTTGTAAAACGTGTGCAAAATAACGGTTCTACATTCAGAGGATCATGAACGAGTTTGGTGTTCTATGTGCAGCAAAGAAGAAATGAATGAGCGCAACCAAAGAAGAAAAGGCGTGAAGGAGTGAACGAGTGGGTCAAGTCGTGCAAATACACGTTCAGAACAGTGTTGGTAGATCACACATCACAATTGGCAATTTTTATGTTTATTTCTAACTCTTTGCAAGCTATATGTTTTAAGTTGTGATGCGAAGCACATCGCATACTGCAGAAAATAAGGAAAACCCATTATGGTAAATGCTAAAAGGTGTGAAATGCGATAAGGTTTTCAGGTTGATTCGCGAAATCGCAAATCGCAAGTGGTGAAAACGTTTGATTTGAGAAAATTTTGATATGTAAATTGTGATAAGCAGTGGGACCCAATCGGAAATCACAAATCACAAAGTCAGAGGGCTGAGAACATAAGAGTTCAGATTGATTCCGCTGAAATGCGAAATGCGAAATGGGCCGAACGTGATGCAACACAGAGCTCAATTCTAAAGTATTTCAAGTTCGTGGCTATGTGGATTTCCTTAAGAAATCACATCAAAAGATCGGTAGGCGCATATAACATGAAACACAAAAGCAACGCTGAAATTCGTAGTGCGAAGTGGAGCAGATGCGATGCAGCTCAGAGTTTAATTCTAAAGAATTTAAAGTCCAGGGCTAGGTATATTTGGTTGAGAAATCACATCGAGAGAATGGCTAAGAAATGTATAAACAAATAACAAAGGAAGTTTCCGAATTGCGATAAGAAACTGGATGCAAAGACAGGTCGAAGTTGAAATTTAATATATTTTAGATCCGGGGCATATGCATTTTTATAAGAAATTTCTTAAGAAAAGTGAGGGAGATGTATATAGAAATAACCCATGAAACTCCAATATGTGATATGAGGTCGGATGCGATATATTTCAGAGGTAAATATTAACATATTTCATGTCCAGGTTTAATGTGTTTGTGTTGTTTTATGAAGAAAATGTTGGAAGCAGAGGTCGACTTGGGTTACAAAGAAAAGGTATGAACGCATGGAAAATGGACTCGGGTAGAGAGACTCGACAATGCGTGAAAAAAGGTTGAACATTGTAGCTATAAACAAAATTTTGAACGCACAGGAGGAGACTCGGGAAAGTGATCCGATTGTAGAGTAAAGGTATTGTGACAGTTTATTAATGAAAAGGTTGAACGTTGCAGGCAAAGGAGAATAGGCAGAGTCGGGCAAAAGATAGTTAAAATGATATTGTTGGAAACGTGCCAGCTGGGTTGAGTCAGGCAGAAGACGATCATGTTGGATAGGTGGAAATGTAACAGGAGGAACATAAAAGGCAATGACAGTGGCAGAGAAGACAAAGGGACAACAGGCAGAGAAGACAAAATGAATAGAAAAGCAAGAAGTTGAAAGGGACGAATTGAAATATTGTTGTAACTATAAATGTAAATTCATTGATTATTTTATATTGTTTGTGATGTAAAGGAAAGTCTCTGTAGGAATATACAAAACTCCATGAGTGTTGTAATGATTATTTCTAATGTAATAACTTGAAATGAAGAATGAGGAATCAAATGGGTGGAAGGCATAGGGCAAAGCCTGTTCACTTCGTATTCCCTGTAGAATGCAAATAGTCATGTAGTTATCTGTATAAAACATGTAATATCAGAGTGCAAAGAGAGGTTAGAAAGCGGAAGAATGGATGTGAGCGGAAGACTGTAAGAGAGTTGCAGAATATTAGAGATTGGAAGAATGAGTGTGAGCAGATAGATATGATGTGCACATCTAGAGCTTATATGAAGCAGATATGAAGGCTGAAAGGGCAGTAGTAAAGAAGGAGTAAAACAAAGCTTATATCTAGGCAAATTAGCATATGATTTTATTGTAGTGTGAGGGAGTTGGTGCTTCCATATCAAGTTGTAGCTTGATAGATGGCCAGTTGTAGTTGGTTTAGGTAGGAGCCTACCGTGGGTTGTATGCTACAAAAAATAGATGGGAGTTGGAGCTTCCTTGCAAGTTGTAGCTTGCAGAAATTGAGGTAGTAGCCTCCTGTAGATTGGAGCCTAGAGAAAATCAATGGTGAGTGGGAGTTGGAGCTTGCCTTTTCATCACAACAATAATAATATGTGGTTTTCTCCCTTACGTGTTTCCACTTATATCTGTTGTCTATGTGCATGATGATTATGAGTTGATGTATTGTGTTCAATCTTCTTATTACTTGTTGCCCACATATTAAGTTTGTTGATTCATTATATATTAATTTGCTTATGAAATGCAGGTGTAAGTAAGTTTAAAGAAAATATTTTTAAATTTCCATGAATGTACTAAAATGATTCACCCCCCCCCCCCCCCCCTCTCAGTTTAGCTAAGGGTTCATCAATAATATGTACCCTCCTTCTAGTAACTACAGTTTGCATTCAAATATTTTCAAAATGATTTTTGCAAATAGATTTTCCGATGATTCCTCTTCAAATTCAATGGATTTTCACATACTTTTTTGCATGTTTTCAACAACAGTGTAAAGAGGCTTCCTTATATGACTTCAACAACAATATCACTTGAAAAAATAGACTTTTTTTTATGATGAATAAACAAGATTTGATGTTGCAAATTCATCTAGTCAGGGAAAATTTTGACTTGTCGGCTTGTCCACCCACAATAGAATCAAATGGAGGAGCCTTAGAATAACTCCCATCAACCCACACAACATGATGATCACCTCCCTCATTTTTAGTGCTCACATGCAGAATCAAGAAGTTACAAGTAGAGAGAAGTGCCACCTCAGTATGCAGATTCATGAGATCTCAAGGAGACCCCTGACCTCCACCCATGAGACCCTTGTAATAGTGTCGATGTACAGGCCCTTTTTACAATAACATAAGATACCCTCCTTCCCATTGATCCATGTATCTGAAAAGATAATCCTATATGCACAAGATTAGGTCTTCCAAAAATTCATATTTTCAAGTTTATCCAAAGTCCTCCATCAAGGGATTCTTCACTTTAGCTTCAGATGGTAGGAGAGATTCACCTACTAGAAATACAGTTTCAGAGGCCAGCAATTTATCCTAATCCTCCATAATTAGTAGGTTATAGCTCCTCCAAACATTGATCACTTTTTTTAGGCAACCTTCAATCAAGATATTTCTTCGAATTCTCAAGTTCTTGATAGGGACTCTTTCTTCTCTAGGACTCTTAGCTTTGTAACATTTTATATCTTAGATGAAGAATTTGACCCTCTAGGTATTTGACCCTAGAAGTTAGATATGCCTTTTATAGGAGCTGCACTCATGCTCCCACTACATACTATTTCTGATGTACCTTGCACTCCAATGGACCTATTTGTGACCATTTTCTTCTTAAATCTCTAAGCTGCATCCCTCCACCTGCAACTCTCTAGGGAGCTTGAGAAGAGGCAACATAGAGCTAGAGGAAAGGTTGGATTCCAACTTGAGCACCAAACTATTAATCACATATTTCCACTCCAGACCATAATTTAGGAAGCCCAACATTTCTCCTGGAAAGTTTATTGTTGTTTCGTAGAGTTTCAAAAAGGCTTTTGACTCTGTCCCCATAGAGGCTTTATTCCACATACTCAGAGATATTGGCATCTTAGAAACCCTTTTGTCAGCCATTATGCATTTTATATGAGTCAATCCTTGGTCATCTATGCACCAACACATAGGCTATCATATTTTATCCAAAGTATCGTTGGGGTAAAATGAGGTTTCCCCTTGTCCCCTACACTATTTGGATGATCATTGTTGTACAATTTTCTGCTGGTCATAAGACATATATGTGTTTGGTGTTCAAACAGGCATCGTGAATATACATTTTTGTTTGATTGTGCACATCCAAATAGTGTAGGGGATTGTTGGAGTATATTATATTTTAATGTCTATAGATTATGTGGCCCTTCTAGTCTCATCCCCAGAAAATTTTCAAAGACAGCTCGATGCCCTGGCCCTTTTCTATGATCTTCATTAGTTGACATTCAACCTAGGTAAAAACCAAAGTCATCATCTTCAATGTGTTGAAGAAAATCCTCCTTGATCACCATTTCTTTCTCAAAGGAGAGGAGATCAAGATCACCAACTCATATACTTATTTAGGGGTACTATTCACAAGACCTTGCTTTAGTTTGCAACATGCACTTTAGCCCTGAATCAACAAGGGCTATGGGTCCTTGGCCCTTCTTGAGAGGCAGTGCTTCTAAAATCATTTTCAATACATATCTACCAAGATTTCACTCATGCAAAATATTTCCCAACCCAAAATTCTAAATGGTTCCAAGGTTTGGGGACCTGGTTTAATAGAGTCTAATTGGTCTTCAACAAAGAGAATACAGATCATCCTCCTTCGCCACATTGTTCAATGTAAGTAGCCAATTCCTCCACCCATCATCCTTATAGAGTTTGCAGCTCACCCCTTCCTATCTGGGACAATGTTTGGTCTCGTCTCTCTTATATACTATGTTCAAAACTTCAATGATACAATAAAGGGGCATGATCGGTATCCATACTTGGCCCATTTCTCATCAGATTCCATTGCAACTTCTATTCCTTTTGCTTGATCTCCTTGCTTTAATTAGTATTATCATGGACCAACTTCCTCCATTCAAATATTCCCTATTTGCACCCAACCATATCTTACCAACCAAACAAAAGATGAACAAAATCATACAAGAGGATATATGTAGGAAATATGTACATCTCAATTGAATACAAGGTGGATCACATCTAAAGATACCTTTCTATACTAAGCACTTCATGGTGATGAGAGATGGACTTATTGTTAGGCCCCATTACATGCTTTGTAATTTGATGCACACCATAAGATGGTACTAAACCACACAAACGAACCCTAATAAATGCAATATATATAAATACAAATCAGTGATCAATACACTATATGATTGAAACAAAATAAATTGAACAAGTACCAAAGAATAAAATATCAGCAAAATCTACACAACCAACCATACGGCCTAAATTTCAAATTAATGCATTCTCTTTGTTATTGGGATTTGATATAGGCAAGTTGACAAGCAGTGTTTGTATTTGTGATCGAAAAATATGAAACACAAAAATAGAAAATTAGAGAAAGGACAAAAACCTATTTTTTTAGGTTATCACTGTTTCCTTTTCCAACGAAGTTTCAAATTTTTTTGAAGTTTCAATTCTGTAACATTTTATTTCAAGGGACCTAGGGGATTAATTCATTTGAAAACACCTCCATTTAATATCCTAATTTCAAAACATTTCTAAAGTAGAATTTTGTTTCACGAAACCATACAACTAAAATGGTTGAAAACAACTATTCCCATTTCATCCTATGCCAAGCTTTATGCAATCTATATTCAGAAATACAGAATACTTCAATGTTCAAAATTCCAAATACAACACATACCAAAGACATGTACCAATCTTTAAAACTTTTCGACTAACAACTACATATTGCTTGAGTGCATCTGTAGTTTTCAGACACTACACTAACTCAGATTCCGCTAATGCCCTTCATACCTTGCAGTAAAATTTAAAAGGGCAACATCAATAAGAAATTGACTTGAAAGATACTTCATGTGTGCCTATTCACTTTTCATGGCAGCGCATGGGTACTTACAAACATTTTCAGGTGAGAAAAGATCTTGCAAGCTCAAATAAAAAATTGAAAAAGGAGCATCAATGCACACTCCTCTCTACTCCACCTTGCAAGCTTGAACATTTCTTAATTCCAATTACAACACATACCAAATATAGGTACCAACATTGGCAAGTTTACACTGAAGCCTACAACTTGGTTTAAAGTCCATCTGTAATTTTTAGACACCATTGATCTAAAATTTTGCAAATGACCTTGAGACCTTGTAGCAAGCTTTAAAATTCCATCACTAGGATGTTCCATGAGTACTTGTTCATTTTTTATTTTGTTGCACAGGTACTTGAAAAAATTTTCAACTGAGAGAGGATATTTTAGGCTCATATTAGATGTCACAGAAGAATCAAAGCACATTACTCAATGTAGTTGATCTTGCACCCTTCCACGCTTCCCAACACATTCCTTTTTTTCCCCTGATTACTTTGGAAAGAACTATAATGACCCACTGTCCCTGTGAGAATATTATGAAATAAAATATCCCCTAACAAGAAAATATTTCCAGAGTTATCCCACATTTTATGGGACACTCTTGCCATTAATCATTACTTTCTTCCGACTGTCTAGCCAAACCTGAATAATATCCAAAAAGCATCATAGCCTCCAAATAAATCGTCAGCTTTCCCACATTACAAATAGCTTACAACTCCAAAGTGGAAAAAGAGTTCCCATGTAGATTGGGTTGCCTAGATCTTCTGTCAAATAGTCCATTCAGTTTTATAGGTTCATAATTTTCCTAAATGGACACCATATCAAATGGAGTAGCATGATTTTTCTTTTAATGGCATTTTAATTATAGTTCAACACTACAATCAATTGTTTTTCTGAATGTCAATTTATCCTCATTCACACCTTTCCTTTCATCACATCCTGATATATTTCCCTGAAACAAGAAGTCACTTTGTTAAAATCCACAAGTTCCACCTCCAGAAAAATCATGCCAGTCAAGAAATAATAACATCCTTATCCATATTACTCGAAAGAATTTTATACTAATCACAGAAGTTTACACTCTCAAATAAGCTTCTTTGTTTACTTTGAGAAAATATTTGTGATACTTAACACACCTTAGACATACACTTATTTCTTGAGTAATCTTGTCTTCCCACTACCCCTAACACAAATATTAAAAAGAAAAGCAAGTAACCAACAACAGAAACTATTGTCTGCATACCAATCAAATTCACACTTTACGATCATTTTCACTATATCTTGCATTTCCCTTAACCTCGCATCAAACTATCAAAATTCAAAAGACAAAATAACAACCAATATAACATCTTGGTAGCTAAGAGTAAAAATTAGATATCTAGATATGAGATTCTAGCCAGCTCAAACACAAAAATATTATATGGCCTCAAATTTTTTTCCCAATTGCTCAATTTGGTGACTCACCAAATATGTACAAAAGAATTCACATTTTTACAATATAAATACAAATGAATATTTTTTGACATACAATACACTTGATGTTTGTGGCTGAATGGGCTAATCATGTACATCATTATTTATTCTAGTTGCCTAGAAAACAAGAGCCAAACATCATGTTGTACCAGATTAATATGATCCTGGTATTGAGATTACCATAAATAGCACTCAACTATGATAAGAAAGCCACCTTTCTGGTTGTGTTTAGTCCTGACATAGCACAACCCAAAAAAAACACCACAATATTTGGAGGTAGACATTGTTTCTCTCTTTAGACCCATACGAAGGTTATTTTCCTGTACAATTTTTTTTTCAAATTGATAAATGTAGGTCATTTACAACTATTGTCTACTGATATATACAACCAAGCCACATGCAGCTTTATTGTTTAGTAGCCTTCTCATGAACAAGGCCTAAAACAAAAATTGTAATATCACGGGGCCTAAACTATCTCCCAACATTTTCCAAAATCTCCTAAAGGAAAAGTTGTTGTTGGCTTCTTCTCACGAAAATTGAAATAGAATTTCTTCATATTTGTTGTCCTCGATATACATTTGACTCTCAAAATAAGGAAAAATGATATGTACACCTCAAAACACACTTAGATAACGATTTGTTTTCTTTGTCTTCAACACTTCCCTGAGATAGGGTCAAAAAAATCAATTTTGGACCCAAATTACAAGCAATTAATAGCCCAAACTCATTGAAGCCTAAATTAAAGCTAAAATTTTGATAATGTGTATTTACCACAGGCGATCTCTTCTGATTCTTGGTAGTTGAGAAGCCCGCACGTAGTGAGAAGAGAGCATATCGAGACAAAATGTTTCATCATATTCACTACCATCAATACACCTTCCACACTCATCACAACATGCAGTACGAAATGTACAATCCCGACACTAACTGTATGGTCTTTTTTATTTTGGAAAATTTCATTGGTGCAATCATAAACAAGCCTTTCATTCCCACATCTAGGGCAAGCTTCAATATCAATTGTACTGCCATCATCATATGAAAGTGAATAATAGCGACCATTAGGATAAAACCGTGGTTTTTTTGAATGAGACTTCTATTGTAAACCACCATCCAAAAGGTAATTCAAATTCTAAAGGTGCTCTCTTCTTATCCAAAAAAGACCACTAATTCTCAATTTCTTCAATCTGTGCATGTTGCATTCTCTGTTTCTTTGACATTTTTTACAATTCCATCGGCAGCCAATCTTGTGCAGCTTGGAAAACATAACTGCAAAGCCCATAAATAAGTGCACCACATATAGTCAAGGGCAGAGTAGGAGGTACTAAGAGAAAATTATATTTCACACAAAAAAATTGAATTAATGAGCTTAACTTGAGCAAGTGTAAGATAACAATATAATTACATGACGAAAACCTAATACACTTGATAATAATAATAAAATCCCACAATAAATGCACAATATGGTTTTGAAAAGAATGGACAAACTAAACAAGAGAACAACCTACAAGAAGTTCCTTCTATGCAACATCATTTTCATAGACATGCATTACCTTCTCATGTTTCCAGATATCTAATGAAAATTAATATATGCCAGGCAAGTTGAGGAGTAGCCACCAGTGTGTGAAATAATAGAAGATAAATCAAGAAATAAGAGAAATTTCAAACACATAAGAACATGGAATACCAAATGGAAGAGTTGCACCAGTGCCTCCCTTGAAGTTTTCAAAATTTTGGGGCAAATTCTACCTACATTTCCTTAAAAAAAAAAGCTTCTAATATTTTAATTTTCTATCCTTTTATCATTGTATTTAAAGGAGACTATGAGTTAAATTCACATGCAAATACATCCATTTAGTAACCCGATTTGAAATTTTTTTACCAGAAGCACAATTCCATTTCACAAAACCCATGCAATAACATTAACCGAATCTAACTGTTTGACATTTCTAATCATGCCAAAATGTAGAAAATCTATATTCAGAAAGTAAATATACTGTTATCTTGAAAATTTCAAGTGCAACAAAAAATTAGTCTTTCTATAATTTCTCAAAATAAAAACCCAACAAATACAGATACCAACCTTTGTAAGCTTTGGACTGATTTTGAATACTTACTTTAGTCCATCATCTATACTTTTCAGGCACCCCACTAAAGTCAATTTGTGTAACTTACCTTGAGACCTTTCGACAAGTTTTAAGAGGGCATCGTCAGTGAGCCTTTAACTTAGAGGATACTCCACATGTATAGTTTTCCATAGACGAGGATCTTCTTTCACTGTAGCATGCAGAGACTTGCAAAAATTTTCAATGGAAAAAATATCTTACAGGCCCAAATACCAAAGGGGAAAATGAAGCCCATCATGGGGTTCTCTTTTTCATTGTCCACCACTGCTACCTTCCATGCTTCCCAAAAAATCCTCAGTTTCACCTTGAGAAATCTGGAAAGAATCATAATAAGCTGATGTCTTCAGAGAAGGATCTCCCAAAGCAGTTTTCACTCGAATATTACGATTTTCATCCATATATTTTGCAAGACTCTCTTTCCATCTGTCATGATATTCCTCCAGCTCTCTCGGGAGTGTTGCTTCTCTAGAATCTTGGGAGTCTGGCAATAATGCACTAGCTTTCACGGTCTCTACAAAGAGAAACCTATATGCACAAGATTAGATCTTCCAAAACTTAGGATCTTCCAATTTATCTAGAGTCCTTCATTAGGGGATTCTTCACTTCAGCTTCATATGGTAGGAGAGATTCACCTACTGGCAATATAGTTTCAGAGGCCAACAATTTCTCCTTTTCCTCCCTAATTAGTAGGTGATAGCCCCTCCAAACATTGATCACTTTCTATAGGCAACCTTCAATCAAGATATTTCTCTTGCTTTTCAAGTTCTTGAGAGGGACCTTTTCTGCTCTTGGACTCTCAGATTTGTAACATTTTATATCTTAGATGAATAATTTGACCCTCTAGCTCTTGGAACTCATCAATTAGATATTTCTTTTATAGGAATTGTGTTGATGCTCCCACTACATACTATTTTCGATGTACAGTGTAGTCCATTTGACAACAAAGGTCTTAAACTGAAAAATATCATAGTGTCTTTCGAGCACCCAACAAGTCTACCCACCTTGGCTTAAAATCAAACCAAGCTTGGGTGGTAAATATTATAGTGTATGGATTTTTCACTTCATACTCATGCCCCTTCGTAGACCTATCCACCCTCGCAAAAAAAGAGATCAATAGGGCAGTTAAAGGTTGCAATAGAATGTGGACTTGTTCTCTATCTCATGTACATTCAAGATCGCTAGTCACATGGCTAATTCCACTTTTCCATTTGATGGTTTTCTCTCACCAGTGAAACATAAATTTTGATTGGCACATCTCATGGATGGGGGGGATTTGACAATTGTGAGGTTTGAAAGAGAGTATGATTGAGGGTAATGATGCAGTGATTGAGCTCTCAACTTCAAGATGAATATCAAAACCCAATTTGCAAGGCATATGGATGACAACAGCAAGCTTGAAACATGAGTTAAGTTGCACTTCTTTAACCACACACAAGAACAATTAATATCATAAAACGTTATGGAAGGAAGTGAGCAAGGACCATTGGTTCCCCTAGCATTGGTGGCATGGTCAGTTGTTCGTGAAACAAACATTCTAATATCCTTAGCATTATGATCAACTAGCACTATTCTTCCCAAGTCAACAAACTAAGCTTCACCTTGGCATCAAAAGTGTAATTACATAAAAGGAATGTCGATCTCATGCCAATAGGTCTCCTATGATGAATGCGCAGGAACCTAGTACATAGATTGCTTTTTTCTTCGCTTAGCTACACAGGGCTTATTTCCCTTTCCAAATATCAATAATTCTTTTCCAATAAAAATCTATAATAAGAAAATTATTTTACTATATTATAAAAGGTGAAGATGTCAAAATCATGTCACAAAGTGAAAGGAAATAAAATATCTTTCCTCACACCACCAAATATATAAAGAAAACAATAATAATTATAATAATAAAACTAGATATATCGTTCTATTCATGATATGAGAGCCATAATCATTCAAGGGACTAAAAAGATATTTGACCAAAAAAAACCAAATATTTCAAACTCCACAAAATCCTCTAAACACAAGCAATAAAAAAACCAATAAAATTTTATAAGATATCAGAGCTAGACATCAACACAATTTCATGTACTTGAATAAGCCCATTGTTTCTTAGCGTTAGACTTCTTAAATTAGTTATTTATCATTTAACACTAGGACACTATCTATGTGAAAAGAAATAGGTCCCAACTTCATCAAATCCGACTTCATTTCCAGTCAAATATCAAACCCAACTTCGTTTCCATTACCAATATAATATCAGACATTTTCCAAATATCAATAATTGTTTTCCAGGAAAATATAAAACTTGAAACTGAACAAAATTACCCAAACACAAGAAACTTATAAACCATTAAAATTTTCCAAGATATCAGAGCTAGACATCAAGGTAGTTTCATGTACTTGAATGATCCCATTGATGTTTTGTGTTAGTCCTGTTAAATTAGTTATTTATCATTTAATACTAGTCTGACACTATCTATGTGAAAATAAATAGGTCCCAGTCTCATCAAATCCAGCTTCATTTCGTGTCACAAATAAGAAACAAACAATGTAAGGATTAAATATGAAACATCAATCTTAAAATAACACACATCAAATAAATGTAGTTGCAATGTTACATTGAACAATACAAAATATAGAACCCATTTTTACCTGAATTTGACATATAGTAATCTTGCATGATCAGCGAAACATGTATACCAAAATAAGAGTCATAGGGTATTTCAATTTCCCAATTCTCATCTTGTTCCTCATTTTCTACATTTTGAACATGATATAAGCCAAATGAATTGTCATTATGAGCCTCCAAAACATTATGTTTTGTATCAATTTCATTAGAGAATTTTGTTATTCTTCTATTCATTTTCCCTATTCCTCTCAGCATTTCAAACACTTAGGAAGTATGAAACGTTGGGTTATTAAAAAACTCAGAAATAGGTTATTCCTCTCTTCTATAATTTTGTTATATTGTTTTCTCCCCTTCTATCACAATATGATCGCCAAAGCGCTAGTGATCTTAAAAATTTATCCACATGTTTATCAAGCTTGTTCCTCAACTTTGACTTCAAGAATGATAGTGCACTAAACATTCTCTCATCCTCCATTGATCCCAAAATCAAGGTTTGACACAAATCTGCTAATTTGAAATATTCTGATATGTTTTCTTGTAGGTATCGGCTAGCACTTAAAGTAGTCCATAATCTTGTTATAGCACCGTTTTCATTAGGATTATCCAAAAATGGATATTGCTTCCACATTGTTGCAGAAAAGTGTTCAACTTGTTGATACAGTTTTGATGAATATAAAATACCTTCAATCTGTTATCCATGTATCGATACTTTCTTGAAAAAGTGGTATACTAAACATTTTAATCTCTTTTGAAAATCAGCTTTTAAATTTTTTGGAAATTGAAATTGTTCCAATATTGAGGGTATACCACACACATGGCCTCCAACAATTCATCTCAACGAAATCATTTTCTTATTGCTGATGATAGTGATCTTGACATTTCTATCAAATTTTGTCTCACTGAAATCACAATATTATCAAATTGGTCCCTTGACACGGGGCAATCTTTGGCGATTCGTCTCGTCTTACTAATATAATGAAAGGGAACCATATACCCATGCATTGCGATACATAGTATCCCTTTTTCATCAAACTTAAAAAAAAAATCAGTATTTTCCATATTGATGATCTTAGTCTAACTTGTAAACTTTGGACAAGTAAAAGAGTCTGGCATCATATACAAATTATCCAATACAAGGCATGCTGACTTTCTCGCATTTGTGTATTCGACAATATATATTGTGTGATTTTGAGACATTTTCATGAGGACATTCATTTCATGTAGCATAGGAATAATTCCAGCCAATTTCAATAATGCCTCTATATCAGTTAGCCGAAAAAATATATATTGAGCTTTGTCTACATTGTAGCAATTTTCATACATCAATCCTACCAAAGATTTGAACTCACTAAACAGTCTTTGAGCTGGTCCATTTAATGAGATCCATCTTGTATCAACAAATTTTAGTATTTTTTTCCATCCATAACACCATCTACAAATTGTTGAAACTCTAAATATCATTTGGGACTACGAGAAAAGTATGCATGAGTCTCACATACAAGATCTTCAACTTTTGAAATTGATGGAAACTTGCTTACTATTTTAAATGAAAGATTCATCCTATGAGCCATACAATGAATATTAAGAATATATGGCGAAGCTGATATTTGTAGTCTAACATAAAGGCCATTCCTTTGTCCTTGCATTATCGATGCTCCAACACATACCAAATTTTTTGTAATCATTAAATGATCCATACCACTTTCCTTCAAACTATTAAGAACAAGTTCATAAATATTTCCAGTTGTAGAAGTCTCTCTCATATTTTTAATCCCAAGTAGATATGAATGCCCAATATGGTCATTAACCATATAAATTCTCATGCAGATCCATGAAGTATTATCTATAGTCGTAACCTCATCCAAAGACAATGCCAAAAACCTAGCATTTTCAATCTTCTGTTTCAAATCATACTTTTCTACTTGAGCTAGATATCTTTCCCATTCCCAACCACTGGTCGTTGACCAATGAGAAGATGGAAATTTTGGCACGTGAAGAAAAGATTTAAATTTCATGTGATCTGGATAATTTGTCACAGGACAACCTTTACATAAGATGTGAAATACAGTGCTCAATTGTATCATCTTGGATAACAAACTTCTTTCCATCATCTTTTCATAGAGATATGATGGTTCCTCCACTTTCCTCAAGTTTCCTCTTACTTATTGAATATTTTTTGTATTCTTCCACACATTGGATATGTCGACATTCCACAAAATATTTCCATCTGACAATATATTTCACTTTACTATTAACAATTTTCTTTTCATGCACCTTTCTTGCATGATTTTGTATTATATCTAGCTTCATCTGAAATTTCACTACCTTGCAACTTTTCCAACTACATGCAATACATCTAACTTCTCGTAAAGCCTCATTCACATTTGTAGGAGGTATTTATTCAATAAAGGGAAAACTTGAGACCCAATTATTTGGAATTGTCTCCCTACAGTCCATTGGCATTTTTTACTTTTCCGTGAATGGTTTGTGTCACCTTCCAAGGAAAAATATTTAACATTTTCATCACTAATTTCTGTTGAAACTGCATTTATCTCACCCTGAACACTTGAGGAACCTATTCTTTTATCCATCATATGGATATCAGATGCATTTTCACAAGAGTTAAATCTCTCTAAGTAATAGATTGTTCAAAGGAACTTGAAGCTTGGAGAGAATGTGTATTCTTGGATTGAGGCTTTTGAAAGTATGATAACACATCCATTTGCCTTGATGGTTTCTTCCCAGGATTGCCTTTTGACATGTCACTGAATATTCCAGAAGTAAAATTTGAAATCGATTTAGAAACCTGCATCAATATTTTCCAAGAGTTGATAATTACTAGATTAGTAAGTAGCATTCAAAGTAAAATAAGTGTAATGTTCACAAAAACCATCAAGCAATTTTTTATTAAAATGTTGTGCCAAGCCCAAAGGAAAAAATAAATCATTATGTGTTTGGTGTTCAAATAGGCATTGTGAATATACATTTTATTTTGATTATGCACATCCAAATAGTGTAGGGGACAGTTAGAGTATATTATATTTTAATGTCTATAGATGATGTGGCCCTTCTAGTCTCATCCCCAGACAAGTTTCAAAGACAGCTTGATGCCCTGGCCCTTTTCTATGATCTTCATCAGTTGACATTCAACCTAGGTAAAAACCAAAGTCATCATCTTCAACGTGTTGAAGAAAATCCTCCTTGATCAACATTTCTTTCTCAAAGGAGAGGCGATCAAGATCACCAACTCATATACTTATCTAGGGGTACTATTCACAAGACCTTGCTTTAGTTTGCAATATGCACTTCAGTCCTGACTCAACAAGGGCTATGGGTCCTTGGCCCTTCTTGAGAGGAAATGTTTCTAAAATCGTTTTCAATACATATCTACCAAGATTTCAGTCATGCAAAATATTTCCCAACCCAAAATTCTAAATCGTTCCAAGGTTTGGGGACCTGGTTTAATAGAGTCTAATTGGTCTTCAAAAAAGAGAGTTCAGATCATCCTCCCTTGCCACATTGTTCAATGCAAGTAGCCAATTCCTCCACCCATCATCCTTATAGAGTTTGAAACTCACCCCTTCCTACTTGAGACAATGTTTGGTCTCGTCTCTCTTATATACTATGTTCAAAACTTCACTGATACAACAAAGGGGCATGACCGGTATCCATACTTGGCCCGTTTCTCATCAGATTCCATTGCAACGACTAATACTTTTGATTGATCTCCTTGCTTCAATTAGTATTATGATGGACCAACTTCCTCCATTCAAATATTCCCCATCTGCACCCAACCATATCTTACCAACCAAACAAAAGATGAACAAAATCATACAAGAGGATATCTGTAGGAAATATGTACATCTCAATTGAATACAAGGTGGATCACATCTAAAGATACCTTTCTATACTAAGCACTTCATGGTGATGAGAGATGGACTTATTGTTATGCCCCATTACATGCTTCACCATTTGATGCACACCATAAGATGGTACTAAACCACACAAACAAACCCTAATAAATGCAATATATATAAACACAAATCAGCGATCAATACACTATATGATTGAAACAAAATAAATTGAACAAGTACCAAAGAATAAAATATCAGCAAAATCTACACAACCAACCATACGACCTAAATTTCAAATTAATGCATTCTCCTTGTTCCTGGGATTTGATATAGGCAAGTTGACAAACATTATTTGTATTTGTGATTGAAAAATATGAAACACAAGAATATAAAATTAGAGAAAGGACCAAAACCTTATATTTTGTTAGGTTTTCACTGTTTCCTTTTCCAACGAAGTTTCAAAATTTTTTGAAGTTTCAATTCTATAACATTTTATTTCAAGGAACCTAGGGGATTAATTCATTTGAAAACACCTCCATTTAATATCCTAATTTCAAAACATTTTTAAAGTAGAATTTCGTTTCACGAAACCATACAACTAAAATGGTTGAAAACAACTATTCCCATTTCATCCTATGCCAAGCTTTATGCAATCTATATTCGGAAATACATAATACTTCAATGTTCAAAATTCCAAATACAACACATACCAAAGACATGTACCAATCTTTACAACTTTTTGACTAACAACTACATATTGCTTGAGTGCATCTGTAGTTTTCAGACACTACGCTAACTCAGATTCCGCTAATGCCCTTCATACCTTGAAGTAAAATTTAAAAGGGAAACATCAATAAGAAATTGACTTGAAAGATACTTCATGTGTGCCTATTCACTTTTCATGGCAGCACACGGGTACGTACAAACATTTTCAGGTGAGAAAAGATCTTGCGGGTTCAAATAAAAAATTGAAAAAGGAGCATCAATGCATACTCCTCTCTACTCCACCTTGCAATCTTGAACATTTCTTAATTCCAATTACAAAACATACCAAATATAGGTACCAACATTGGCAATTTCACACTGAAGCCTACAACTTGGTTTAAAGTCCATCTGTAATTTTCAGACACCATTGATCTCAAATTTTGCAAATGACCTTGAGACCTTGTAGCAAGCTTTAAAATTCCATCACTAGGATGTTCCATGAGTACTTGTTCATTTTTTATTTTTTTGCACAGGTACTTGCAAAAATTTTCAACTGAGAGAGGATATTTCAGGCTCATATTAGATGTCACAGGAGAATCAAAGCACATTACTCAATGTAGTTGATCTTGCACCCTTCCACACTTCCCAACACTTTCCTTTTTTCCCCTGATTACTTTGGAAAGAACTATTATGACTCACTGTCCCTGTGAGAATATTATGAAATAAAATATCCCCTAACAAGCAAATATTCCCAGAGTTATCCCACATTTTATGGGACACTCTTGCCATCAATCATTACTTTCTTTTGACTATCTAGTCAAACCTGAATAATATCCAAAAAGCATCATAGCCTCCAAATAAATCGTCAGCTTTCCCATATTACAAATAGCTTACAACTCCAAAGTGAAAAAAGAGTTCCCATGTATATTGGGTTACCTATATCTTCTGTCAAATAGTCCATTCAGATTTATAGGTTCATGATTTTCCTAAATGGACACCATATCAATAGGAGTAGCATGATTTTGCTTTTAATGGCATTTTAATTATAGCTCAACACTACAATCAATTGTTTTTCTGAATGTCAATTTATCCTCATTAACACCTTTCCTTTCATCACATCCTGATATATTTCCCTGAAACAAGCAGTCTCTTTGTTAAAATACACAAGTTCCACCTACAGGAAATTCATGCAAGTCAAGAAATAATAACATCCTTATCCATATTACTCGAAAGAATTTTATACTAATCACAGAAGTTTACACTCTCAAAGAAGCTTCTTTGTTTACTTTGAGAAAAAAATTGTGATGCTTAACACACCTTAGACATACACTTATTTCTTGAGTAATCTTGTCTTCCCACTACCCCTGACACAAATATTAAAAATAAAAGCAAGTAACCAACAACAGAAACTATTGTCTGCATACCAATCAAATTCACACTTTACGATCATTTTCACTATCTCTTGCATTTCCCTTAACCTTGCATCAAACTATCAAAATTCAAAAGACAAAATAGCAACCAATATAACATCTTGGTAACTAAGAGTAAAAATTAGATATCTAGATATGAGATTGTAGCCGCTCAAACACAAAAATATTATATGGCCTCAAATTTTTTTTCCCAATTGCTCAATTTGGTGACTCACCAAATATGTACAAAAGAATTCACATTTTTACAATATAAATACAAATGAATATTTTTTGACATACAATACACTTGATGTTTGTGGCTGAATGGGCTAATCATGTACATCATTATTTATTCTAGTTGCCTAGAAAACAAGAGCCAATCATCATGTTGTACCAGAGTAATATGATCCTGGTCTTGAGATTACCATAAATAGCACTCAATTATGATAAGAAAGCCACCTTTTTGGTTGTGTTTAGTCCTGACATAGCACAACCCAAAAAAAACACCACAATATTTGGAGGTAGACATTGTTTCTCTCTTTAGATCCATACGAAGGTTATTTTCCTGTAAATTTCTTTTTTCAAATTGATAAATGTAGGTCATTTAAAACTATTTTCTACTGATATATACAACCAAGCCACATGAAACTTTATTGTTCAGTAGCCTTCTCATGAACAAGGCCTAAAAACAAAAATTGTAATATCACGGGGCCTAAACTATCTCCCAACATTTTCCAAAATCTCCTAAAGGAAAAGTTGTTGTTGGCTTCTTCTCACGAAAATTGAAATAGAATTTCTTCATATTTGTTGTCCTCGATATACATTTGACTCTCAAAATAAGGAAACATGATATGTACACCTCAAAACACACAAAGATAACAATTTGTTTTCTTTGTCTTCAACACCTCCCTGAGATAGGGTCAAAAAAATCAATTTTGGACCCAAATTACAAGAAATTAATATCCCAAACTCATTGAAGCCTAAATTAAAGCTAAAATTTTGATAATGTGTATTTACCACAGGCGATCTCTTCTGATTCTTGGTAGTTGAGAAGCTCGCACGTAGTGAGAAGAGAGCATATCGAAACAAAATGTTTCTTCATATTCACTACCATCAATACACCTTCCACACTTATCACAACATGCAATAAAAAATGTACAATCCTGACACTAACTGTATGGCCTTTTTTCTTTTGGAAAATTTCATTGGTGCAATCATAAACAAGCCTTTCATTCCCACATCTAGGGCAAGCTTCAATATCAATTGTACTGCCATCATCATATGAAAGTGAATAATAGCAACCATTAGGATAAAACTGTGGTTTTGTTGAATGAGACTTTTGTTGTAAACCACCATCCAAAAGGTAATTCAAATTATCAAGGTGCTCTCTTCTTATCCAAAAAAGACCACTAATTCTCAATTTCTTCAATCCGGGCATGTTGCATTCTCTGTTTCTTTGACATTTTTTACAATTCCATCAGTAGTCAATCTTGTGCAACCTAGAAAGCATAACTGCAAAGCCCATAAATAAGTGCACCACATATACTCAAGGGTAGAGTAGGAGGTACTAAGAGAAAATGATATTTCACACAAAAAATTTGAATTAGTGTGCTTAACTTGAGCAAGTGTAAGATAACAATATAATTACATGACGAAAACCTAAAACACTTGATAATAATAATAAAATTCCACAATCAATGCACAATATGGTTTTGAAAAGAATGGACAAACTGAACAAGAGAACAACCTACAAGAAGTACCTTCTATGCAACATCATTTTCATAGACATGCATTACCTTCTCATGTTTCCAGATATCTAATGAAAATTAAGATATGCTAGGCAAGTTGAGGAGTAGCCACCAGTGTGTGAAATAATAGAAGATAAATCAAGAAATAAGAGAAATTTCAAACACATAAGAACATGGAATACGAAATGGAAGAGTTGCACCAGTGCCTCCCTTGGAGGCTTCAAAATTTTGGGGAGAATTTTACCTACATTTCCCTAAAAAAATAAGCTTCTAATATTTTAATTTTCTATCCTTTTATCATTGTATTTAAAGGAGACTATGGGTTAAATTCACATGCAAATACATCCATTTAGTAACCCGGTTCGAAATTTTTTTACCGGAAGCACAATTCCATTTCACAAAACCCATGCAATAACATTAACCGAATCTAACTGATTGACATTTCTAATCATGCCAAAATGTAGAAAATCTATATTCCGAAAGTAAATATACTGTTATCTTCAAAATTTCAAGTGAAACAACAAATTAGTCTTTCTGTAATTTCTCAAAATAAAAAACCAACAAATACAGATACCAACCTTTGTAAGCTTTGGAATGATGTTGAATACTTACTTTAGTCCATCATCTGTACTTTTCGGGCACTCCACTAAAGTCAATTTTTGTAACTTACCTTGAGACCTTTCAACAAGTTTTAAGAGGGCATCGTCAGTGAGCCTTTCACATAGAGGATACTCCACATGTATAGTTTTCCATAGACGAGGATCATCTTTCACTGTAGCATGCAGAGACTTGCAAACTTTTTCAATGGACAAAAGATCTTGCAGGCCCAAATACCAAATGGGAAAATGAAGCCCATCATGGGGTTCTCTTTTTCATTGTCCACCACTACTACCTTCCATGCTTCCCGAAAAAGCCTCGGTTTCACCTTGAGAAATCTAGAGAGAATCATAATAAGATGATGTCTTCAGAGAAGGATCTCCCAAAGTGGTTTTCACTCAAATATTACCATTTTCATCCATATATTTTGCAAGACTCTCTTGCCATCTGTCATGATATTCCTCCAGCTCTCCCGGGAGTGTTGCTTCTCTAGAACCTTGGGAGTCTGGCAATAACGCACTAGCTTTCACGGTCTCTACAAAGAGAAACCTATATGCACAAGATTAGATCTTCCAAAACTTAAGATCTTCCAATTTATCTAGAGTCATTCATTAGGGGATTATTCACTTGAGCTTCATATGGTAGGAGAGATTCACCTACTGGCAATATAGTTTCAGAGGCCAAAAATTTCTCCTTGTCCTCCCTAATTAGTAGGTGATAGCCCCTCCAAACATTGATCACTTTCTATAGGAAACCTTCAATCAAGATATTTCTCTTGATTCTCAAGTTCTTGAGAGGGACCCTTTCTTCTCTTGGACTCTCAGATTTGTAACATTTTATATCTTAGATCAATAATTTGACCCTCTATCTCTTGGACCTCATCAGTTAGATATTTCGTTTATAAGAGTTGCGCTCATGCTCCCACTACATACTATTTTCGATGTACAGTGTAGTCCATTTGACAAAAGAGGTCTTAAACTGACAAATATCACAATGTATTTTGAGCACCCAACAAGTCTACCCACCTTGGCTTAAAATCGAACCAAGCTTGGGTGGTAAATATTATAGTGTATGGATTTTTCACTTCATACTCATGCCCCTTCATAGACCTATCCACCCTCGCAAAAAAAGAGATCAATAGGGAAGTTAAAGGTTGCAATAGAATGTGGACTTGTTCTCTATCTCATTTACATTCAAGATCACTAGTCACATGGCTAATTCCACTTTTCCATTTGAGGGTTTTCTCTCACCAGTGAAACATAAATTTTGATTGGCACATCTCATGGATTGGGGGGATTTGACAATTGTGAGGTTTGAAAGAGAGTATGATTGAGGGTAATGATGCAGTGATTGAGCTCTCAACTTCAAGATGAATATCAAACCCCAATTTGCAAGGCATATGGATGACAACAACAGGCTTGAAACATGAGTTAATTTGCACTTCTTTAACCACACACAAGAAAAAATAATATCATAAAACGTTATGGAAGGAAGTGAGCAAGGACCATTGGTTCCCCCAGCATTGGTGGAATGGTCAGCTGCTCGTGAAACAAAAATTCTAATATCCTTAGAATTATGATCAACTACCACTATTCTTCCCAAGTCAACAAACGAAGCTCCACCTTGGCATCAAAAGTGTAATTACATAAAAGGAATGTCGATCTCATGCCAATAGGTCTCCTATGATGAATGCGCAGGAACGTAGTACATAGATTGTTTTTCTCTTCGCTTAGCTACACAGGGCTTATTTCCCTTTCCAAATATCAATAATTCTTTTCCAATAAAAAACTATGATAAGAAAAACATTTTACTATATTCTAAAAGGTAAAGATGTTGAAATCATGCCACAAAGTGAAAGGAAATAAAATATCTTTCCTCAAACCACCAAATATATAAATAAAAAAATAGTAATTATAATAATAAAACTAGATTTATCGATATATGGATGATATGAGAACCATAAGCATTCAAGGGACTAAAAAGATCTTCGACCAAAACAAACCAAAAATTTCCAACTCAACAAAATCCTCTAAACAAGTAACAAACAAACCACTAAAATTTTCTAAGATATCAGAGCTAGTCATCAACACAATTTCATGCACTTGAAGAAGCCCATTGTTGCTTAGCATTAGACTTCTTAAATTATTTATTTATCATTTAATACTAGGACACTATCTATGTGAAAAGAAATAGGTCCCAACTTCATCAAATCCAACTTCATTTCCAATCAAAGATAAAAACCAACTTCATTTCTAGTACCATTATAAAATCACACATTTTCCAAATATCAATAATTGTTTTCCAAGAAAATATAAAACTTGAAACTGGACAAATTTACCCAAACACAAGAAACATATAAACCATTGAAATTTTCCATGATATCAGAGCTAGACATCAAGGTAGTTTCATGTACTTGAATGATCCCATTGATGTTTTGCGTTAGTCCTGTTAAATTACTTATTTATCATTTAATAATAGTCTTACACTATCTATGTGAAAAGAAATAGGTCCCAGTCTCATCAAATCGAGCTTCATTTCATGTCACAAATAAGAAACAAACAATGTAAGGACTAAATATGAAACATCAATCTTAAAATAACACACATCAAATAAATGTAGTTGCAATGTTACAATGAAAAATACAAAATATAGAACCCATTTTTACCTGAATTTGACATATAGTAATCTTGCATGATCAGCGAAACATGTATACCAAAATAAGAGTCATAGTTTATTTCAATTTCCCAATTCTCATCTTCTTCCTCATTTTCTACATTGTGAACATGATATAATCCAAATGAATTGTCATTATGAGCCTCCAAAACATTATGTTTTGTATGAAGTTCATTAGAGAATTTTGTTATTCTTCTATTCATTTTCCCTATTCCTCTCAGCATTTCAAAGTACATTTGGCATCTGACCCTGATGATGGACACACTTAGGAAGTCTAAAACGTTGAGTTATTAAAAAATTCAGAAACAGGTTATTCCTCTCTTCTATAATTTTCTTATATTGTTTTCTCCCCTTCTATCACAATCTGATCGCCAAAGCGCTAGTGATATTAAACATTTATCCACATGTTTATCAAGTTGATTCCTCAACTTTGACTTCAAGAATGATAGTGCACTAAACATTCTCTCATCCTCCACTGATCCCAAAATCAAGGTTTGACACAAATCTGCTAATTTGAAATATTCTGCTATGTTTTCTTGTAGGTATCGGCTAGCACTTAAAGTAGTCCATAATCTTGTTATAGCACCGTTTTCATTAGGATTATCCAAAAATGGATATTACTTCCACATTTTTTCAGCAAAGTGTTCAACTTGTTGATACAATTTTGATGAATATAAAATACCTTGATCTGTTTCTCCATGTATGGACTTTTAAAAGTGGTCTACTAAACATTTTAATCTCTTTGAAATGGAAACTTAAATTTCTTTGAAATTGAAAATTGTTTCCAATGTTGAGGATTTATACCCTTTTTGTAGCACTCAAGATTATCTGATGAACATCTCTGGGTATTGATCTTGACATTTCATAAATTTTATCTCGCAAATCTAATATTATCAACTTGGTCGCCGATACGAGACGTATTTGGTGATTCATCTCTTCTTACTAATATAGTGAAGGAAGCACTATTACATGCATTCATTGCATAGTATCCCTTTTATCAAACAAAAAGATGAGTATTTTCCATATTGATGATCTTAGTCTAACTTGTAAACTTTGGACCAGTAAAAGAGTCTGGCATCATATACAAATTATCCAATACAAGGCATGCTGACTTTATTGCATTTTTGTATTTGGAAATATACATTGTGCGATTTTGAGACATTTTCACAAGGAAATTCATTTCATGTAGCATAGGAATAATTCCAGCCAATTTCAATAATGCCTCTATATCAATTAGCCGAAAAAATATATCTTGTGCTTTGTCTACATTGTAGCAATTTTCATACATCAATCCTACCAAAGATTTGAACTCACTAAATAGTCTTTGAGCTGGTCCATTTAATGAGATCCATCTTGTATCAACATCTTTCAGTATTTTTTTCCATCCATAACACCATCTGCAAATTGTTGAAACTCTAAATATCATTTGGGACTACGAGAAAAGTATGCATGAGTCTCACATACAAGATCTTCAACATTTGAAATTGATGGAAACTTGCTTACTATTTTAAATGAAAGATTCATCCTATGAGCCATACAATGAATATTAAGAATATATGGTGAAGCTGATAGTTGTAGTCTAACACAAAGGCCATTCCTTTGTCCTTGCATTATCGATGCTCCATCTGCTCCAACACATACCAAATTTTTTGTAATCATTAAATGATCCATACCACTTTCCTTCAAACTATTAAGAACAAGTTCATAAATATTTCCAGCTGTAGAAGTTTCTCTCATATTTTTAATCCCAAGTAGATAGGAACGCCTAATATGGTCATTAAACATATAAATTCTCATGCAGATCCATGAAATATTATCTATAGTCGTAACCTCATCCAAAGACAATGCCAAAAACCTAGCATTTTCAATCTTCTGTTTCAAATCATAATTTTCTACTTGAGCTAGATATCTTTCCCATTCCCAACCACTGGTTATTGACCAATGAAAAGATGGAAATTTTGGCACATGAAGAAAAGATATAAATTTCATGTGATCTGGATAATCTGTCACAGGACGACCTTTACATAAGATTTGAAATACAGTGCTCAATTGTATCGTCTTGGATAACCAAATTCTTTCCATCGTCTTTTCATAGAGATATGATGGTTCCTCCACTTGCCTCAAGTTTCCTCTTATTAAATATTTTTTATATTCTTCCACACATTGGATATGTCGAAATTCCTCAAAATATTTCCATCTGACAATATATTTCACTTTACTATTAACACTTTTCTTTCCATACACCTTTCTTGCATGATTTTGTATTATATCTAGGTTCATCTGAAATTTCACTACCTTGCAACTTTTCCAACTACATGCAATACATCTAACTTCTCGTAAAGCCTCATTCACATTTTTAGGAGGTATTTATTCAATAAAGGGAAAACTTGAGACCCAATTATTTGGAATTGTCTCCCTACGGTCCATTGGCATTTTTTACTTTTCCGTGAATGGTTTGTGTCACCTTCCAAGGAAAAATATTTAACATTTTCATCACTAATTTTTGTTGAAACTGCATTTATCTCACCCTGATCACTTGAGGAACCTATTATTTTATCCATCATATGGATATCAGATGCATTTTCACAAGAGTTAAATCTCTCTAAGTTATAGATTGTTCAAAGGAGCTTGAAGCATGAAGAGAATGTGTATTCTTGGATTGAGGCTTTTGAAAGTATGATAATACATCCATTTGCCTTGATGGTTTCTTCCCAGGATTGGCTTTTGACATGTAACTGAATATTCTAGAAGTAAAATTTGAAATCGATTTAGAAACCTGCATCAATATTTTCCAAGAGTTGATAATTACTATATTTGTAAGTAGCATTCAAAGTAAAATAAGTTTAATGTTCACAAAAACCATCAAGCAATTTTTTATTAAAATGTTGTGCCAAGCCCAAAGGAAAAAATAAATCATTATACACAAAACAATAAAATCATGATTCATCATCTATAAAACAAAGAACATCATTCAAATGTAAAATATATAAATAATCAGAGCGTGGAGGATGAATAACGCTAGGGTTTACGCAAGTTCTCTCCTTCCCTCCGCCACTGTGAGATCGCAGGTTGGCCTTGAAGCTCGTTTCAGCTTGAGACCAGATGGGCTGCTGAAGAATCATGAGGCAGACGTTGTGAGTAGTAGACCCGGAGGAAAGGCTAAGGTAGAGGGTGGCCAACTCAAAAAAATATCTGCACTCTCAACTGCAGACAGGAAGGTCTTAGGTAGCTATCCCCGATTTGAAGGATGGTGGCTCCATTGCAGATTGGATCGGGAGGTTCCCATCCCCAATGTGACACAGTGGGACACTAGCACATTATGGGGTCACGAGAAGGCCAATGGCTATCTCAGCTAGCCCCTGCAGGTCATAAACTCTCCGCCCCTCCACGCTACCCAGAGTTTTGGCACTAGGATGACCTTTATGTCAAAGAAAAAGCTAATCGCGTAAAGACTTCCTGGAGTTGCAGCGAGCCTGCAAAGATTGGCACTCTAGCTCCTTGATGGATATCTAGCAGACAGGGAACCTTTGATTTCCTATCTCCCTCCTTCCAGATTCAGATCGTTCTTCTATCCGATAAATCCTTGATGCTATGGGTTCATTCAACAGATCTGGTAAAAGATCTCTCGCATGCTCTAGAACTCAAGTTGGGTATACCTTACTCCTCTCAATGTCTTATATATGGAGGTAAACAACTTGATAACTCTCTTCCTATCCCATTTTATCATATTGAAAAGGATGCCTCTGTGGTTTTATCCCTCCGCTTGCGAGGAGGGGTTGTTGGACAACCTTCTTCTGCTCAAGCCTTCTCCTAAAAATATGTTGTCCATGCACAACCTCCTAAGAATACTGCTCAACCCATGGAGGACCCCAAGCCTTTTTACATGGATAAATTGGAGGATGTGCCCTCGATAGAAATTTCCCACCTAGATCTTGAAAACCAGCATCAAATATTTGCAGAATCTTCCATTATTTTCTGATTCAATGGATTATGGCCTCGCACAACAAATATATACCAATGGATTCATTCCACTTGGACCAATAACAGCAAGGTGTTCTTCTGCTCAAAGGGGTTCTTCATAGTCCTATTTGCTTTTGATGAAGACTATCAAGAAGCCTTAATGGGTGGTCCTTGGTTTTGGGGAAAAGTAGGGTTATTCCTCACCCCCTGGTTCCCAGAATTCAATCCCTCCATGACAGTCATCACCAAAATTCCCATTTGGGTCGAGCTACCAAACTTACCTGCTCATATTTGGCACTCCTCTGTCTTCCAAGGTATCGAAAACTCCCTGGATCGCTTTCTAGCTATGGATCCCTCCATGGGAGAGAAAGGCATATACACATATGGCAGAATCTGTGCTGAGATTAACCTTAGAAAAGGTTTGCATGATCAAATCATTCTCAAATTATGTGATTTCATCTGGTCTCATACCTTGGATTATGAGAACACTGCATTCCGATGTCGCCATTGCCATCAAACAAGGCATCTTCAGAACTCTTGTCCCATGTTCCTTGCCCAAAATAAGAAAGGACTTAAAAAAATGAAATCTAAAAGCTAGAAACCATGTGATCCACCCCACATGGATGACATTGACTCCCTCATCTCAGACGAGGAGGAGATTGAAGCTAATGAGGAGGGAGCGATGCAAGAGAAGGAAACAAACTTGGTAGACCCTAGAGGGCCCAATGCTTCCTCAAATACTCACAAACGATCTCATGAGTCTGCCTCCTCCGACTCGGATAAGGAGACTCTTCCCTTGATCATAAAATCTTCAAGTGGTCTCAGCCTACCTGCCTAGGGATGGTTGGGTCAAAGTTGAAAAAAAAAAGGAAAGAAATGTTGTATCGAGGATTCTACCCACTCTGGGTAAATTCTTGTGTTTGTCTTCTACCCATCCTGGGTAATTTCTCGTGTTTGTCTCTCAGGGTTCCAATTTCTCTCTTTTGGATCCTCTATGTTATCTCTTGGACACAATATGGGACCAAGGTTGACTGTTCACTACTGACTTCCCCGCTATCTATTTTCTCCTACTTGTAACTCCATTTGTACTATATGCTTTTAATAGAATTAGTCTTATTCATAATATATATATATATATATATATATATATATATATATATATATATATATATATATATATTCCAATTGAATTAATTCATATCTCCAAATCACCTAATGAACACTTGAAAGATTTTAACGAAACACCAAAGTATTACAATAACTTTAATCATCCTTTGCAAAACACCTCTCCATCCAAATATTATATATAAATATATATGGTGAGAATGTTCACCAAGACCAAATATTAATTAGAATAGCTGTTGATTGCACCTATAGTTTTCCACTATATATTTTTTAAGGTTGATGTATTTGTAAACCAACTTATACATAATCAACCATAAATATATATTTACTTCATGTATCACCACCATACAGTGACTCAAAAGATGCACATTTCATATATTCATACCTGTGGTTTTTTTTTGGTGCTAAAATATATGTAGTTTTTGTTTCATGCCTTGTGGGCCATCTTTGGCTTGTGTTTATTATCTATGAGATGGCCATAATAATAAGAATTCATTCTACTCCAGAAGAATGAGTTCATCCAAACTACAGAAGACTGAAGTTGGAAAAAAATGGGGGGATGCATGGACACAACCCAGGGTTGCATTAAAGGAGGGATACTACGTGGGGGTCATAGCATGCAAAATTCGCCCAAATTTCACCTTATAATATTTATTGATGAAACCTAGCCTAAGTTACTTAGGAAAAAGCACATAATTATACGTTGGCTTATTGAGCTAAAATAAAAACTTTGATAAAGTAAATGATGATTTACTTTAGTGATTAATTTTTAAACTTAGTCGTCGACCTCAAGTAAGTCAAGATCTAATCTTATATGGCCATAACTTTGAGGTTAGGGTTAGGTTTAGGATTAGAATTTTATCTCAATGTAAAGTTATAAAGGTAAGGCTAAGGTGAGGAGATGAGACGCAACAACAACACAAGATTGAGTGAGGCTTCTTAGTGAGCACGTGTTGGGTCTGAGAGAGTGTAGCAAGGTTGATGATAATTTTTGTATTTCCTCAGTTGAGCCACTATATAAAGACATGATCCCAATTAAGTTTTGTGATTAATTTATTAATGAAGAACTGTTGATTGGGCATAAATTTGTTTGTGTATGTGATTCAGATCGATTTTTTTCTTTTGAAATATTTTTCATGTTAAGAATGTAGTTGTGTATTCGTTTAGTTAATAATTTTTCAGAACCAAATACCAAGTGTTGGGTACAGGAGAGTCTAACACACAAGACGAAGTAATTCCCATACAAGACCCCGAGTTGGATTTCATAAGACCAACACACAGTGTAATGCAAGGAGATCTTAGAACTAGAGACAAGCCAATGTCCATGCTTCAAGCAACCAATGATCAATTAAAATATTCTTGTTTGTAGCCTTGATTGGTAAGAATGATGGGGGTCTTAAAACTGCCACACACACTAGGATCCCACCAATGTTACATGAAATAGTCTTGGCAATTCTCCAAATGTCTTGATTAAATAATGCATTAGGCCCTTTACAATGATTAAGGATTTATTGGAGTATCCCCTCCTTTTTCTTTGGTTACGGCCTCTAGTGTCAATAATACTAGATGTGTTCCTTTTTTTTGGTATTCTAACTCTTGGCTTCATTTCTTCTCATGTATTTTTCCTTGTCCTCTCTTAGACTAGTTGCTTAGCTTCGTGAAGCTTCACTAGTTGCTTATCTTTTAACATATTAAGAAAACTTCAAGAATTTGGACATATTGTTTTAGTTATCTTTCCCTTGATGAATTGGTTATAAGAATTTGAAACCTATCCTCTTTCATTTTCCATGAAAAAAGTGAGGAGGAAGGAAACTAGTCAGTTACTAGTGACATTTGCACCCTCCATAGAGAATATGGAGGACTTGGGCTAATTAACATCCATGATCCAAGGATAGTTTTAGCGACTAAACGGCTTACAAGGACAAATGAAGGAGAAGCTCCTTATGAGGTAGTTGTCAAGCATAAGCTAGAAACAACTGTTGATCAGTGGTTGTCATTGATGTGAACCCAAGAAGCACTAGGGGCTACCCTAATATTTCATGGGAATTTTTACCTACCAAATTACTATATTCTAGTTTAATAATTCTTTTGATGGTTTCTACTTGTCGAGATGTTTTCATTGATATATGGCACGCCTCGTAATTCTTCACGGTTTGAGAGATATTCATGTTTGAAGTTTGTAACCCCAGTTAGTGGGCTAAAACCCCATGGGGTTGTGGCATGGGTCATTGAAAAGTAAAAAATTATTAATTATTGACTTTCAATGACCCATGCCACAACCCCATGGGGTTTTAGCCCACTAACTGGGGTTACAAACTTCAAACATGAATATCTCTCAAACCGCGAAGAATTACGTGGCGTGCCATATATTAAAAGAAACATATCGATAAGTAGAAAACATCAAAAGCATTCTTGACCCAGAATATAGTAATTTGGTAGGTAAAAATTCCCATGCAATATTAGGGTAGCCCTTGGTGCTATTTGGGTTGACATTAATGATAACCAATGATCAAAAATCTCTCACTTTGGCATTGATGGAAACACAAGTACTCCCCCTGCGATCATGACACCTCTTCCTACAACATTATCTACCCCTTTGACATCAATGGAAAAGGGTAACTCCCCTTGACACACAACCATCCTGCAGACCTGTACACACTTCTACTCCCCCTGACACACAACCATCCTGCGGACCTGTACACACTTCCACTCCCCCTGACACACAAACATATTGCAAACCTGATTTCACATTTTGTGGAGTTGAATAGCATTGTGTGTCCTTGATCACACATATTTCCAACACTAAGCAAATTGTGATTGATGTCTTCAACCAATAGAACATTCTTGGCTATAACATCTTCGCTTCCAAGAGTGACGGTAATTGATCCTATAACATTTGAAGATCCATCATTTCCAAATGATATGGTTCCATCCTTCTTCTCTTTCATAGATACAAATTTCCTTCTATCTCCAGTCATATGCGTTGAGCAACCACTATCAACAGACCACAGATATTTGTTGTTTTGAGCCTTGAAAGCGAGAGCACAATTATTAGTCTTCTTCTTCTTCCATGTTCGTTTTTTCTGTGGCTTCGAAGTTTCTTCTAGAGGATTTTCAAGTCTGTAGCCTCTGGCTCTGTGTCCAAGGTTCCAAGATTTGTAACATTCCATATTATTTATTAAATTTTCAAATCTATTGATGTTTCGTTGAGCCCTGGGAGGTTCATATTTGAAGGATCTCATGGAATTGTATTGGTTCCTAGGGTACGTGCGACATTCTACAGCCTTATGACCAAATTTTCCACACAAATAACAATAGCCATGAAAAATATGTTGGTACCTGGATAAAAATCTTCGTCGAGGAATCATCTTCCAAGGATGTTCTTGCGAATCTTGTCCAATGAAGTCTACATGCATGTCAGATTTCATAGGTTCATTGTATTTTGTTGTAGAAGGTCCTACTTCTTCTTCTTTATAACCGAGGCCAGTTATTTCATTGTAAGATCATTGATTGTTAATGAGTTCTTCCAATGCCCTTGAGCTGTTGGCATAGTTTTGGATAGTTTTTCCTTTCTTCACTTCCTTACGCAATGAGACTACTTCGACTTCTAATTCTTCCCTTTCTTGGTTGCTTTCTTCCAACTTCTTTTGAAGTGACTCTTCAACGCATTTTTGTTCTTCACCTTCAATTTTGAGACCTTGAACTTGTTCTTCAAGAGTATTGGAATGGATCTTCTCAGCCTTAAGCTCTTTTATAAGCTTGATTTCTTCCTTAGAAAATTATTCTATGGTCAACCCTTCTTCGGTGTTTGATACCTCTTGTTTATTGTGCTTGGCCATAAACAATACTCTCTCATTGGCTTCTTCTTCGCTGTCATTGTCTTCATCAGATGATGAGCTATATTCTTTAGAGAGAAAGTTCCTTTTGGAGCCTTGCTTGTTGAATTTATTAAAGCCTTTCTTTCCTTTTGAGTTGCCATCACTTCTGTTTGGACATTTTGCTGGGAAATGCCCAACCTCACCATAGCCGAAACATATCAATGGAAGCTTACCTTTGAAATTTCCCTTACCAATTTTTAGTTTTCTCATAAAGTAAGCATATTATTCATCTGAAAGACCTTCTTCATCATCTCCCTTTTCTTCACACTTGCAGGTGCATGTCTTTTCAATTGAAGGTTGTTTGTCCTTATTGATTTTCTTAGATCCCACTAGACTTACCATTTCTGAATAACAGTACCCTCTTCTTCATCAATTGTCTCTGTTCATATGCTATGAGAACTCCATGTAATTCCTCTTTGTTCGGTTGTCCAGTTACTATATTCTGGTAGTACCTTTGGTTGGATACTACTGGTAACGTTTAAGGAATTTCCAGCATAACTTATTATAAATGTTTGTCTCAGCAATTTTAGGTATTGGTTGTATTTACATCAAACGTATTAGAAGTGTGCATCAATGTTTGCCATATTCTTTCATTACGAGTTGCTCAAATTTTCTTACTCTAGATTTGAAGCTTGTTTCTTCTGGCTTTGTTTAGTCACACATATATATTCTCAAACTTGTCCCCTTGTTTTGGCGGTTAACAGCTCAGCACCTTATGATAAGCAGATTCAATAAGTCCACTGATAATAATATTCTTTGTTTTTACATCATTTACCAAATTCTTCTTACCTTGTTCATCTGCAGTTGATGTAAATCCACTTTGAACAGTGTCTCATACTTCATAACCTTGCGCCAAGAGATAGACCTCCATTCTTCCTTTCTAGACTGCATAATTAGTTTCATTGAACAGAGGTACACCATTCTTGGTATGTTCCATGACCTTCTTCCAGTAGTTAAACTGCTATTGAAGGAACCAAGCTCTAATACCAATTGTTGGAAATGTTAAGAGGAAGTGGATAGGTATTTCCAACAACAACTTCACACTCACTCCCACAACATCTGATTATGGCAGTCTGGTATAATCATGGGAACACAAATTCCTTTAATTTTCCTAGATGAACAATTCTCAAAACAATTTGGAATCATTGTAAGTAATATTTCATGACCTTGAATAGGAGTTAAGGATTTTTAAGAGTGTTATTACACAAAACACCAAGTGGGCCACATTTCTAGGTGTGCAAGAAAAAAATCTATCAAATAAAGGCTTCAAGTGTGAATCAATTTACATTCAAGCTTGAAAAACCATAGGTCAATTAACCACTTATAAATATCTAATGTCTCTCAATTGTATAACGAATATTGATGTTGTAGATAATTTTATTTTATCTACAACATCAGTCATTATGACATAATAGAGTGGGAACATCATTCTACAAAATCTAACATGGTTAGGATTTAGAATCTTCTCTTTCAAAGCAATCAGGGGCCTCTTTTCTAATGCCTCAAAAAAAGTGTATTATATGTGTATTTTATCTACTATTGTACTTTATACAACTTAACTTGTGACTTTTAAGGGTGACTTGGTCTAAATTTATCACTCATATAAAAATGTGTTTTATAGCCATATACCTAAGAAACTTGATCAAATATGATTGTGTTCCACTAATTTCATACTACTATGTATCTAAATACAATCTTGAGTGGGGAGCATGTGTACAATTCAACAATCTCCTCTTATGTTTTGCATGCTTCCTCCCTTGTTATCGGACCTGTATCCGATTATTTTTCATCTTTTTCACAATGTTTATATCAATTGGTATCAAATCCTAATGGATAGGGATTTTTCATAATTCCCAATGGTTGATGTAATTTATATGCACATCCACACTTTATTTGCCTGTTTTTAAAATACAATTGTGTGAACCATTCTTCAAGTTTCCCATAATCATGATCGATGTTTATTTACATCTCTTTTTACCACAAGTATAGTGCAAATGTACCAACAGTCGTGAGGAATATATATATATATATATATATATATATATATATATATATATCCCCATCACTCACCAAGATTACTTGGAATAGCTAGAAAGATATACCAACAGAAACTATCAAATATTTGAATTTTGGGCATTCCCTTTGGTATTCATATCTTTAACTTAAACAATAATGGTGGATATTGAATAGATTTCATAGTAACCTTCATAATTGGATGTATAGGAATCTACCACTAGGCAATAAGATAACTATCTTCAAGAGAATTTCACTTACTTGTATGGGAGTATTTGGCATTGCTAATATCATGTCCATATCAAGAAGAATTCCCATTTTCCACATTTCTATATGTTCTTGCAACCAATTATGCTCTTGGATCTACAATCAAGTTTTGTATCTTAGATATATTGGATTAGATATCCTTCTACTTTTATCAAAGTGTCCATTCTGCTCCAACATTGTATCAACACTAATATACTTAAGAATTCCATGGACTTATTTGTGGTCATTTGTTGTGCATTAATAAACTTATCTTATCCTATTATCTTATCTGTCAAACTTATACACATTTGAAAATACCCTCTTCTACTTGCATACTTGCTCCTTTGCTTGCTTGCTTATATTTGTGTATTTCACATTGTTGTTACTGAGTTCATATTAGATATGAATTCCCACTTACCACATTTGTATATTTTCTACTTCTTACAGGCAAGGCAAATATCTAGACATTGCACAACTACATGGAAAAGAAAAGGTATCTTTCTTTGTAGACTCAACAATTACTGAATTTCTGCTTTGTTGATGACTTAAATACTTTGGAATTTTACTTGGAAGTCAGCAACCAATAGATTTCACTCTGCAATGTCTAGAAATTTCAATTAAATGTTGCAACCAACACTTAATTCATGATATTTTCACCCTTGGGAGATATAAGGGTGGACTTGTTTTAAGTGATATGTCTACTCAAAGGAAAATTTTGATAACTTCAAATCTTGTATGAATAATCAAAGCAGAAGCTTCAAAATTGGATGTACAAGGATCTACTCAATAGGATTACTATGGTTTGCAACAAGCTGAAATATATCCTCCCTCAATTTATGTGGGGAAAAAAAAGGAGGAAAGAAAGGCTTCAATTTCTTGCTTAAAAGTTGGGATACTTGCACCCTTAATAGTGATAAGAGAGGAAATTGGATGACTGATATACCTAAGGAATAGATTAATAAAATAGATGGATTGTAAGGATGATAAAATAAGAATCCACCAAGTATTTATCCAGGATAGGGTAAAGATAGCCTCTCATGATGCTTTTGGGATTTGTGGCATAATTATGGGAGCACTATCATTCAAGTTGGAATGTCCAACAATTTATCAAATGAAATGGAATGTCTGCAATATAATCTCTATTGATCTTCACTCAGAGTTTTCACCCCTGAAGGGAATCTCCTACAAACGCGGACAAAAGAAATTTGATCTCTATGGTGCAGATCAAGGTTTAAGATGGACCTACAATGGCTTATTTTTCTAGACATTGTGGGTGTAGATACGGGTTTAAGATGGATCTACGCTAGTTTATTTTTCTAGACATTTTCATGTACATACGTAGTTATTTATTTTTTGTCTATTGATTTTATTTTCATGTAATGTAACAATATCTCCCAACATCACCCCCATATGGACTGTAGATCACCTCATTACTCTCAATGCAATGTGACAGACACTTCATAGAGTAGCTCACAAAGATATGTTTCAGATGGACTTAAATGTAATTTTTAAACCTTTGAAGTGAAACAATGCATACAAAGTCCTAAGAAAAACAGAAAGAAAATGGTATACACACAATACACAGACATCTAACTTGAAAACCCTGATAAAAAAAACCAAAAAAACTTATTTGCACCTCTTTATACATCATTGAATTAACTTAACCATATATAGTACAATATTTAGGTATTATGCAGCATCCAGAAAACCTAATATGTCAACCCATAGATTGAACCCTTTTCCCTTGACTAGGATAATAATGGATTATATCACATTGTGTTGAAAAACCATTAGCGAAAAAACATAAAACAGGTCCAAAAATGGACCAGAGTAGCCCAAAAAAATATTCCCAGTGCCTCCAACATCCCCCTGCAACACCCACAGTACATAGAAGCAAAGAATTGACATAACCATGAAAATAATATAAAACATTCATATCATCAATAAAATTTTAGGATTTCAGAACAATTAGTATAAGTACATAGAAAAATCATGCAGATAGGAAAACCAGCTGGTCTTTCAAATCATTTGTTTTGGAATGAATGCCAATAAACTAGAGTCTGGTAGTTAACAACGAGCTACATATATTCAATGGAATCTGCACGATTTTCCACACAAAAAAAATTAAAGCACGTTGTTTGGACTATGCTGAATTAAGCTCGTTGGCCCTAGATTGCATTGGAATTCTCAACTTTTCTGTGTAAAGATGGAAATGTGCAATTCTAAAAATAATTGGATGATTAGACAACATGTTAGAGAATTGTGGAATACAATTTGTTTGACATGTATTTAATGTTTATGGAAAAGGTGGTAAACAACTACTTTTAATTGTGATTATTCTAAAACTTAATCTAGGAGAAAATCAACTTTAAAAGTGACTTGACTGGTCAAGTGGAAACAAGAATAGTGAGACCAGATATTGAACATTAGATTTCACTGCTAAGGTTGGGATGCTACCTTTCTAAAATATGTAGACAGTAGGATATGGGGGATAACATAAGATTTTATTCCACCATTGTACTTCTTCGTGTGATTCTTATATTAATGAGTTAATATAGCACACATTTTCAACCAAAAAAAATACTTCAAATGACACATGAAATTAATTTATTTCCATCTCTACAAGGAGGACTTCGTGTGATTCTTACTGAACATGGTTGCAGAAAAAAAAAAACCAACAACATTATGTAAAGAAAGTCTTGCCTGGAGGTATGGAGTCGACTGAATCTACTTGAGCAGTGCAGTGCAGTCAACAAGCATTCAACATTCACCTACAGAGCACCATCACTGTTCACGCAACAAGGGCTCAACTACAGGGAAAATTTTAGGGGCGAATTTTAGCCCAAGGGTGAATTTTAAAGGGTTTTAGAATTTGGAGGGGAGAATTTTTTATATAAAAACCCTTTTGTATATTTAGCCCTAAAATTAATTTAAAAATAGTTAATTATTATGTTTTAGCCAAAAACAATAAGGGTGCATAAACCATTAAACGCTGGATTCGCCTCCTGATTTTATGGTTTGGAGCACTTTTGAGTTGCATTCACCCTGATTTACTAGCTTGGAGAGGGATGGCAATGACATTCGCCCCTGATTTTTAATGGCTTGGGATTGGAGGTGATTGTAATGGCAACACTGAGTTTTAACGAATTCGTGAATTGTGTAGGGATTCCTTCCTTATGTGCAGGGAAGCCTAGGGTTATTTATTGATGGTCTCCGAGTTATGTCCTTCATTGACTCATAAAATCCTCCCAAAAAAAAAATTTCTGTAGAAAATATAATATTCAATTCCAATGGTGTTACTTAATGCCCAATAATTTGACCATCCCCGATCGGCTACCCCGAACCCATCACTATACCACTATCTTCCCCATGATTTCCCACCACTAGATTTATTTTTGTTTTGGGGAAACTTGATAAAAGTAAACCACAATTTGAACCAGAAGCTAAATTAGCTCCCAAAAGTGTTGGTACTTATCTGATATCCTATAGTTAAGTTAGAAGGACATAGAAAGAGAGGCAGGTCTCTTGCAAAGCACAAAGAATCTGGGCCAACCCGCCAAATAAATAGTCGCGACCCCTCAATTAGAGATGGAATAGCTATAAATGCCCTCTTATCACGCTAGGCGAAGATCCTAATTGGAAATTTTGGTAGGAAAGCGGATTTTCCTAGCTTTGATTAAACATGGACTTGAGATATTTTCTTCGACAATGAGGACAACAAGGTAGATGCTGGATGATGAGGGAAACTTAATTTTTTTTTGTATAATTTAGTGAGTCTCCTTGGGTAATTTCATAGGTGAATGCTTCAAAGTGTAGGTGTGTGTGAGTCTAACAGTGCTGGATTCTAACAGTGATGGTGCTCTGCAGGTGAATGATGAATGCTTGTTGACTGCACTGCACTGCTCAAGTAGATTCAGTCGACTCCATACCTCCAGGCAAGGCTTTCTTTACATAATGTTGTTGGTTTTTTTTTTCTGCAACCATGTTCAGTAAGAATCACACGAAGTCCTCCTTGTAGAGATGGAAATAAATTAATTTCATGTGTCATTTGAAGTATTTTTTTTGGTTGAAAATGTGTGCTATATTAACTCATTAATATAAGAATCACATGAAGAAGTACAATGGTGGAATAAAATCTTATGTTATCCCCCACATCCTACTGTCTACATATTTTAGAAAGGTAGCATCCCAACCTTAGCAGTGAAATCTAATGTTCAATATCTGGTCTCACTATTCTTGTTTCCACTTGACCAGTCAAGTCACTTTTAAAGTTGATTTTCTCCTAGATTAAGTTTTAGAATAATCACAATTAAAAGTAGTTGTTTACCACCTTTTCCATAAACATTAAATACATGTCAAACAAATTGTATTCCACAATTCTCTAACATGTTGTCTAATCATCCAATTATTTTTAGAATTACACATTTCCATCCCTACACAGAAAAGTTGAGAATTCCAATGCAATCTAGGGCCAACGAGCTTAAGTCAGCATAGTCCAAACAACGTGCTTTAATTTTTTTTGTGTGGAAAATCGTGTAGATTCCATTGAATATATGTAGCTCGTTGTTAACTACCAGACTCTAGTTTATTGGCATTCATTCCAAAACAAATTATTTGAAAGACCAGCTGGTTTTCCTATCTGCATGATTTTTCTATGTACTTATACTAATTGTTGTGAAATCCTAAAATTTTATTGATGATATGAATGTTTTATATTATTTTCATGGTTATGTCAATTCTTTGCTTCTATGTACTATGGGTGTTGCAGGGGGATGTTGGAGGCACTGGGAATATTTTTTTGGGCTACTCTGGTCCATTTTTGGACCTGTTTTATGTTTTTTCGCTAATGGTTTTTCAACACAATGTGATATAATCCATTATTATCCTAGTCAAGGGAAAAGGGTTCAATCTATGGGTTGACATATTAGGTTTTCTGGATGCTGCATAATACCTAAATATTGTACTATATATGGTCAAGTTAATTCAATGATGTATAAAGAGGTGCAAATAAGTTTTTTTGGTTTTTTTTATTAGGGTTTTCAAGTTAGATGTCTGTGTATTGTGTGTATACCATTTTCTTTCTGTTTTTCTTAGGACTTTGTATGCATTGTTTCACTTCAAAGGTTTAAAAATTACATTTAAGTCCATCTGAAACATATATTTGTGAGCTACTCTATGAAGTGTCTGTCACATTGCATTGAGAGTAATGAGGCGATCTACAGTCCATATGGGGATGATGTTGGGAGATATTGTTACATTACATGAAAATAAAATCAATAGAAAAAATATAAATAACTACGTATGTACATGAAAATGTCTAGAAAAATAAACTAGTGCAGATCCATCTTAAACCCGTATCTACACCCACAATGTCTAGAAAAATAAGCCATTGTAGGTCCATCTTAAACCTTGATCTGCACCATAGAGATCAAATTTCTTTTGTCCGCGTTTGTAGGAGATTCCCTTCAGGGGTGAAAACTCTGAGTGAAGATCAATAGAGATTATATTGCAGACATTCCATTTCATTTGATAAATTGTTGGACATTCCAACTTGAATGATAGTTCTCCCATAATTATGCCACAAATCCCAAAAGCATCATGAGAGGCTATCTTTACCCTATCCTGGATAAATACTTGGTGGATTCTTATTTTATCATCCTTACAATCCATCTATTTTATTAATCTATTCCTTAAGTATATCAGTCATCCAATTTCCTCTCTTATCACTATTAAGGGTGCAAGTATCCCAACTTTTAAGCAAGAAATTGAAGCCTTTCTTTCCTCCCTTTTTTGCCCCACATAGATTGAGGGAGGATATATTCCAGCTTGTTGCAAACCATGGTATCTAAGATAGTAATCCTATTGAGTAGATCCTTGTACATCCAATTTTGAAGCTTCTGCTTTGATTATTCATACAAGATTTGAAGTTATCAAAATTTTCCTTTGAGTAGACATATCACTTAAAACAAGTCCACCCTTATATCTCCCAAGGGTGAAAATATCATGACTTAAGTGTTGGTTGCAACATTTAATTGAAATTTCTAGACATTGCAGAGTGAAATCTATTGGTTGTTGACTTCCAAGTAAAATTCCAAAGTATTTAAGTCATCAACAAAGCAGAAATTAAGTAATTGTTGAGTCTACAAAGAAAGATACCTTTTCTTTTCCATGTAGTTGTGCAATGTCTAGATATTTTCCTTGCCTGTAAGAAGTAGAAAATATACAAATGTGGTAAGTTTTCACGCCATGACAATTAAGGCTACCTTGCCTTGTTCCAAGATGAGGCATGATGATGAGAAAATGCACAATGAGAGTAGAGAGAACGCCTATAGGGATGAAGGTGCCACAAAATTTCTAGGCATAGTCTGGGAAACCCAGGATATTCATGTAGGGGATTTGGAGGAGGAAAATTGAAGCATATTACCAAAAATTTAAAGGGGAGAGTATATATGGGAGATAAATGTTGTAAAAAATAGTCCAAAGATAGAAGAAAAAGGTCAAACAAAAAGAGAGAAATAAACAAAAGCATACAAAGAAACCAACATACCAACAATAGGGAAGGCAGGGGTGGGTGAGTTGAGGCGACACACATCTTAATGCGATAGAAACCTATGTACATGTCCATCACAATTATGGTCAAGAAAGGTGGTGAGAACGACCTACAATGATGAGTCAATTTAGTATGAAACAACATTTGAACAAACACTGACCTTCCTAAAATCCTCGTTAATGCTTTAAAATGTTGCATTTTATGGGTGGTGTGGTATAGTGCAACCCATATAGGCCTCGAGAGGGACGTCAAGGAGACTGGTGGATTTCCACCAAGGAAACCAACACCTCCAATAGCTTTGTATTTAAATTATTATCATGGATCCTTATCCTACTATATAGGTAAATATGAAAAAAATAGTTTCTTACTACTACCCTAAGATAGCTAGACATAATGATCAATAAACTTGTTGGCGAGGAACACAGGTCTCGCAGGCAAGACCCAAGTTCAGGGATTAGGGCCAACAAAGGAGTCCGTTGTAGTCTAGAACCACGTCAGAATTTTCACCCTACTCCGAGGAGTAGAGAGTCTCACTTGAGGTGTGCCGCGACCACATGCAGAAGGGGAACAAATTGGTAGTGGCAGATGGATCCGCAACTCGAAGTTAACATAAAATCATTGGCATACATAACATCATACATAGAAGATATTCTTAGAACATTATGCAGATACTAAGAAAATAAAATTTTAAGGTACCATAGACATCATGCATGCATGTAACTCATACAATAAGACAACAACCTTCAAGTATATTAATAACCTTCAGCTGGATCCACAATTACATCACTCGACAGGAAGAGCTTTCCATTTCCCTTACAGACATCCCACAAGATAGAGAGAGAGATAATACATCCATGATAGATGAGTAGAAGCCTAGGAAAATACAAGGATGTCGTGCTTAGGGTAGAGCTCTTCTACAGCGTCTGATCTAACCTCTTCAATCCCTTTGCATCCGTGCATGATATTCTTTTCGACTGGGTGACGGCCTATTTATTCACCCGCCAGCGCAACTGCTAGTTTCTCTTGTGTTCTTTTTCAGCTGCTTTTTGCTTCTTTCTGTTGCCCATGAGTTCCATTATTTGTTCTCTGTCGTATCTTCTCTTTGTCTGCACTTATCTGTGTCAGCCTCATCAGCTATCTCTTGTTCCTCTGCAACCTCGGCAGCTCCGCTACCTACCGTTGTTGCGCCTGCCATGTGTCGATCCGCAACCCAAAATATGTTACTTATTCAAAATTCAAAACAAGGGCCCCAACAGGCCCCAACCACAGTTTCTTGACTTGTCCCGATTCAATCACAAATCACTGTCTCCACCTCCATAGCTCCTCCAGACCCTATGCCCTGTTCTTGCTGCGCACCTTCATTTTGCTGTCCAAACAAGGTCCCCAACTCTGGGACCTTGCTCAATGTTGAAGCCTTAAGCTCATTGAAGGTTACCACAACCTGCTGCCACCCTTGTAATAATGCGTCCGTCTCCGTGGTGATCTTGGTGACAGCTTCCTCCCCGACGTTCATCGATACAACACCGAATACCGTGTTGATTTGTGTTCCAGCCTCGGCGGCTAACTGCTGCATTGTCCGGGCGCTGATATGTAGGGGTTGGCGAAGCTCTTGAATTTCCTGCTTGGCCATTGTCGAACTGGCCTCTATCTGCTAGGTCTGAACCTCCAGAGCATCCACCTAGGTGTACAGCTGGTCCAGCTGCAAGGGGTCCGTAGCATCCTGAATTTCTTTTGAAATTTGTTGCAGCTGAGCCGAAATGGGCTGAGTCTTTACTATAAGGGCCATCTATCATTCCTTTAGACCTTTCAGGAGGTCATAGGCATCTTGTGCTGCAGTGCTGAGAGCTTCCTGTATCCTGGTTACTTGGCCCTGTTTCTTCGTAATCTGTGTTGTGTAGACTGTCGCTGGGTCGAGCAGCGCTGGTCATGCTACTAAGGCTGCCTGGAGCTTTGCATTTTCCTGGTGGAGGTCGGTATACACCACCCTAAGGTGGATTTCTCGGTGTAATACATCCATTTCTGGAACATCCACGGGCATCCTAGTGTAGTGAGCCGTTACGGCAGGCCATAGTCTCGTGAAAACCCTAGCCACCTCATCTGGTCCTGGAGTTGCCCGTGTGCTGTTGTGAGTTGCTCGCGCTGTTCAGTAAGTGTAATTATTTGATGTTGTTGCTGCTCACACCTCTGTTGCAGCTCAGAGTGGAGCCTTTCTTCCTGTTGGGCTGCCCTCTGAATGAAGTGGTACATCTGAGCCGTGCCCCACGTCTCCATGTTTTCGGCCCCTAAATTACCTCGATCCGACCGCCGCTCCTACAGTGGTTGCCCACTGGCAACTGATCTGGTGGAGTGTCCTTGAGGGGATGGTAGCGGAGTTGGATGGGGTGCAGAATCCACCATATTCAGGTCTGTCCGCTCCCCCTGATCTGCTTGGACGGTCTGCTGGAGTGGAGTAGACTCAGGCTGTGTCCCAGCCGTGTCTACAACTATTTGTGCCATCTGTGTGATTAAATAAAAAAAAAGTGATCTGGGGGTCCCTAGCGGGGTTGACCAATGGTATCACTTCTGTACTTGAGTCAGCCTCGATCCCGTGGTCCCCATTGATTAGGTCTCGGATTACTGGGTCTGATACGGTGGCGGATGAGTTGGATGGTGCGGATGAAGTGGGAGGTGGGAGTGGGTTGGTACGGGGTGGTGAAATACGGATGTTTATGAAGTCAGAGGGGTCAATGGGAGGTTGAGGTGGAATCCCGCCTATTGCCCCTGTCTCAGTGAGTGGTTCTTCCTGGATGGGTACCCCTGGGCTCGGTGGTCGTGGTCGATCCTCCTCAGTGAGGTCAACCACCAGACTGGACTCTATGGTTTTGGCCCTCTTGGCCTTGGGAGCATCTAGGGGGTTTGCGGACTTATTTGTTTCCCCCAGCGGGGTGGTCATTGGACTTGGTGAAGTAAAAAAAACATTGGTAATGGGGGAAGTGATGGAGGTCGTGCGGAGAAGCGGGGTGGATTGAGAAAGCTGAAATTCAGAAAAAAAAGGGAAAGGAGTGGCACGCTTGAGACTACTTGGACCACTTCATTGAGGCTTCATACCTGTGTATTTAGTTGGCAAATGAGTGCGAAGATCTGCAAGTTGGAGACCCTTTTTTCCGCCTCCACTGCCGATTCGCCAGGCAGTTGCTGTGGTAGCATCTTGTCGAAATTATATGTGTATACCCCGCTTTGGACTTCCATCATGACCCTCGGCCACGAACAAACTTTGTTGTGGAAGGCTACATTGTCGAGTTGGAATTTCAGCGGCCTCATTTGAAATGTCTCTTCCAGCATGCAAGTAGGTCGGAGGAACGTGTGCTTGTGGCTGACCTCGAACTAGACTTTCTCGCTTTCTTCTATGGTATAGCTCTCCATGTGCACCTGGCATTTAAGCGTTTGGAACACGAAAGAGTCTGTCAGGTCTACATCGATGAGGGCAACACTGTCATACTTCCCGATGAGGGACTCCATTTTATGAATCAAACTGTCGAGCTGTTGTTCTACTACTGCTGGATTGGCTCTTGTCATCTTTGCACAGCATTGATACACCTTCAGAATAGTTCTCGGCCCCTTCTCTTGGCTCTTTGCTTCGGTACACCTCTGCTACTCTGGTTCTACTCCAATTGCCTTTACATCTTCAGAAATTTCTAACTCTAACTCAGATCTCTCTGGCATTCTCGCAATTTTCTTCATGCAGGCTATATAATTAACCAGCATGAGTGAGGTTGATGAGATCCCATAACGAATTAATTCCTGCTGGCATCCTCCATGACGATAATCATGTGATTAGTCGCTTGCTGAGGTGTGTTCTGACATCTGCTGACGGTGGTATGGGGAAATGGGCGGATGCGACGGCTGAGGTTACTTCGAATTATGGCGAAATGATTATTGCAAGGTTATTTCTAATTATGGAAATTTGTGTTGCAAATCTTGGAGATCCTACGGACTGACACAAGTACTAAATGAAATGATAGGGACTGACACTTGACACGTTTGCTTATCCTACGGGGATGACACGCTGGACGCACCCCTCCCCGACCACAATCAGTTGCGTTGTGGTCCCCGCAACCTAGCGGTTATCGATGACTTATGCATGGATAAAGAACACTACCTACACTCATCTCGGTTGCGGGAGAGTTATTCAACTACTATACTCTACGGACTTCTCTCAGGTGCGAGAGTTATTAAAAAAAAGCTAAAGAAACTTATTCATGGTAGGGCTTCAGGCGTGCACCATTCACCCACCCAGGTAAAACAATACCATCCAGTTGAGCCAATCGAACGGCTCCGGAATCCTTAATTTCAACGACGAAGTAGGGTCCCAACCAGTGCATCTGCAGTTTTCCTGGAAACTTCTGAAACCTGCTATTGTATAGGAGAACCTTACCTCCAACCTGGAACATTTTTCTCTTGATGTGGTGATCATGCCACGCCTTCTGCCTGTCTTTTTAAACCTTTTGATGAAACTCGGCAAGGAACTTGGCCTCGTCAAGTTCTTGTAATTCGTGTAGGCATTCCTATAGTGATTCCTCCTCCAAGAACTTTAGGGAGGTGGCGATCAGAAGACTCGGTATGGTGAACTTGATGGGAATCACAGCTTCGCGGCCATACACCAGCTGGAAAGGTTTTTGATTAGTCAAACGCTTCATCGTTGTTCTGTAGGCCCACAGTGCTGCTGGCAACCGTTCGTCCCAATCATCTCGCTTGGAATTGCAGATCTTTGTTGATCTGGATTTATGCAGGAACGCAACAGAATAAACATATAAACATAAATACAGAGATGCAGTGGAAATAACACTTCATTTCATTAATATCAAAGAACTGAAATTTTCTTACAGACAGAATGGAAATAAAACTAGCTAGGGCGCTGGTAGCTATCTCTGAGAAGAGATGTGGCGGCTACCGGCCTCTGAACTGAGTTACAATGAGGCTCGAGGGCCTATTTATCATTTAGAAACAATGGGAAATCCTAAACAGCCAAAACCCTAACCCTAGGAGATGAAGCGCCAAAACTATGGGCCCCGTTTGGGTAATTGTTCCTTTACGTTACATAACTTTGTCCCAGTCTAGTTTGGCCCGGCATTACCTGCATACCCTCGTTGAAAGATCTATAAAAGAGGACTACAAATTTGGAATAAACAACATGATCACGGAATGCCCATGTTGCTCTCATGAAGCAATCGTTTAGGGCCTCTGAAACAGGATTTTGGGACAGAAGAGCCTTTAAAAATGGTAAACTCTGCAAAGCCCAGAAAAAGTAAGAATAGACAATGATGCAATTTTGTGAGACGGGCGGGTGAGCCACTACAACTCTGCTACTGGATCATTACTCCCCACTGGAAGCAATGGTCCCCATTGCGTTAAGTTCCTCCATGAGATGAGGAAATTTCTGCTGAACTTGGTCCCTGGTGAACCACTTTCCTTGGTGCAGGAGTTGGCCAGCTTTGACAACCCGATATAGTTGGATCTTCTGCTGGCGAGTGTTCTTGATTTGCATGTCCATGATGCAATCTGTGGTGTCCTGTTCCATGCAGTCTGGATTTAACTCAGTTGGTGTGAGTTGTTCTGCAATGTCCGAGGTGTCCAGTAGAGGTGGGAAGTAAGGACGAAGGCGATCCACATTGAAGACTGGGTGCAGACCAAGGAATGGTGGAATACTGAGCGAATGGTGGAATACTAAGCTCGACGTATTGTTCCCTGCTGCACCCTTGGTGGTGATGGTGTACGGTCAGTATCGCTTGTTGTGGTGGGTCCGTTGAGGCGCCTCCTTCTCAAATGTAGCCATATTGTCACCCACCGGGAAGGTGGCACCTGTCGATCATGGCGTTGTTTGTGTACTCGCATTGGCTCGTCCAATATATCATGAACCCGTGTGGATGTGTTGAATGCGCTCTATGAAGCTATTTTCTTTGTCAACTTCAGACTGGACATGAGCCGAATCGGCCTGAGTAGCCGCAAATGGCATGGCTACGTCAATGGGACATAGTGGCTGGAATCCCAAGCCCACCTGAAAGGGGCTATGGCCGATTGAACTGTGGAGAGCCCGGTTATAACTATGTTGTACATAGGGGAGGCTCTTTTCCCATGTGCGTGGTCCCATGTGCGTGATGCTTTGAATTGTACATGGTAATGTGTACAATCATCTCCGTTGACGACCGTCTGGCCATCTGTTTGGGGATGGAAAGTTGTGGACTTGGTGAGCTTCGTGTCTAGCATTGACCAGAGGCTAGACAAAAATGTGTCGAGGAACCTGTTGTCCCAATCTGAGATGATAGAATATGGGATCCCAAAGTGCACCCACACTCGTTCAAAGAAGAGTTTAGCAGTGCTTCTACTGTGATATTCTTCTTGCAAGCCGCCATAATGGCCATCTTCGAGAATCCGTCGACGACCAAGAAAACACAATCGTTTCCATGCTTAGTAGAAGGAAGGCTCGACATGTAATCCATGGAGATGGATTCCCAAGGTTGACTAGAGGTAGGTAGTGGAGTATAGAGGCCTTACTACTTGATGGTCAGTTTGGCAATGGCACAAGCAATGCAGGATTTGATGTACTTCCCAACATCATGTCGAAGGTTCGGCCAATAGAAATACTTCTCACAGATCATGCATCGTTTTCGACTCCCGAAATGCCCAAACGACTCGACCGTAGTGCTTCCATATCATCTTGGCACGCTTCGATTGAAGGAACACAAAGGTGTCCCATGTGACATAAAAGTGCATCTTTGGAGGTGAAAATTCTGAAATTTATGTATTCCCCCTCAAGATAGCCTTGTAAGTTTGCCGACTTCCGGGTCACCCTAGAGAAGCGGCCAATCAAGTCTCGTGCCCACAAGAGTTGAGTACAAGTGGTGAGCGCTTAATGACGGTGGCCCAATGAAAGGGGCCCGCAAATATGATTGGTGCTACCCTTCTTATACTTGATGTTCAAATGAAATTGTTGCATATGTAGACCACTTCGATGGCTGGCATCATTCCGCAACTTCCCCGTGTCCAGATGAACTCATGCAGTGGGCCCGTGTCCTGGGTGTGGATGATTGTTTCCTCCCCCAAAATGTAATGCTTCCTTTGTCGACAAGCTTGCACAATGGAATACATTTCTTTGTCATAAGTGGGATACTTGCGGACTGTGTCGGATAATGTCTCACTCAGGAGTCACACTGATGTCCGTTGAGTAAAGAATCGCCCAATAGCATGTCAGGAGGGGCATCCTGTCTCGATCTCAATGGTTGTTGCAAGTCCGTAAAGTGAAAGCACCGGGGCGTAACAGGCGGTTTTTCGCCCCGTGAACGCCTTCTGTTGAGGTTCCGACTAAAAAAATTTTGCTCTCGCTCCTCCCTTGGTGACTTGACTCAAGGGCCAAGTGATATGAGAGAATCCCAACACGAACCTCCGATAGAAATTAGCAAGACCCAGAAAGCTGCGAAGCTCTGTTATAGTGGTTGGGGCTGGCCAATCCCGAATGACTTGGATCTTGGCTGGATCCACATGCACCCCCTTTCATCAATAATGTATCCCAGATATTGAACCTGGGTCATGCCAAAAGTGCACTTCTCCAAATTGGCACACAAATTGTGTTGCCGCAGTGTTTGGAGGACTTGTCGGATGTGGTAAAGGTGCTCTTCCCAAGTCTGGATGAAGATCAGAATATCATCCAAGTACACCACTACAAATGAGTTGGTGAATGGCCGTAAGATGTCATCCATCATCCTCATGAAGGTGGCGGGAGCATTCGTCAACCCGAAAGGCATGACTAGCCATTCGAAAAGGCCTTCCTTGGCTTTGAAGGCAGTCTTCCACACATCGGAGGGTTCAATTGGTACCTGGTGATACCCAGACTTCAGGTCGATCTTGCTGAAATATTGTGCACCTTTGAGTTGGTCCAGAAGGTCATCAATCCGTGGGATTGGGTACCTATTCTGGACAGTGATCTTGTTCAGCGCCCGATAGTCAATACAGAGTCTCCACGTCCCATCCTTCTTCTGTACCAACACGATCGGGCTCCCACAGGGCGATGAACTTGGTCTAATGTGACCTTTCTGCAACAGCTCCTGAATCTGCCTCTTGATTTCATCATTCTCCAGAACAGAGCGCCGATAGATCGTTCCATTAGGTAGTGGCGCACCGGGGGTCAGATCAATCGGGTGCTTGACCTGACAGTGCAGAGGAACCCCTGTGGGTGAGGTGAATATGTCCCCGTACTCCTCCACAACCTTATCCATTTGTTGTTGTTGTGCAGAGAAGCCTTTTCTGGAGGTCGTGGCCACAGTATTCTTCTTGCCCTGGGGGCGGATCATCAAGAAAGCGAATTTCTCGGTTTGGGAAATGAGCTTACTACATTGTTTTGCAGTAACCAAAGAGATAGCGGCAGGAGGTGGTACCTCTGGTATCCTGTACAACTTATTTCCCAAAGTAACAATAACAGCAGGAGGCCGAGACTCATACACAGCATGACGCTTCCACAAGTATGGTTGTCCTAATAATACATCAGAAACATCAATAGGAGCAACGTCACATAATACCTCATCCGTGAAGGGCTTGATGCTATAGGGAAGGCGACACTGCTGGCTGACGCGGAGATCTCGTCCTTGGTGAAGCCACCCGATGGTGTATGGATGTGGGTGAGCTGTGGTCGGCAAGCCCAACCGCTTCACGGCGTCTGCTGAAATGACGTTCTTTTGGCTCCCATTGTTGACAATGAACTGTACAGGGGAGCCCTTACCCACATCTGGGAGTGGAAGAGACGTTCCTCCTCCTCTAGATCTTCTTGCCTCCCTCCTTTTGATCTTTGCAAAGGGCAACAAAGTGGGCATTGCTCCATCAATAATCGGGTTTCCTTTTCATTCCTTTTCAGGTTCTGATTCGGAGTCAGAGCATGCATCTGACTCAGAAGCCCTCATCTCGGCCACTAGCGACTGCTTGGCCAGACACTCACTTGTGTTGTGAGTGGAGCTCTTATGGAACTCACACCACTTTCCCGTGTCCTTCTTTGGCTTTGCGGTGCTGTTCTTTTCTTGTGGCTTCGATGAGTTGTCTTTAACCGCCATGCCTTGGCTCGGTCCTTTGTTCTGTGGTTTGGAAGCACCTTTCCCTTGCTTTTGATTCGCAGATCCAAAGTCTCGCTTCTTCTGCTTGAATTTCTGCTCAATCTTGGCAGCATACCGGTATGCCGTACCAAGCGAGGAGATGTCAAGGAACTCCATTTCCTCCTGAATGTATTTATGCAGACAGCTGCGATACTTTAGCACCAGATGTTTCTCTGAATCTTTGATACCCAACTTTGTGCGCAGGGTATGGAACAGATTCGTCAGCTCATGCACATCTTGATCCCTTTGTTGTCGCAGCGTGGTCCATTGTATGTACTTGTCCTCATAGCTCCCCACGGGATAGTACTGTTCCTTGACGGCGTCTCGGAAAGAATTCCAAGTTGGTACGGCCGAGAACAGAGAGGGTTCTGTCTGGTCCTTGTTCTCACGGTAGGTTTCCCACCAGTCCTTAACATGGGGGGTAGCTTTGAGGAGTGCAAAAATAATCTTCTCCCGGTCTGAAAAGTCATGAACCGAGAAATATCCTTCTAACAGATTCAACCATTTATCTACAGCATCTGCGTCTATGTGACCCTCAAATATGGGAATGTCAAAATTTACTTGTACCTTAAAAGGAGTCGCGCCTCCAGAGTGGCTGCTGGATGCAGATGCGCCGCCGGTGGGTAGCCGTTGAAGGATCTGAGCAAAGTTATCCATCATCATGTTCCTTTGTCTTTCGAGGGCCTCCTCGAGCAATATTTTGATAGGATCTCCTGCTCCCTCATCTTTCTTTTTGTCCCCCATGGGCGTCCGTCGAGGTTTGCGAGGCTGATCTTGCAAAGGTTCCACCAGATCGAGCCCTAGCTCCTTATACCCCGACCTCGTTGGGGACATGCAAAGAAGGATCGAGAAAAAAGCAGACCGCTCTGATACCACTGATCCAGATTTATGCAGGAACGCAACAGAATAAACATATAACCATAAATACAGAGATGCAGCGGAAATAACACTTCATTTCATTAATATCAAAGAACTGAAATTTGCTTACAGACAAATGGAAATAAAAACTAGCTAGGGCGCTGGTAGCTATCTCTGAGAAGAGATGTGGCGGCTACAGGCCTCTGAACTGTGTTACAATGAGGCTCGAGGGCCTATTTATCATTTAGAAACAATGGGAAATCCTAAACAGCCAAAACCCTAACCCTAGGAGATGAAGCGCCAAAACAATGGGCCCCGTTTGGGTAAATTGGTGTTTCAACTTCCCAGGGGCATAACTTTGGCATACGATCTCTGTTTGACGCGTACCATACCTCGTTAGAAAGATCTATCCAAGGACTACAAATTTGGAATGAGCAACATCGGTCCATGGACCCATGTTGCTCTCCATTTTCCCAAAAAACGTCATTTAGGGCCTCAAAACGGCTCCAGAAGTTTAGGACCCGAAAAACTGCTAAAAATAGTAAACTGTGCCGAAACTGAAAAACTGAAATAGACAATGGTGGAGCCCCAAGTGGAATAGGCGGGTGACCACCAATATCCACCTGGATCATTTGTCAAACCCTTTTCGAGGATTTTGTTGAACACTTCAACAGTGCCATTGGCCTGCAGGTGGTATGGGCTGCTTTTGTGATGTTGGATCATGAAGGTGTCCAACAGCGATTTGATCATTTCATTAATGAAGTGTGTACCTTGATCATTGGTTAAGCTCCTTGGGCAGCCAAACCTGCTGATGATGTATTCAAAGATGAACCTGGCTGTTGTATCTACCGTAGAGTCCCGTACCGCCGCTGCCTCGGCCCATCTGGTGAGGTAGTCCGTGGCGGTGATAATGTACCGGGCCTTTGAATGCCTAGCTACAGGGGCTATGGGGCCTATGAAGTCGACAACCCACTTCTCAAATGGTCGCAACACGTTCACCGAGTGTAGTGGTATCTCGTCTCTGTGACAGGGCCTCCCTATTCTATGACAAACATCGCATTTATTGATAAATTATTTACTATCTGCATGGACCATCGGCCACCATATTCCAGCTTGTAGCACTTTCTTGGCAGTGGGTTTTGCCCCCACGTGTCCTCCCACAATGCCGCCATGGCACTCCCACAGCACGGCTTCGCGTTCATGGTCGAGGACACACCATCGCAGAATCTCATCAAGGCCCAATTTATACAACTTCCCTGCAATCAGTTGGTAGTCAGCGGCACGGACGACCAGGTCCCATTTCTGGATCGGGGTATAGTGCTGAGGACACTACCCCGTGGTTAGGTAAGTTGTGATGTCGGCCAAATAATATGGTATGGCTTCTACCCGGAAAAGATCATCATTAGGCAGTTGATCATCTAGAGAGCCCTCGTTCTCACCCATCTCCAACCTGGATAAATAATTGGGCCCGACATTCAACCTCCTGCGATTGAAAATCACTTCGAAGGTGAATTCCTGAAAAAGTAGGAGCCATCAGCATATTTGTCCTTCCAAAACGGGCTTATTGACTATTTACTTCAATGCGGAGTGTTCAGTAAAGAACTTAAACTTACCTCCTAGGAGATAGTGGTGGAACCCATGGAGCGAGTACACCATTGTGAGGGCCTCCCTCTCCGTGGTGGTGTAATTCTGCTCCGCATTAGACAGTTTGCGGTTGGAAAAGTAGACCGAGTGGTCAACTGTCGTCTCCCCTGGTTGCGCCAAGACAGCCCCAAGTGCAATACCAGAAGCATCGATATGCACATGAAACTGCTTATCCCAATCTGGATGGACCAGAATGGGCGTCGTTGCCAGCTTCTCCTTTAGAGTGTGAAGGGCTAACCTGTAGTCATCCGTCCACTAGAACACCTCTGACTTCCGTAGTAACTTTTCCAAAGGAGCAGTTATCTTCGCATAACTGTTCCTGATGAACCGTCTGTAATAACCCGTGTGCCCTAGCAGCGACCTCAACTGCTTCACCATTTCCAGGGCTTCCATGTGAACGATCACTGCTACCTTGGCGGGGTCGATGCAGACCCCTTGCCTACACATCGCATGTCCTAGGAGCGTCTCGAATGGAACCGCAAAGATGCATTTCTTCAGGTTCAAGGAAATTTGCAATTGTCGACACCGATCAAACATTATGCGTAGCAGGGTGGCGTGGTCTTTTAGCAAACTGTAGATGGTCCAATCGTCCATGTAGACTTCTAGGAACTTATGAATGTATTCCCGTAAAGCAGCTATGACAATCTTGGAAAACACAGCAGGGGCGTTCTTCAACCCGAACGACATCACGTGATATCCAAAAGACCCCCACTCGGTGGTGAACGTCATTTTTGTCTTGTCCTCTTCCGCGATGCGCACCTGATGGTATCCTGAGAACCCATCAGTTAAGGAGTACGCCTCATTTCCCGCAAAATTGTCCAATACTTTGTCGCTGAATGGGGTAGGAAATGGGTCATGGATGCAGGTGTTGTTCAAACTTCGGTAATCCACACAGACGCAAATTTCGGACTTGTCCTTCTTATTTTGAATGATGATGGGACTCACCCACTCGGCTTCTTCCATAGGGAAGATTAGACCTACCTTCAGCATTTTGTCGATCTCCAGCTTGACTCTCTCCTTGATCCGCAGGTTCAGCTGGTAAGGTCGATGCTTCACTGGCCTGGCGTCCAGTTTCAGCACAATTCTCATTTCTCTGAGGTCCCCGTTGATGCCTTTTAAATCCGCGATCGATGAAGGGAATAGGTCTTCGTATTCCTAGAGGAGACTGAAAATTTCCTTTGTCATCTCCTCATTCCAGTAGTCCCCAACTGTAGCCAGTTTGGGTTTTTCCTCCGTGCCGATGTTTAGTTTCTCTGTCTTCAGCAGAAGTAGATGGATTCCTTCAGTGGTAGGCTCTTCTTTAATGTTTCGCTCTCCTTCTCTCTCTTCAAAGTAGATGTGCCTTAGGTCCTCCAAACTATCATCGTCTAGCTCGCTATCGATCCATTAGCAAGCCAACTTACGTCTGCCATCAGGAGTCAGTACTAATTGCCTCCCATTGGTGCCCAGATCGTGGAAAAATAGTACCCCTTTTATGGCCTGTAATGCTTGGGACACCAGCTCTGTCTTCCCCTCAAATGAAAAGCACTGAAAAAATTTGTTAGCAACCTCCTGCCAGGAATTGGTCCCTCTCTTTCTTTCTTCTTCTAAGTACCAGGAATGTGGGATGGTATCCAAGGAGTGGACAAACCAATGTACCCACAGCTCCTCCGGGTACCCTACACTTTGCCACTACTCCTGACAGGTTTTCAGGTGGTCTCTCAGATCAGAAGTTCCTTGGTACCTTTGCTTGCTTCGGGGTCCTTCATTTTCCTTGAATCATGCCCTCAAAGCCTCCACCACACAACTCCACTGCGACAGGGAGTTGCGGTGATTTTTCCACCACCTGGCTGATGTGGACTATAGTGCTACGTCCAAGAGTGGTATCCTGTTTTCCTCTGGTACCTTGTCCTCTACCTTTGCAATGAAGTTATTTACTGCTTACATGTTGGACAAGCTAGGGTATTCCCTTATCTCAGCTCCAATCCAATGGACTCTAGAAATATTGGCACATCTCCTCGTGCTGGTCTCATACCCACCTTGCTGCTAGTCCTCCCAAGCTAGTTCCAACCCCAGCTCCGAGCTCTGGACACTGCACCAGCTTACGGAGCCGGTTGTTGTCGGGTTAATATAATCCTCCCACTTCCCTACTATCATCTGATAGAGGTTGTCCAATATCTGAGCATCCTCCCTATTATCCACAGTTTCGGTATATCTCGGACCTTGATACGGGTTGAGGGGCTGAGTGACTTGGACCTTTCCATCTTCAAAAATCATCAGCTCCTTTTTGAGGTCGATGATGGCATAGTTTTCAAAGGCCCAGTCAATTCCTAGAAATCCAGGGTAGGGATCTTTGTCTCCCATAATATTGATTACCTCAAAATCCATGTAAGTCTTTACCCCTGCGATGTCAACCTCGACATCTTTGAGTCTGCCGATTGGCACAATGCAGTACTGGTTCACCATCTTGAGCTAGATTGGCGAGTAAGTCAGTCGTGGCCACCCTAGAGCTTCCCACGTCTTCCAAGGCAGGATATTGACGTCAGAGCCCAAGTTGAGCATGGTGTCTCTGATCTGAAATCCTGTAACCTGCGTATTTAAACCAGAACTCTTTTCTCGTTCTTCTTTTGTTTCGCTTGACCCGTTGTACATACTAGGGTGTTGTGTTCGAGGATTCCCTCGTTCCTGTGTTCCCCTGCAATACGTCCTTCAGGGTATGCTTGAGCTATTCCCGAATCGAAGCATTGTCAAAATTTTTGAGGAATAGGTGGAGCCATTCCTCAATCAGAGCCCCCATAGTGCTCTGTTCTCCAGTATCGTTCTTCATGGGTACCTCAATACCCTTGTCTCCCCCCAGTTGGGAAAAATTCTCTACCACCTCCTGGAAATATTTCTTCTGCGTTTTCGGCCTGATTAGTTGTTTCGGGGATGCGGGCCTGATCACCTGTATCGGCTCCTTTTCACGAGCGTCCTCTCCAATTTTCTTTCCTCCTCGCGTCACTATGGCTACATTCTACATGGCTGGAGTCATTGTCCCTCGGGGTTCTACGTTTACCAAATTCGTACCTCTCTGTCGTGCTCATTCCTCCCACTTCTTGATAATTTCAGGGCATTCCTCTGACGCGTGGGTGTTCACGCGGCACTGGGAACACCACAGTCTTCTGGGTAAGGGGCATTCACGGGCCACGTGACCCTCCTGATCACATTTGTAGCATTTCAGCGGAACCCGTCCCCCTGTGCGCCCCCCGCGCATACCGCCTCCTCTGCCTTTGGGAGCCTCATTCACCCTGTAGGAGGGCTGGTCCAATCGGTCCGCCAGTGCGTCTAGAGCTCTGCATTGTTTGGTGTTGTGAGTCGTGGAAGCATATAACTCACAGTATACGTTGTTCAGAACATTGGAGTACTTCTACAAAATTGGACATGTCCGAGATTGATGACCCACTGTTCGGAAAATTTCGCAATACTCTGTTGCGACTTAGGTTGGTTGATGTGGGAACCCTGCATATGGTTGTTGCGATAGATAGGCCCCTTGCGGGTTTATCGGCGTGCCTCCCCCAGTAGGTGGATTCCCCTATACTACCGCTACTGAGGGCCCCACTTCCGGGCTTCGCAATCGAGGACACTCAGTTGCCATGTGCCCTTCTACCAGGAAGTGTGTGCACCAGACATTCGGCCTAGTTGGTCTTATAGGCTGCATCTCCTTAAATTTTTCAGTCAGATTGGAAATCTGATGTTGCGGTCCCAGTAGGGATGGGTCTTGCAAGGCTGGCCCTCCCCTATATTCTTGAGAATAGTCCACCACTACCTCTATCTTCATAGCCTATTCCAAAGCATCCTGCAAGTTGTCAATCTTTTGCTGAGTGAGGGGGGTTCATGTCAAGGGAAGCAGAGCCTTGATGAACCAGTCCCTCTAATGGTTTGGGTCGATCGGGTAGCTGAGTTTCTCGATCGCATTTTTGAACCTGCGCATCAGCTCCCACGTAGTCTCTCCTTCTCTTTGCTTGATCTCCCATAGTTCAGACAGACCTTGCTGGTCTGTTTTGGGAAGCTTAAATTCTCGAACAAAATCTTACTTGATGTCCGGAATTGTTGGATTCAAGTGGGCCTCTGACCACTTTATGAACCAGCGTAATGCCCTTTCTCTCAGCGTGGTTTGGAATTCTATTAGCTTTCCTACATCTGGCATCTATCGAGCCCTCCATATGGCTTCACAGAGGTACCAGTGTTGTTCCACATCGTCGTTACCCTGCCCAGAAAATTCAGGGTACCGAGTGAATGATCCCTCCATATTCACTTGCGGAGGTGTGACTAGAATGAACCCTCCAGGTCCTGGTTGCATAATTAATTTCTATACTACCAGTAATGCTGCTATTAGCATGCATCGCTGCTGACAATGGACTGCTATGCAATCGACCCAACTCTTTTAACTTAACGAAAATATCATTTAAAGGTTTATAGAGTACCAGGGGAAGGTAGGCATCCTTTCCATTCAAACTTTGGGAAGTAGGAATACCTGGAGATATGAATGTCATCCTTTCTCTGAATAACCGTTGCATCGCGACATACCACTCGCCATCGGAACCTTCTTTGGGCCGCACATCTGCATCTCCTTCATCAGACATCATCTCCCTCTTCCTCTTGGCTGGGCTCCCACACACCTGCCACACTCCCACAATGGTCCCTCCCATCTCTCTGGGGACCCACCTGGCCTTCCATATCCTCTATCCTTTGAGGTGCCTCCTCTTTATCCTTCCAACTACTCCTTCACCATTTCAACTCCCGCATCACCCTTTCTCGCCACCTGTCAGCGATCTGCGCCCTCCGATGTGCACGTCGCTCCCTCAACCTCCTTGCAGTCTCAGCATCCATTCCCCCACTCCCCCGCTTCACATTTCACGTAGCATTCGTCCCTCAGGCCCTTCCCCCAGCACTGGAGGTTTATGCTTCCATGCCTAATTTTTGGAATTCCATCAGCCTCGTCCACCATCAGGGCCTTAATCCACAATGGAATTTCCTTACGCAGCTTCCCTCTTAGTCCAGATTGGAATATAGCCTCGACTCTGAAGAAGGACTAGTAGCACTTTGCGGCAAACTCCACAATATACCCGTCCAAGGTAGACTCTACCCAGAAATCCACAGCGTGGGTCAACTCAGTATCCAGCCGATACAGGGCCACCAGATCTCCATGCACCCACTTGTAGTTGATCTTCCACGATTTTTCCTTAGTCACCTTGGTCTGCAAGCTCCGCAACCAATTATAGAGGTCGTTAGGGAATTTTCCCCAGAGGATCTCATAAGTATTGCTGGCGGAATCCGAGAAAAGGACTAGATCCTTGAGAACCTTCTCTTTTTGATTCGTTAGCTCTGCTTGCTGAGCTATAGACTGGTCCAGGTGGTTATCCCACCATCTCCGTATTTCTTCTTCGAAGATCCTTGATACCATGATCTAGTTCCCCTAATGAATTTTAGGGTCCCAGCAACGAAACCATTTGTTGGCGAGGAAACAGGTCTCGTAGGCAAGACCTAGGTTCGGGGACTGGGGCCAACAAAGGAGTCCGCTGTAGTCTAGAACCACGCCAGCATTTTTACCCTACTCCGAGGAGTAGAGAGCCTCACCTGAGGCGTGCCGCGACCACATGCAGAAGGGGAACATATTGGTAGTGGCAGATGGATCTGTAACTCGAAGTTAACATAGAATCATTAGCATACATAACATCATACATAGAAGATCTTCTCAGAACATTATGTAGATACTAAGCAAATAAAATTTTAAGGTACCATAGACATCATGCATACCTGTAACTCATACAATAAGACAAAAACCTTCAAGTATATTAATAACCTTCAGCTGGATCCACAATTACATCGCTCGACAAGAAGAGCTTTCCATTTCCCTTACATACATCCCACAGGACAGAGAGAGAGATAATACAGCCATGATAGATGAGTAGAAGCCTAGGAAAATACAAGGATGTCATGCTCAGGGCAGAGCTCTTCTACGGCATCTACTCTAACCTCTTCAATCCCTTTGCATCCGTGCATGATATTCTTTTCGGCTGGGAGACGACCTATTTATTCACCCGCCAATGCAACTGCTAGTTTCTCTTGTGTTCTTCTTCAGCTACTTTCAGCTTCTTTCTGTTGCCCATGAGTTTCGCTATCTGTTCTCTGTCGTATCTTCTCTTCGTCTGCACTTATCTGCGTCAGCCTCATCAGCTATCTCCTATTCCTTTGCAACCTCGCCAGCTCTGCTACCTATCGTTGTTGCGCCTGCCATGTTTCGATCCACAACCTAAAATCTATTCCTTATTCAAAATTCAAAACAAGGGCCCGAACAAAACTAAAATAGAGAAAATAGATCAAACAATAGGGTATGCCATATTTTTCTCCACCACCATTTCTATGATCACATTATTAGAATTTGGAATAACCTGGGCCCAATTAGATGGATGAGAATCCTCTGTTATATCAATGGGATTGGATTTTGTACCACCAAAGTCCATTAGGGGATTTTTGAGGTCTAAAATGGGTTTCCTAAGGAAAATAATAAAATGAATTTTCAAAGGATAAGAAATAACTACTTTTTTTATTGCATTTTTTACTTATCTCCTTACTGGTTTACTCAAATTTCAAGTGTGGGAACTTGTTGGATGCAGAATTACATTATGCATCAAATGAGTACCCACTATGCATACTTTTGAGTAGACCCAGCCTGATAAAGCTACAAATCAAAACCATAGATCACACGTGTGAGCTTCAAACCCTGCATTTTCGAACTTGTATGAACCAATATCCGCGAACCACTTCAAACATTTGCGATCCAAACCAAATAAAGAGAGAAGAAGAAGATGCTTCATGATGATAACCAAATGAGGATCTCCTGGCTTTCATTTATAAGCCTCCAAGGGTGTCCAGATTCTTTTTAGGGTCGACATGTCATTTTGTGCACATGTGGGTTTCTAAATTGAAAATATAATTTTCCTTAACCAAATTAAATTATTCTAAGGGATAGTAGGGGTCTTCCTTGATGAGGAAGATTGTCCAAAAGAGGGAATTTGTCCCCGGGATTCCAAAATTAAGACTCCCTCTCATCTAGGGATAAATTATTTATTGCAATATATGTCCCATCATATGTATCTCGACATCATCAAATTTCGTCTTTGCTAATCTTTTCTCATCCTGCTCATATTTGGTTATCCTTGCTTATCTCTACTTGTCGTTGTATCTCTGCTCATATGTTGAACACTATAAAATATAAAATAATATCAATTTGACATTAGAAGAGAGCTTAAGTTACCACCCTCAATTCACATCAACAACATTGGAGAAATTATCTCAATCCATAACGACATCAGTGAACCATGCTCAACCTGGAATCACAACGGGGAGCTCATCTCAACCCGAAATCCACTGACAATGAGGAAGGTACTTTGGGACACTCTCACCTCATTTTTATGATAGTGTGAAAGGTCATATGGTACACTTTCACCCCAAGTCATCTCATAGGGGATCATATGTCTTCCACCTTATGTTGAATAATAGGCGAGATATAATATCTCATCCATCTTATTGCCTACTGATCTTCCCAACAATGACCCTCAATATTCATGTGTTATAACACCTACATCACAATCCATCTTGGGTGAGATACTCGACTTACCAAAGTTAAGGATCACACACCCCCAATATTTCTCAACCTGTTGGGAATATGGGGAGCTACGATACAACAAGCCCAGCTTGTGGGTATGATGCAAAATGTGGTATAATTTTCTTAGACCAAGATATGGGAGTTACATCTTCCACCCTATGGGTAAAAAATAGGGGTGATGTCCTATTTTCCAGATATCCCTCTACCCTAGGAGCTCTACACCTCAATTCCTCAGCCTGGGAGCTCATACAGGGGAGAAGAGCTAACTCAGTTTCCTTGATTAGCCCGGACCTTTTCTTAGAAGGGTCATATCCATCAATCCATGATGCTCTCTATCGATCATAAACATATAAATATTCTCATATCTGGTATTGGCTCAAACAATTCATTGAAGAGTTGAATCATACTACTTTATGCAGTTCTTTCAAGCAACAGTCCTTTGTTTTCATTTTCATGTAGGAAATAAAATAAAATATTATGTTAGATCAAATACATTACATAAAAGTATACCACAGACGTAGCAACCACAAGCTTAATATTGTATCATATAGCAGCATTGTCTCAATCTATGAAGATATCTCTATCCCTGCTATATGTATGTGATTTTTTTCCAATCAGATCTAACTCTTGTTGTTACAATATATCATTGTGTTGTGGCCAGCAACAACCCCCCCTTTTTTATTTTAGCATTATCACTAATACTCAAAAAATGGGGACCCTTATTCAAAAATTTAAAAATATATTTTCTTGTTAGAACTTATTTTTTCCTTTTTCAATAAAACTTACTATCACAAACTTAGGAAAAAATTCCTTGAAAAATCTAAAAAACTTAAGTTTTATGATAGTTTAGAATAAAATAATTCTTTGAGGAATATCGCGTCGCAAAAAGGTAATGAAAGCTTCTTTATGAGCGGAACACAAAAATAGCGAGATCGCGATGCTAAAGGAACATTCATCGCATCGCATGCTTAGAATGTTATATCTTATGATGAAAAATTCAAATCACCGATGAGCGATAACATGTATCGCAAATCGCATATCGTAGAAAATATGTTAACGGATGTTTGTCATATATTATGTCTTGCGATCTTGCGATATTGCGATATAGCGATTTCGCGATGTTACAATAATTGCGCTATTTGATTCCACGAGATTGCGATCTGCGATGTTGCGATTTTGCGATATTGCGAAGAAAATCGCAGATCGCCTTATCGCAGATTTTTAAAGGCTCATTACACGAAGAAAATCTTTCCATAAATCGAAACCCCGTTATACGCTTTAATGTTAAATTAATGAATTGATTGTCATTCATTAATGAAAAATGGTTTTGTTCTGATTGAAGAGTTATTTCACGTAAGGTAGTATATTTCATACGTCTTCAGCATTTAAAACTTTCCCGTCACCTTTTTCTATCATTATTCTCACTTAATTCGCGAACTGCAGGAACAAAGAGCTGAGAACTATACAAAGCAGTATTCAGAATAAAATGGGAAAGAAAGACAAGGCTCCAAGTTCGGAAGATAAAGAGATGATGTCCTTATACACAGACACCGCCTGTAACAGAGACGATGGTATCACTACTTGGGAGGGCATGTATAATCTACTTGAAGAAGAGAACCCCAGAGTAATGGAGGTTATGGCTACTGTGGGATCACATGGGTCTTTTGAAGCATCTCTTACAGAGCTATCTTGTTCGTTTTTGCACCGAATAGCAGCGAGACCTAGAATTCTTCCGTACACAGATATGATTAAATGGGTGCTGGATAGCACTGATATTTCGGACAGACAATTTAAGACTCAGGGTCAAGAGCTCATTGGCTCATTCACTCCACAAGATTTGAGGCTCATGTATCATTTGCCAGAGCCATAGGCAACTTATAACAAACATTTCATGGAGAAGTTTGCCAAAGAAAATGAAAACCTGGCAGAATGCACCAAGGACTGGTCCAGGAGAGACGAACCACTGAAGAAAGATCAACACGGTATGTATAGTACTGGTTCTCTCACTTCTCCGTATTGCTTTGCTGCTGCTATGCTCTATCGGCTTTTTGGAAAGCCTGACATTAATAAGTTTTCACCTGAATGGCTTCCGTTGTTGATTACTGTTGTTAATGCTACCATTCTGGATTGGACTAAGATACTTTCTAACAACTTAGCCACGGTTGTTTTCAATTATCGGTCTAAGAGAACTGTTTCTCAGAGGATTTATCCTCCTTTTTATTTATCTGCTTATCTGATGGATTCAATTTGTTTTGTTTCTAAATTTTCGTTAATGGGTTGGAAATGGACAATTCAAGATCCCTTGCCCATTCATGTTTATCACAAAGAGTTGTGGGATTCAGAGTTCATTCCCTGTTTTTACAAGATTTTCCATGGCATCATTTTTCCCCTTTATAGAATATTGTATGATAAAGATGCTCCAAGGTTTTCTCCTGAAGCAGAGGTGGACATTCTACCTGTTGCGAGATGGTTTGGAGAAGAATTATTTAAATATGTTAGGGTTTTTGGAAGTTTTGCTTCCCCTCACGTTTTACCATTGTATGTTCCTGATAAACTCATCGCCCGAGAAATTGCATATCAAACCTGCGGAGAAGGAGGTTTGACAAAAGAGTTGAAGGATAAGAAGAAGGCTATCTGGCCTCAATTTCCTTTGGCCTGTGGGGCCTTTTCATTATTTGATGTTGGTCATGCATTTAAAGAAGTAAAAAATATTACATGTTTACATTTGTTCAAGTTTCCAAGAATACCATTCGACCCATATGATGTTGTAAAAAATTTCACTACTGCAGTCAAGATAAGAGTGTTTTCTAAAGAAGAATATTTGTTTGATGACATGTTCCAAGAAAAAGGCACACTTAAAGAAATTCTACATTTGGCTCAGATACGGTTTCCTCGTGCAGAGTTTCAAGAATTCAAAATATACAGAGAAAGGAGGTTAACTACCATCCCTTTGGATAAATTGCGATTGGAACCCGTGAGGGAACCAACTCCTAGTGTTAGTCTCAGTAGAAGTTCAAGTACCAACAGGTCTAAGTCAAAGTCTGGAAGAGAAACCTCTGAACACTCTAAGAGTGAAGGGTCAGTAAAAGATACTGCCCAGTCTAAAGAACTCTCACAGCAACAGATTTCAACCTCTCCACAGTTAAATATTCCCCCTCTCATTGTATAGCAATCATCAGTCAGAACTGAATTGGATAAGGAATGGGAAACATTCAATGATTTGATTAATATTTAAGCACAAAATACACAGAGACCTGTGGGCAATGTACAGACAACAATAAATATAGTCACAGGAATAACTACTAATGTCTTAGAAACAGAACATATTCCTATAACCCCGTCTTCTGAAATCATGCTTAAGATAGAGGAAATTCCTCCTCTTGATGTATTCTACAGTCCACAACACAAGGCAGTAGTAAGAAGACAGAGGAAGAAAAGGAAATTGGAAAATGTTCTCTCTCATGATGCAGAACACCTAGATGTTCTATGGAAAGATCCTACTACTAATCCAGCTGAAAATATCACTAAATTATCTCAGATTACAAGAGCTTATGCCTCTGCAGCCATTGAAAAAGCATCTAAGGTACGACAATTATTGAATGAGAAAGAAGATCAGTTACAAGTCTTGCAACAACAGTTGCAAGAAGCCAATGCTAACAGTGAAGCTCAGAAACAACTTGAAAAATTACAACAAGATTTTCAACAAATGCAGATTGGATATTAGAAAATTTTGGCTGAAAAAGAAAAACAGCTACAAATTATGCAAGAAATGCACAAAGATGATCCCAAGCTCACAAAGTTTATAATAGAGTCTATTTCTTTAAATGACCAACTACTGCAACAACAAGAAATATTATTCCAAAGAATAACAGAATGGAACTCTTATTGTGAAGAAAGTGATAAAATCACTAACCATGTCGTAGATTTATGACATGATTATGATTTAACTGAAAAAAGAGTTAATGACTATTTAGCTTGGCAAAATACAGAAGAAGGGAAAAGAGCAGGTGCACCTACAATCAATGAAAATCACAAAGAAATACTTTTTAATAATTGGGATGCACAGATCAGGAAGGCAGAGCAAGCGGTAGAAGAAGCAGCCACAACAGCTAGCAGTATTATTGATTGTATAAATGAAAATTTACACAAGGCAAATCTGATCTCTGAAACTACTCCAGGATACCTACCAAAAGCACAGCTACTGCAAACAGAATGGAAACAGAAAGCCCAAGAGAAGGCAAAATTGATTAAAGGATTTACAAAGTTAAATTGGGATTCTTACTGGGCATGTCTGGTAAAACCACACAGCCAGTGTATGGCTCTCGAGTGTATCATCAATTCTGCTGAGAAGATAGCACCAGCTCTTGCCAATTTCGTTTTTACGGGACAGTTGAAATCTGAAGTCGGCCAGCCTATTCTTCTCAAATCGATGTTGAACGTTTGCAATTCCAAAGAACAGATTCACAATTAGTTAGTTGTTAAATTTTAATTTTAGATTTAGTACTAGTTTTTCTTTATTTTTTCCTAAAAAGAGGACGTTCATTTAAACCGTATCCTACATTTTTGTAATTAATTATTTTTAGATTTAGTTAGTAGTATTTAAACCCTTCTCATGCATTTAGAGAAGGGTCCTGAAATTTTTCAAAAACGTGTCCTCAGAACATGCACTTTTGCACCCTCCGAGGAGGTTTTGATGAATGAATGGAACAAGATTTATTGATATCTGCATTTAATATCTGCTACTGATGTTGCACTTCTGTACTCTTAGTGGATGTTGAATTAAGAAGAGATAAGCCATTATTGCTTAAAGCTCATAAGTAGAACTAGTTATAAATGGTACTTTTATCTCTTAACTATCTCTGCCTTTGTGTTAAAGTGATATTTATGTTCAGTTGTTTATGTATTAACACTTGAATATTTGAGTTATCATTTGGCACTTTTGTACGGTGATAGCCACATGTTTATGCTTAATATATGAATAGCTTATTATGCGATATATTGTTCACAACTGTTTCGTCTAACTTTTTATATGAAGTGGTTTATCTTTATTGAATTCTTTTCTTATAACAGTTGAATGATATTTACTACCAATTGTTATTTGAAATCATTTTAGATCGCATAAATAGAAAGATTACATCCCAGGATAGTTTAGAATTAGATATTTCTGTTTAAATTAGAATACAATTTGCATATGATTAGATTAGAATTAGAATAAAATCATTTCACTTAGGAACTTTCTTAGATAGGAAATATCAATTCTCAACACACACACACATATTGGGAAACTGGTCCCATTATCCCCAGTCGAACCCACTACACCAAACAGAAAATGAGCTGCTAACCAAGGTTCGGACCGGGTGGGTATCCCCCTTGTTGTAGACCCGATTTTCAGGGCTTCAACATATTTGGCGCTAGAAGGAGGGCCTCGAACTATGAATGGAAAGTAATTCAAAATCTAAATACCATTCTGAGAGTAAATCTCCCTCACCATCTTCCCTGAATTCTCCATCGCACATAGAATTTTTAAATCTAGAGCCAGAAGTCGAAAGAACAACAGCCATTGCCAGAAACCCTGACTTTTCAGAAGAATCTGCTGTTGAACCTCCTGAAGTTGAATCTTTGATTCATAAACTTCAGCGATTTTCAATATCACCTCAACGATCTAATAAATCTCAAGGCAGTGTGACTTCACAATATAATCCTGCTCATCCTCTTACCAGATTACAGAGCAAGAAGCTTGGCATTTAGCCAACTGAGTTACGTCTACCTACAAGAAAAAGAGCAAGGAAATCACCTAAAGGGTCTGATAGTGAGACTCTTTCATCATCATCATCCATTTCAACCTCTTCATCGCGAAGTCAACCATCCACCCCTCCACTTCAGACTATTGTCCGTCAGGCTACTGGAACTTCCACATCTCCTTCTCAAACATCTGGAATCATAATATCCTCATATTCCCAATCGCAGGTATCGTCTTCTACACTTTCCTCTGTTAGTAGTTTAGCGATGGCCCAAATGCCATGGAATAACCTAGGGGCAGTCTTAATGCCTGCACCCTTGAGTCAATTACCAACCCATCCTGAAAAATGGCTGCCTAAGTTTAACACTGAAGCAGGCATGCTAGCTAAAGAACATATAAACAATTTTATGTTGTCTATAAATCTTAATGGAGTTATTAATGAAGATGTTGTTGTCTGACTTTTTCCCTATACTCTACAAGGAGCAGCCGAATCATGGTATTTCTCATTACCATCTGGATCTATCACTAGTTGGGATATTTTCCAAGCTCAATTTTTTACTAAGTTTGGTGATGACAGGTCTACAGCGACGTTGATCAATGACTTGTCTAATCTTAGAGCTGAGTCAAAAGAGCCTATCAAGGATTTTAATTCTCATTTCAATAAATTTCTAAATAAATTTCCTACTGCTTCCAAGCCTAGTGAAGAAGTGCGAAGTGAATGGTACATCTCAGCTTTACCATCAAACATAGCAATCTTCGTTGATAGAGCTAACAAAACAACTTTAGCATACAATATGAAGGAAGCAATAGTAGTAGAGAAACGTATCATTGCTTTAGAAAAGAAAAATGCGATAGAAGAATGAAAATCCAAGAAGGTTACTTTTAAGGAAGATTCCAAGAAAAAACAACCAAAAGATCCATTCGATTTAGAAGGATTGCAGAAAGTTTTGAAAACCATGTCTAAAGAAATGGTTGACATTAAGAAACAAGTGGCAGAAACATCTTCTAAAAAATATTTCAAGCCTTTTAGAAGAAACCCTTCAACTAATTCAAAACCACCAAATGCTATTACAAATGCTGAATCAGAAGAAGAAGAAGAGGAGACTGCTGCTGAAGAAACTACCGATGAAGAAGAAGTTGTAGAAGTGCAAGGTATGTGGGATTTCATCCTCCCAAATGAGGAATACCAAGAAGCATCTCTGATTGGCACTCGTAGTATAAATCAACTTGATCCTCCTCAAACTACTCCTAAGTCAAAAAGTGCAAGCACAATGACTAAGGATAAAGTTGCACCCAAGAAAACGACATCAAAAGCAACTCAGACTAGCCTATTCCAATCAGATTTATCAACTCCAACAAAAACACTGATCGTTTCGGATGAAATGGAGTATAATATCATAGAAGATATAAAGAAGACTAGGGCTAACATCACTTTTTATGAATTGAGCAAGCTAAAACACCAGCAAAAGGTACTTTTGAAAGAATTACATGTTGTACCAGAAAAACCTTTGCCCGATCCTGTAATCTCTCAAGATTCCAACGAGATGGGAAGACCTCCAACTAATGCGATTAGCAAAGTCGATCTAGAAAATATCGCTTTAATTAGAGGAAGGTCAAGATCTCATACTCCTCCATTTCTTCTTACTTATGAAGTTTTCAATAAAAATTTGCATAATTGTTTAGCGGATTCTGGAGCTTCATCTAATATTTTACCAAAATAAGTATGTGCAAAGTTGAATATTCAACCACAAAAGTCTGTTGTGCGCATAGTTCAGCTAGATCGATCGCAAGTTGAAGTGATTGGTGAATTAAATCAGGTTACCATAAGGCTGTTATCTAATCCAAAGGTATGTCAAGTTATTGATATTTTAGTTGCAGATATTCCAGAAATTTATGGCTTAATTCTTAGCAGAGATTGGTCAGAAAAACTTCATGGATACTTCGCAACTGATTGGTCACATATGTGGCTTCCTTACAATGGTAAACCAAGTCAGATAGAGGTTGAGCGAGAAAAACATCAGAAATACATAGTAACAGAATTGGAAGGATAAAATGAACCGATTACATACAACAATAATATCATTGGCAACTATTCAGTTGATTCTTTCTTAGGAAATTTCAATGCTCATACTTCACCTTATTTAGAACATTCTGTTTTATCTCAAGTAGAAATTTTTTCTCAAACAGACAGTTCTAAATGCATTAATTTTGTAGATACTCCTGTAAATAAATCTTTATTTTGGAAGTTATTTTTTGATGGTTCTAAGTATAATGAAGGAGCAGGAGCAAGATGCGTGTTGGTTAGTCCAGAGGGAAACAAAATTATGTTAACTTGCATACTCGAGTTCGATTGCACCAATAATACCGCAGAATACGAGGTTTTAGTCCAAGGATTATACAAAGCAATCGGATTAGACTTCAAATATCTACAAGTTTTTGGAGATTCTGAAATTATAATCAAACAGGTATGCAATACTATACATTGTTTATCAGGTCATTTAAAGCATTATCAATCTTTAGTTCAATATCTGACTGAACATTTTATAGCATTCAATATTTCATCAATTCCCAGACTCCAGAATGCTAGTGCAGACCTCCTAGCTAACGTAGCTTCTAAACTCATTTCTTCAGAAGACTTTAGCCCTGACCGATTTTCAATCGAATTAATCTTTAGACCCTCGATTCCTGATAACATTACCAATTGGAGGATTTTCAACGATGATCCTGATATTGTAATTTTCCTCACATCTGAAGGATCTTACACTAATCAGATAATTGATGAAGACCAACATGATAGACAATTGCAACAAGATAGCACTAATAATGTTATGCCAAAGTCAGTAGTCAAGTTAGAAGACCTTTATGATTTGAAAGATCGATTCAAAAGATCTACCAATTCAAAACTCCAAAGTTCAACTTTGAATTATGAATTAGTAAATCTAGGAACTGATACCAAACCACAGAATATCAACCTAGGCCTCGGCCTAGCTCCTGAAGAAAAATTAGCATATGTGCGTCTTTTGAAACAATACAAAAGTGTCTTTGCTTGGAATTACGATGAACTCAAAACTTATGACACTTCTATCATCCAACATACTATCCCAATGATAAATGACGAAAAACTTGTACAACAGAAGCTGAGAAAGATCCATCCCAATCTAGAAAATCAAATCAAATATGAACTCAATAAGTTATTGAAAGCCAAGATTATTTTTCCCGTTCGACATTCTAAATGGGTTTCCAATATGGTTCTTGTTAGAAAGAAGAACGGAGACATTAGAATTTGCATTGACTTTCGAAATCTTAACAAAGCCTGCCAAAAAGATAATTTTCCTTTGCCTCCTATGGAGAAAATATAGCAGGCAGTTGCAGGATCAGAATTAATGTCTTTCTTAGATGGTTTCTCTGGCTACAACCAAGTGTTGGTTCATCCTGATGACCAATTGAAAACCACATTCAGGACTACATGGGGAACTTACACATATCAAAAGATGCCTTTTGGTCTGATCAACGCTGGTGCCACATTTCAGAGAGCCATGGACATCGCTTTCAAGGGATTAGTTAACAAATCAGTGGTAATCTAGTTGGATGATATAACTGTATATTCCAAGAAACAAATCAATCATCTTAGAGATTTGAAACAAATCTTCCAACGTTGTCAAAGGTATGGAATTTCACTTAACCCGAAAAAGTCCTTTTTTGCATTAAGTGAAGGAAAACTTCTTGGATTCTTGGATTCATATTGATCCTGATAGAATCAAGGAGATTTCTGAAATACCCTTACCTCACAACAAGAAATCTATGCAATCTTTTCTCGGCCAAATTAATTTTGTAAAGAGATTCGTGCCAGATTTTTCAATAATTGTATCTCCTTTACAAGCAATGATTAAAAAGAATTCAAACTTCAAATGGGGCCAAAATGAATATGAGGCATTTAATCTGATCAAACAAGAAATTATTAATGCTCCATTTTTAGCAACTCCAAATTTTTCTGATCCTTTTATTTTGTATACATTTGCCTCTGACAAATCATATGCTGCAATACTTACTCAAGAAAATCAAGACAAGGCAAAAGCCCCAATTTCTTTTTTCAGTTCAAATTTACAGGGGGCTTAGTTGAATTATTCAGATGTAGAGAAACAAGATTATGTTGTTTTCAAAGCAATTAAATATTTCAGACCCTTTTTACTTAAAACCCATACAAAAATCATAGTACCGTTTCCAGTGGTAAGAAATCTTTTAGTTCAGAAAGATGTGGGTGAGAAAAGAGCCAATTGGATTACTGCCTTACAAGAATATGATGTAGAAATCAAACCAGCAAGTATTGTAAGAGGTCAAGGCTTTTGCAAAATACTAGTTGGGGCATCGCTTATTTCTGAAAAACCATCTGCAGAGATACAAATGTATGAGGTAAGCCTAAATGATGTTGAATCATTATATGCTGATATCATATTTTATCTAAACAATGGATATGCTCCTCCAAATCTCGATTACACCAAGAAAAGAGCTCTAGGGTTAAAGGCTAAACAATATCAGCGTGTGAATGATATTCTTTTTAGAATGAATTATGATTCTATTCTCCTTGGATGTCTTGAGAAATCTGAAGCTGAAAAAGTCTTGCAGGAACTTCACGATGGGCCAGCAGGTGGACATTATGTTGGAGATGCTACTGCACATAAAATCCTTCATGCAGGCTATTACTGGCCCACACTATTCAAAGATTCACATAGCTACGCAAGGAAATGTCAAGTTTGTCAAACCACTGCTGGAAGACAAAAGAAACCATCATTTCCATTACAACCAGTTAACATTGAACAGTCTTTTGATCAATGGGGATTGGATATAATAGGCGAGATCGTTCCTCACTCTTCTAAGCAACATAGGTATATCATTACAGCAACTGATTATTTTACGAAATGGGTAGAAGCAGTTCCTCTCAAGACCGCTAATGCCGAGCATATCATTGAGTTCATAGATCAGTTCATAATCACCAGGTTTGGTTTCCCTTCTGCTTTAATGTTTGATAATGCATCGTATTTTTCTGGTAATGCTATGACTAAATTTGCACTCAAGAGAGGTTTCAAACTTAAATACTCTGCCAATTATTACCCATAGGGAAATGGTTTAGCTGAATCCACAAATAAAAATTTAATCAGAATTATTAAGCGAACCATTGATCAAAATCATAAAAATTGGCATAAGTCTTTAATATATGCTTTATGGGCAGATCGAATAACGCGGAAAGCCTCCATTGGCACTTCTCCCTTTAATTTATTTTATGGGAAAGAAGTGGTTCTTCCAACTCATATAGCAATTCCTTCTATGGCCTTAGTTCAATATATTGATGAAGCACAAACTTCTTCCTTACAACTAAGGCATATGGAAATAATTAAGCTAGAAGAACAACGAGAAAAGGCCAAAATAACTCATGCTCACCACCAAGCGTTAGTTAAAGCTTCTTTTGATTCAAACATGACATCCAGAAAGGACTTTCAGGTCGAAGATCTAGTTTTAAAATGGGACAAGGCTCATGAGGAAAAAGGGAAACATACAAAATTTCAACGAATGTGGCTTGGTCCTTTCCAAATCACAGAGATCATAGGTCCATCTACTTTTATGTTACAGGATTTAACAGGAAAAAGAGAGTCTTTACCTGTTAATGGACAGATCCTCAAAAAATATTTTCCATAGAAGATCACTCTTCTATTTTGTATATTAGTTTTCTTTATTGTCATAATAAAACCGGTTGTTAATGGTTACATTTGGAAATTTATGAAAATGACACAAATTCTCTTTTTGGTTTTTGTTTTTTCACTTGTATAAATAGAATTCTTTTAGAAAATTGATCATTGTTATTTAAAGATACAGTTAAAAGCTTTAAACCTAGAAATGATATTAGTTTCAACTTTGAAAATTTTGATAAAAAGCAACTTTTAGTGGGAAATTTTTTTATGTCAATCTAATGAAAGGTGTCAATAACAAAACAAATATTCTTTGTATAAAAGTTCTTTCCAAAAAACTCTACCATTGTCGTCCAAAGCTATCTTAAGGAAACAATGACTTCCTCCCTACCTAGAAAATTACAATGTTCAGGGAATAATCCAACAATGCACTTTAACTTAAAGAGTAAGAGGTCTCATCACAAGCCGACTTATCATGATCATAGATATTATAACTTGTTGGCTTTTCCAATACTGCATACCACAACAGGAAAATGACTCAAGATTATTGCAATCGAAAGACAAGGGGTCTCATCACGAGCCAGCTTGTTCAGCAAAGTTATAAATCAAGTGAATAACATTGTCATAAATTGGATACCAAACCAAGACATTGTTCTTTAAGGATAAAAAAGAAAAATGAAAGCAATAAGTGTAGATATGGATTTCTCTTTGAAAATTGTATATTTTCCTAAGTAGGACACAGGATCATTGCTGGGTAATAGGTAACCCTGTCGAGGCTATAAACGCCTGCTGGCAGCAATGGCTCTACCTACGACAAGTGAGCATATTTAAAAACTGATTTACAGAGAAGCCTTTTGTTTTTATCTTTATAAACCAAGTAATGACTGATGTAGATACAAAGACTAGATTGAGGAAGTAAATAATCAAAGTTTAATATAGAAGAAACAAAATATCATTGATAGATAGAAGCATAATATACTTTGTCTTTCTATAATAAAGTTTGATTTTCTGGAAAATTTTCTGTTTTGAAAGTTTAGAAAATTCAAAAGAAAAAGCAGAGATAACTGGTTCTTCCGAATGAATCGCCAATTTTTGTGGCCAGCAACAACCCCCCTTCTTATTTAGTATTAGTGTTAATACTAAATAAGTGGGGACCCTTACTCAAAAAATCCAAAAAATCAATTAGTGATTGTTTTCCTTTTTCAATAAAACTTACTATCATAAAATTAGGAGAAAATTCCTTTAAAAATCTAAAAAACTTAAGTTTTATGATAGCTTAGAATTGAATCATTCTTTGAGGAATATCGCATCGCAAAAAGGTAAATGAACACCTCTTTATAAGCGGAATTATAAAAATTGCGATATGAAACTACGCGCTAAAGGAACATTCATCACATCGCATGCTTAGAATGTTATATCTTACGATGAAAACTTCAAATCACCGATGAGTGATAACATGTATCACAAATCGCATATCGCAAAAAATATGTTAACGGATGTTTGTCATATATTATGTCTTGCGATTTTTCGATATAGCGATTTCGTGATGTTACAATAATTGCGCTATTTGATTCCACAAGATTGTGATCTGCGATATTGCGATTTTGCGATATTGCGAAGCAAATCGTAGATCGCCTTATCGCAGATTTTTAAAGGCTCATTACACGAAGAAAATATTTCCATAAATCGAGACCTCGTTATACTCTTTAATGTTAAATTAATGAATTGATTATCATTCATTAATGAAAAGTGGTTTCATTCTTATTGAAGAGTTATTTCACGTAAGGTAGTATATTTCATACGTCTTCAGCATTTAAAACTTTCCCGTCACCTTTTTCTATCACTATTCTCACTTAATTCGTGAACTGCAGGAGCAAAGAGCTAAGAACTATACAAAGCAATATTCAGAATAAAATGGAAAGAAAGACAAGGCTCCAAGTTCAAAAGATAAAGAGATGACGCCCTTATACACAGACACCGCCTGTGATAGAGACGCTGGTATCACTACTTGGGAGGGCATGTATAATCTACTTGAAGAAGAGAACCCCAAAGTAATGGAGGTTACAACTACTGCGGGATCACATGGGTCTTCTGAAGCATCTCTTACAGAGCTAGCTTGTTCATTCTTGCACCGAATAGCAGCGAGACCTAGAATTCTTCCATACACAGGTATGATTAAATGGGTGCTGGATAGCAGTGATATTTCAGACAGACAGTTTAAGACTCAGGGTCAAGAGCTCATTGGCTCATGTATCATTTTCCGGAGCCACGGGAAACTTATAAAAAACAGTTCATGGAGAAGTTTGCCAAAGAAAATGAAATCCTGGAAGAATGCACCAAGGACTGGTCCAGGAGAGACGAACCACTGAAGAAAGATAAACACGGTATGTATAGTATTGGTTCTCTCACTTCTCCATATTGCTTTGCTGCTGCCATGCTCTGTCGGCTTTTTGGAAAGCCTGACATTAATCATTTTTTGCCTGAATGGCTTCCGTTATTGAGTGCTGCTATTAATGCTACCATTGTGGATTGGGCTAAGATATTATCTGATAACTTAGCCACGGCTATTTTTAACTACCGGTCTAAACGGACTGTCTCTCAGAGGATTTATCCTCCTTTTTATTTATCTGCTTATGTGATGGCTTCAATCTGTTATGTTTCTAAGTTTCCGTTAATGGGTTGGAAATGGATAATTCAAGATCCCCTGCCCATTCATGTTTATCACAAAGAGTTGTGGGATTCAGAATTCATTCCCTGTTTTTACAAGATTTTCCATGGCATTATGTTACCCTTGTACAGAATATTGTATGATAAAGATGCTCCAAGGTTTTCTCCTGAAGCAGAGGTGGACATTCTACCTGTTGCGAGATGGTTTGGAGAAGAATTATTTACATATGTTAGGGTTTTTGGAAGTTTTGCTTCTCCTCATGTTTTACCATTGTATGTTCCTGATAAACTCATCGCCTGAGAACTTGCTTATCAAACCTGCGGAGAAGGAGGTTTGACTAAAGAGTTGAAAGACAAGAAGAAGGCTATCTGGCCTCAATTTCCTATGGCCTGTGGGGCTTTTTCATTATTTGATGTTGGTCATGCATTTAAAGAAGTAAACAATATTACATGTTTACATTTGTTGAAGTTTCCAAGAAGACCATTCGATCCATATGATGTTGTTAAAAATTTCACTACCGCAGTCAAGATAAGAGTGTTTTCTAAAGAAGAATATTTTTTTGATGACATGTTCCAAGAAAAAGGCACACTTAAAGAAACTCTACATTTGGCTCAAATACATTTTCCTCCAGCAGTGTTTCAAGAATTCAAAATATATAGAGAAAGGAGGTTAACTACTATCCCACTGAATAAATTGCGCTTGGAACCCGTAAGGGAACCAACTCCTAGTGTCAGTCTCAGTAGAAGTTCAGATACAAACAGGTCTAAGTCAAAGTCCGGAAGAGAAACCTCTGAACACTCTAAGAGTGAAGGGTTAATAAAAGATACTGCCTAGTCTAAAGAACTTTCACAGCAACAGATTTCAACCTCTCCACAGTTAAATATTCCCCCTCTCATTGTCCACAAATCATCAGTCAGAAATGAATTGGATAAGGAATGGGAAACATTCAATGATTTGATTAATATTGAAGCACAAAATACACAGACACCTATGAGCAATGTACAGACGGCAATAAATATAGTCACAGGAGTAACTACTAATGTCTCAGAAACATAACATATTCCTATAACCCCATCTTCTAAACTCATGCTTAAGATAGAGGAAATTCCTCCTCTTGATGTGTTCTATAGTCGACAACCCAAGGCAATGGTAAGAAAAATAAAGAAAGAAAAGGAAATTAGAGAATGTGCCTTCTCATTATGCAGAACACCTAGATGTTCTATGGAAAGATCCTACTACTGATCCAACTAAAAATCTCACTAAATTATCTCAGATCACAGGAGCTTATGCCTCTGCATCCATTGACAAAGCATCTGAGGTACGACAATTATTGAATGAGAAAGAAGATCAGATACAGGTCTTGCAACAACAGCTGCAAGAAGCCAATGCTAACAATGAAGCAAGATTTTCAAGAAATGAAAATTGGATATCAGAACAATTTGGCTGAAAAAGAGAAACAGCTGCAGGTTATGCAAGAAATGCACAAAGATGATCCCAAGCTCGTGGAATTTTTCACAGAGTCTGTTTCCTTAAATGACCAACTACTGCAACAACAATAAATATTATGCCAAAGAATATTAGAATGGAACTCTTATTGTGAAGAAAGTGATAAAATCACTAATCATGTCGTAGATTTACGACATGATTACGATTTAACTAAAAAAAGAGTTAATGACTATTTGGCTTGGAAAAATACAGAAGAGGAGAAAAGAGAAGGTGCACCTACAATCAATGAAAATCACAAAGAAATAATTTTTAATAATTGGGATGCATAGATCAAGAAGGCAGAGCAAGCGGCAGAAGAAGCAGCCACAACAGCTAGTAGTATTATTGATTGTATAAATGAAAATGTACACACGGTAAATCTGATCTCCGAAACTATTCTAAGATACCTACCAAAAGCACAGCAACTGCAGACAGACTGGAAATAGAAAGCCCAAGAAAAGGAAAAATTTATTAAAGGATTAACAAAGTTAAATTGGGATTCTTACTGGACATGTCTGGTAAAACCACACATCCAATATATGACTCTCGAGTGTATCATCAATTCTGCTGAAAAGATAGCGCCATCTCTTGCCAATTCCGTCTCCATGGGACAGTTGAAATCTGAATTCGGCCAGCCTATTCTTCTCAGATCAATGTTGAATGCTTGCAATTCTAAAGAACACATTCATAGTTAGTTAGTTGTTAAATTTTAATTTTAGATTTAGTACTTGTTTTTCTTTATTGTTTGCCTAAAAATAGGACGGTCATTTAAACCGTATCCTATATTTTTGTAATAATTTTTTTTTAGATTTAGTTAGTAGTATTTAAACCCTTCTCATGCATTTAGAAAAGGGTCCTGAAATTTGTCAAAAACTTGTCCTCAGAACATGCACTTCTGCACCCTCAGAGGAGGTTTTGATGAATGAATGGAACGGGATTTATTGATATCTACGTTAAATATCTACTATTGATGTTGCACTTTTGTACTCTTAGTGGATGTTGGATTAAGAAGAGATAAGTCATTATTGCTTGAAGCTCATGAGTAGAACTAGTTATAAATGGTACTTTTATCTCTTAACTATTTATGCCTCTGTGTTAAAGTGATATTTATGTTTAGTTGTTTATGTATTAGCACTTGAATGATTGAGCTATCATTTGGCACTTTTGTACGGTGATAGCCACTTGTTTATGCTTAATGTATGAATAGCTTATTATGCGATATATTTTTCACAACTGTTTCGTCTAACTTTTTATACGAAATGGTTTATCTTTATTGAATTCTTTTCTTATAACAGTTGAATGATCTTTATTACCAATTGTTATTTGAAATCATTTTAGATCGCATAAATAGAAAGATTACATCCCGGGATAGTTTAGAATTAGATATTTCTGTTTAAATTAGAATACAATTTGCATATGATTAGATTAGAATTAGAATAAAAGCATTTCACTTAGGAACTTTCTTAGATAGGAAATATCAATTCTCAACACACACACACATATTGGGAAACTGGTCCCATTATCCCCAGTCGGACCCACTACACCAAACGGAAAAGGAGCTGGTAACCAAGGTTTGGACCGGGTGGGTATCCACCTTGTTGTAGACTCGATTTTTGGGGCTTCAACACATTGCAATATCCAGAACCTTCTCAAACATATCTCTAAAGAGATTCCTTAGCCAAAATGTATTGCAAATATCCATGCTAGCAACAATGTACTCAACCTCGATCGTGCTTAAAGCTACAGACTTCTATTTCCTTCTCATCAAAATTTCAAGGTAGATCCCAAGCTAAAGCAACACCCAGATGTGCTCTTTATGTCAATAATTCTTTCTAGCCCAGTCAACATTAGTGTATCTATGCATTCATACATCTATGGAAGTATATGTCATACTGAGATTGATTGTCCCATGTAGATGTGCTTGGTGGAAACCCAATGCATATGAAGCGGCTCAATCATTAATTGACTCAGGTTGTTCTCTAAAAAACACATATCTAAATGGGTGAACATCAATTGATGCTTCAATCAGATTTTGGTTTCCAAGTCAATTTTCAACAATATCTCTGCATAACTTCTTGAAATTAAATTCCATCATAGTGTCCAAGTATTTTCATTCCATCATGCCAAATAACTTCATGACATCTTTTCCTTTTCCAAACTTCTAATTCCATAAAACGGTGCATCATATCGAGGTCTTCTATCTCGATCTCAGAGGCCAAATCCCTCTTACTTTTATCATCGAAGGCTCGTTACCTGCCAAAAATAGATCGTCGACAAACAAAACCTAAAATAAAATGCATACCATGGACCACGTTTGAAGTAGAGGTTTGAATCAGCACATCTTCTAGTATTCACTAGGTAACTATCAATGTAGACATACCAGGCTCGAGAAGCTTGCTTCAAACCAATTCTTTCTACCAACATAATACTAATCAAATCAATATACTCATCCTGAAACAAATCAATCAAATCAACTAATTTTGTTCATCAAGAAAAACCAAAGAAAATATCAAAGTTATAAAATTTCCTTCCAATATCACTGTCAAACTCTTTAGTCCAAGTGGAAGGTAAAGCTCACACCCAAATACTAGGTTACAACCTTATCCATTGTCATGTCAAAAACAGTCATTAACCAAGAAATATCAAGCCAAACTTTATCAAATCATCCTTATGATCATAATATGAATCATTTCTGACCCTAGATGTAAATGCATAGACCAAGGATAAGTCAAATAAGTTTCATCCATTCCTTGAGAGATCATTGCATATTGAATCATAACTATTTACACTTCAACCAATGTGCCAATGTCAATGATTTCAATATATAATCAATATTGAATACCAATATTAATCACTGAGAGTCACTATGCCCATATTGTCATGCCACATCAAGGGAAATCATCATTGTCAAGTATCAAATTTGATCAAAACCCTAACATGTTATCATTGTGAATTCAAACAATCCATAAGCCAAAGCATATCTATGAACTTTCAATCATCATGTCAATACTACTCATTTATACTAAGTCAAGCCAATAAGCCAAATCTTGTCAAACCCTTGAAACTTTTACCATGATCAAATCAAGACAAATAACAAATTGAAATGAAGATTTTAATCCCCTGTAGACATAAGATTATCCAAGACATTCACATTCTCTGAAATAATTCAAACATTATGCAGTTCTTAAAAAATTCCCTGCTCATAGAATTCTCCATCGTCTATTGCATGCTTGTATGTTTTTCATACTCTTGGCGCACTCCTTGTTTAGTGCATCAGGTTTTAGTTTTTGTATCCTACAGGCTCAGCCGCACCCATAGGCCTTCTTCTGTGTGGTTGGGAGGCCTATAACTACACCCTTAAGCCTTTCTCCCAGCGGCTGGGGCTTGCAATAGGAGAAACCTTCTTTTCTCAGTTCATAACTTTCCAAAACTTTTTCCACAACATTAGATGTTTATTCATGACTAGAATTCTTCCTTCAACAGTCAAGTGTCTTATTTTCAAATAATAATAGGTGTTAAAATATTATGAAGAGTTTATCCCTCTAAATGGGAAGCCAATTCATTCATCATCATTAAAAACATCAACCTGTCTATCATAATATTTTCATACATCAACAACATTGTCAGGTCACGAAGTAAAACTATATCAGGTTCTAAAAAATATATTCATCGTAGTCATAACAAATCATCATCAATTGTTTCATTGTCACATATGAATATGTCATCAAATATTCATCAAATATCATTACCATATAATTAGGGCAAGTGAATCTTTATATTCCAGGGATCACAATCACAACATCACTTCTTTATCATATTACTTAATGATCAAGTCAAGGCATACAATGTCAAATTTACTAAACTTATAAAAACCTAACAAATATCAACAAGAGTATCAATCTTATACTCTTATTATCAGGGTTACCAAGCATTAATAATAATATCAAGTTATCAAAATCAATGTTTCTCACCAACTTTATAAAGTCAGGAAATCCACCATGTCTTTCCAAATATCAAGAGTGTCGATATATCACATGTACCTTAAATCAAACTTACTTTCTTATGCATGCTTGAGTCATTCATGAAGGTGATATTCAACATACCGTAGGACTTAATTTTCTATCCATTATTACAGTTAAATCATAATACTAAAACAATATAATATAAATACCTTGTAGTATGCATATACCTTTGCAACTTGTAGCACTTATTTGTCATTGGAAATTGTAGCAATTTCATATTCTAATTTCCAGATTCTACTTTGAAACCTTTTCATCAAGTACCACCATCTCTTTATTCCTGCACTATGTTTCATTTTCTACATCTTAGATGATCCTAAAAAATATCTACTTATCACATCTCATCTAGAGGTTAGAAGTATTCACATACTCAAATATTCATGTAGGAAGTATAAGCAATAATCCTAAACAAGAATAGAATCTTAATGAAGTAACATAAATCTAAAAGGTACACATCTTTAATGAGTGGAGATCATCTCCCTCTTGAACCAACCTTCAAGAGTTAATATTGTCCATTATCCATATAGCAATGTTTCCTTCAATAAATCCAATAAACAACCAAGGTTTGATTGAGACTAGTCTGTCTACAGTTATATTGAATCTGTCGCAAGTGCTAGAACAAATTTTCATTAATCATGTGTAATGTTCCAAATCTGGAACTTCCTGCTCCATCGGGAATGTCTTAAGATATTCCAATTCCTTCTTCAGTGAGACATCACAAGTCCATTTTAGAGATTGAATATTGGGGCATTTACAGGATATGTCTCCTTCCAAAGAAGGGAGAGATCCTGAGACTAGCGAGCCCTTCACAGACTCTGTCTATGGATATGCAATATTCCACCTCGGGAATTTCTGCTATAGGGTCCTTGAGGACGCTGTATAAGGAAGCTGCTGTAAAAATAAGACAAACCACTATTGGGATGCCCTAGAACACACATCATAAAACTCCTATGTAGAAAATGAGCTCAAAGAAATAACTCTAGAAGGGTTATTCAGATATCCCCAATCTAGGTCTCTAAAACAATGCTCAATGGAAGAGCTTACAGCAATATAAGACACAATCAGAAACTCTGCAAATATAAATGTACCATAAGAGGGAAAATAACATAGCCATCATCATATTATAATATCAGCATTAATATGCAGAAAATATCATGAGGAATGAATCCCCTTTGCTATGGGAATCAATCTCCAATGATTAAACCCTGAAATACACAAGTTTTTGCAACTACACAAAATGCCGGAGGACCATGCCTGCGCAGTATCTATGAGAGTAGCAGCTACTGAATATGAATAATATGTAAATATGGCTGAAGGAATACAAAATAATAGCCCAATAACAAGAGATGGGCTGAAATACAATATTTCTAGCCAATCTATGAGAGATTGCTAGAAATGCCAAAGAATACCAAAATGTGACAAGAGACTTGTCACTGCAACTGAACCAAAACAAGAATGAGGTTGTGGATGATCTGAAATCTGATTTCCCTCCTCTGATAATGTCTCCAATACAAAGGGTTGATCCCTTTGTCTCAAAAACACCCTCCTGATGAGCTTTAAGAACCCTCTCTCACTGCCTCCTCTAAAATAACGTAGTTTCCTCCATGGACTGCGTAGTGGGAGATGATGGAATGTTGGCCAAGTGCCAAATATCTAATATGAAGCCCGGGAATCCTCCTTGCAGCTCCTCCAATGAATAGATCACTCCTCCACTAAATAAAACACTCAAGAGAGACTCCATGAGTTCCTCCTTTGCTGCCCCTAGCAACACAACGTCCTCTCTGCTGCAGAGCTAACACTGTAGATGATGGTAGTAGCTGTGGCCAATGCCGGATTGAGTAAAATCAGCTCATTCCTCATCCTTCCTTGAGGAAGAGGTAGGGATTCCTGACCAGGAACACCTTAGTGCCTGAGGGCACCACCACCCTGCTAAACAGCCCGAGGATGCAAGCCTTTGCAGACCCAATTCTAAACTCCAAACATGATCCAAATGGGCTGCCATCTCCTCCATATAAATAAAGGGAACTCTTCTCCACCAAGGTCCCATAAATTAGGGTTTCCACCCTCATGTGAGTGTCTTCCCTCCAAAACTTTGCAGCTTCTCTAGGAATCCTCTCCTCCTTGGGCAAAGTTGTTGACTTTAGTCAAAGATGACTAAATTAAGTGATCCGGGTTCCATTCACACCCTTAGGTTTTTATTTCAACTTCTTTATTCACCTCATTTTCACATAAGGAGTGTTATTTCTTCATTAAAAGATGGCTAAGGTGTCTCCTTACCCATTTTATTATGTAAAAATAAAATGTGCAACTATAATTTTCCATTTTAGCTTGAGGCTAAAAATTGGGAACATTACAGTCCTCCCCTCACACATGTTTCTTGCCCTCAAGCAACTGCATAGAGAGAAAAAAATTCCTCCTCCTTCTTCTCTTGTGGCCTCATCAACAAGCTCTGCCACTGCTCAAAATATGCTGCAATAAACTTGTCCTCCAATACTCTCTCCCAATTATGCAAGCTGAAAATGATGCTCCTCATGGAAAGATAGAAGGTGTAGTGGAATCTTTCTTTCTGTGTTATTGCCTCCTTAAGGTAGGAGTGATGATATGCATGGGAAAATTTGTTCCCCAATGATGATCTCCTCATCCATGCAATCATCCAAATAAAAATCTCAACCCCCGATTTCTGCAATGTGTTGGGGCTGAATGGAGAGTTGTGCTTGTGCTTCTCAAGATGGCCCTCTCTCCCTTTGAAGTGTCCATGGGGCTGCCTCTATCCTTGGGCTGAAATGGTATGGCCTCCAAAAATGGCCCAAGCTACCCCATCAAGAAAATCAACCATGAAATGCCTCCTCAAATTCTCCAAGTGGTTCCTCCCACAAGAAGAGACAAGTAACAATGTGGCAATCATGGTTTGCCCATGGTGTCTCCTGTAATATAAGACATGTATAATGAGGATAATCATGCTACCAATGGGTTGTACATCCAATACTCTCCAAGTAATGCTCCTCATGAGTGTACAATCATCAGAAATACAAGGAGCAGTACACAATAAAAGCAAGTTGTCAAATGACAACCAGAGAGTGGTTCAAAGTTTCACTCATGGAGCCTGCGCAGTGCCTCTTGGCCTGCCTCAAAATCACAAATAAAAAGTGTTGTACTAGCCACTTGTTTGCTACCACAACATCTCCTCATAAGATGAAAACATGAAATCACAATTTGGTGCCAGTGTTGCACACCAAGAAGCATGTGGGGAAGCATGTGGCTATCCCCACAAACCATCATAATAATAGCCAAAATCAAGGCTACAAGTAGCTACAAGTACATTATACCAAGTGCAAGAAGGGATGACCCTCCTTGAGACAATATGCTGCTCATGTGAAGTAAAGAGGTACAAAATGGGAAATGATACCTTCTCTACCATGTACTTGAGACCTTGAGTTGAAATGACTCATCTGAATGCTCTCCCTTTCCTCCAATGAGTAAGGGAATGGTTGTGCCAACCTCTCCAAAATCATCAGGGCTATGCATCTGTCGATATGCTGATGAAGATCATGATGAATTCCCTCCCAAGTGAACTCCTATAGCAAAGCGAAGTATGCATCCAAATGCACAGCTAGGAAGTCCTCATGTGCTGCATGCAATAGTTTCTCCTTGAAACTAGAAACTCTAGTCAAGAAGAGCCTGCCATGATGATCAATGATCATATCATCCAATAAGTATTTTCCATCTCCATCAGGGCCATCCAAGATCATGTAATGCACCAAGATCCTGGGGAATACTCAACCAAAGCTGAGTCCTCCATCCTGGATCAATCCTCCACATAGAAAACACTGGTAATCTGCAATAAAGTGCTCCCCTCACGCTGCCACCTGCTACCTTGACATCCCCCATGCCAAATTCATCCTCCAAGTTGCTGCCATGCCCATCATGCAGCTACTCATTCTCAAATAGAAATGATTCTCTTTGAAAATTAGCCTCCCATGAGAGACTATCACCTCCAAAGAATCTCCCGATCCTGGGAAATGTAAGCATGAGTGGCCTCCATCTACTCCAATGCATGAAAGAGTCCTTCCTCAAAGGAATTATCCTCTCTCTCACCAAATCCATGGAGCAGCCATCTTGCATCATGAAGATGCTATCCTCCATCTTTGCAGGAACTCTATCTGCGCAGTATAGCTGATCAAAGTGGGTGAGACTGAAAATGAGAGAGTGTATCTCTCCTCCTTGAGTTTACCCCAAACTCATTGCGCTCTGTTGGATTCCTCCAATGTCTCCACCTCTCCAGAATCCAAGAGTGGTGAACTAATGATATGATGCCTCTCATCATCTCTAGATCAAGTGGCCTCCTAAGTGGAAAGCCTCCAAAAGTGATACATCAAGATAGGAAGTGGACTGTATATATGAGAGGAATGAAGGTCCCTCTCTCTCTACTGCGTAGTGCAGTCCTTCTCCTATGTGAAGAAAAACTCTAAAGTAGATAAGGGTGAATGCCCATCATCCCTTCATGTTGATCCTTCTGCTCTTCTTCTTCTTCCAATGGTACAGTGTTGTAGGTTCTTCTATGCACCTCCTCTCTACCAACATGTGAGTGTATCTCCTCCTTAATGAGAGGCCTTGGATCTTTGGCCTTCCTTTGAGAGAAATATCTCTACACCTAACAAATGGAATAGTGCCCTTCATAAAATGGGGGTCTTGCCTCTAGCAAGAGATCCTCCTGATTTACTCCCCCTCTAGAAAGATGGAATGATCTTTGTTTCATGGTCCCCTTCCACGCATGCAAAGTGTTTGAAGTTTTGTCACACCATGTTTCACATTGGTTTTCATCAATCCCCTTTGAAAAAATCTTTGTGACTTCAACATATGATCTCTCATTTGCTCGAAGACATGAAATAGAATTCTGAAACCAATCATCATGAATCATACCTTTGAGTTTGCAGCGCTGCTCCTCCAAAGGCCTCAACTCTTTCCCTCCATCCTTCTTGCAGTAGCTATGGGCAATGTATTGCACTGTGGATCTGCATGTGTGGCTGAATGCTCACACCCTTCATGAGAATAGCTAGGGCTTGCTTCATCCACAAACCCTTTCAGAAAATTTCTCCAAATTTTCCCTTTCATCAAGATTTTCAATGATTTCTTCAATGGTTTGGAAAAGAAGAAGGGAGACCTCCTCTTCCGTCATTCCTTTTCCCTTGTTTCCTCTATAAATATCCTCTCCTTGGAGAGAAGCTCCTCTTGCTGATGGAATTAAATCTTGTGCACAGGCTGAGCCAATATTGATGCTCTGATACCACTGTAATGTTCCAAATCTGCAACTTCCTGCTCCATCGGGAATATCTAAAGATATTACAATTCCTTCTTTAGTGAGGCATCACAAGTCCATTTCAGATATTGACTATTGGAGCATTTACAGGATATGCCTCCTTCCAAAGAAGGGAGAGATCCTGAGGCTAGCTGGCCCTTCACAGACTATGTTTATGGATATATAATATTCCACCTCGGGAATTTCTTCTACAGGGTCCTTGAGGACGCTGTATAAGGAAGCTGCTGTAAAAATAAGACAAACCACTATTAGGATGCCCTAGAACGCACATCATACAACTCCTATGTAGAAAATGAGCTCAAATAAATAAATCTAGATGGGTTATTCATATCTCCCCAATCTAGGTCTCTAAAACAATGCTCAATGGAAGAGCTTACAGCGATATAAGACATAATCAAAAACTCTGCAAATCTAAATGTACCATCAGAGGGAAAATAATACAGCCATCATCATATTATAATATCAACATTAATATACAGAAAATATCATGAGGAATGAATCCCCTTTGCTATGGGAATCAATCTCCAATGATTAAACCCTGAAATACACAAGTTGTTGCAACTACACAAAATGTCGGAGGACCATGCCTGCGCAGTCTCTATGAGAGTAGCAGGTGCTGAATATGCATAATATGTACATATGGCTAAAGGAATACAAAATAATATCCCAATAACAAGAGATGGGCTGAAATACCAGATTTCTAGCCAATCTATGAGAGATTGCTAGAAATGTCGGAGAATACCAAAATGTGACAAGAGACTTGTCACTGCAACTAAACCAAAACAAGAATGAGGTTGTGGCTGATATGAAATCTGATTTCCCTCCTCTTATAATGTCTCCAATACAAAGGGCTGAACCCTTTGTCTCAAAAACACCCTCCTAATGAGCTCTAAGAACCCTCTCTCACTGCCTCCTCTAAAATAACGTAGTTTCCTCCATGGACTGCGTAGTGGGAGATGATGGAATGTTGGCCAAGTGCCAAAGATCTGATATGAAGCCTGGGAATCCTCCTTGCAGCTCCTCCAATGAATAGATCACTCCTCCACTGAAGAAAACACTCAAGAGAGACTCCATGAGTTCCTCCTTTGCTGCCCCAGCAACATAACGTCCCCTCTACTGCAGAGCTAACACTGTAGATGATGGTAGTAGTTGTGGCCAATGCCGGATTGAGGAAATCAGCTCATTCCTTATCCTTCCTTGAGGAAGAGGTATGGATTCTTGACCAGGAACACCCTAGTGCCCGAGGGCACCACCACCCTACTAAACAGCCCGGGGATGCAAACCTTTGCAGACCCAATTCTAAACTCCAAACATGATCCAAATGGGCTGCCATCTCCTCCATATAAAGAAAGGGAACTCTTCTCCACCAAGGTCCCACCAATTAGGGTTTCCACCCTCATGTGAGTTTCTTCCCTCCAAAACTGTGCAGCTTCTCTAGGAAGCCTCTCCTCCTTGGGCAGCGCTGTTGACTTTAGTCAAAGATGACTAAATTAAGTGATCCAGGTTCCATTCACACACCTAGGTGTTTATTTTAGCTGCTTTATTCACCTCCTTTTCACATAAGGAGTGTTATTTCTTCATTAAAAGAGGGCTAAGGTGTCTCCTTACCCATTTTATTATGCAAGAATAAAATGTGCAACTATAATGTTCCATTTTAGCTTGAGGCTAAAAATTGGGAACATTGCATCATGATAGGGTTTCAATTTTACATAATTCAATCTTCTTCATACTTCAAGGTTTCTTCCAAACCCTAATCTCGTGGAATATATCAAGCCCTAATAACTAGATTTCCTAAGGTTTCCTTCAAACCCTAGCATTATTTTAGGTCTCCTCCAAATGCTTCCATCAATGGTGTCTTCATAGGGGTGATCTTCAATGACTTTTCTTGATCCCAACTCTAATACCATGTTAATTTTTCTTAGGGCTATATCGTTCTTTTCTTTAGATAATTTCATTTTATTATTTACACATTGAATTCACCCCACAACATCATAACATTATTTAGCAACATATGTAATTATATAGAAAGAAAAATATCATCATCAATGCAGTGGAACATAAAGGAACAATAGAAAAAATAATTCACACATAGAGACACCAAGATTGGTCGAATACCTGGAAAAAACCCCACAAGGGGGAAAACCCTTTCAAACCCTTATTCTTATTATATTTCCATTGAAAGTTTCAGTAAAGAGAGAGTACAATAATCCAATTCTTTATCCACAAGACTAACCAACCAAATAAACTAAAAAATATCCTAAAGATGAACCCAGCAATAATACTAAACAAAATCACTATTTACCAGCCTATGGTCAGCTATCATTAACTGATAAAATCTGCAGTCAATTGTGATCAACTGTCAAAATCAAACCTAGGTTCCAACTGCATAGAGGGAGAGATGTGTGTGTGGCTAAAACATTTCGACCACACGCATAGTCTTGCGTGCCTACAGTTGCAATCAAAATTATCTTGTGGAAACCCTTCGACTTCGAATCAAAACCTTAGATCACACGTGTGAGCTTCGGACCTTGCGATTTCAGACTTATATGAACCAATCTCCATGAACCTTTTCAGACCTATGTGATCCAAACAAAGGAAATAGAGAAGAAGAAGATGCTTCATGATTATAACCAAATGAGGATCTCTCGACTTGTATTTATAGAATTCCAATGGTGCCCAATTTCTTCCTAGGGTCGACCTGTCCTTTTTGTGCACATATGGGTTTCCAAATTGAAAATATAATTTTCCTTAACCAAATTAAATTCTTCCATGGGATAGTAGGGGTCTTCCTTGATGAGGAAGATTGTCCAAAGGAGGGAATTTGTCCCTGAGATGCCAAAATTAACAAATGTTGACCCTAAAGATCCCTTTGCAGAAAGATTCAAACTTTCCCTTGAATACTCTGATCATATGCCGAAAAATATTTCCTCTCCTATTTGCTTGGTTCTAAGGCCTAATTAATCATATCCTTCACCAACAAATAAATCTCTACCAACCTAAAAAACTTATTATCCCAGGTGCAATAATTTAGCATATCCTTCACTCATTTATTACCTCCCATAAAATATGAGCATCACCAGTCTCCAATGATTTGGTTTTAACCAATGCCTCAATTTTTTCCATATTCCTTTTATTATCCCTCAAGCAATATTGTTTGAAGATAGCCTCAATTTTCTCCACTTAATTTTCCACCCTCATGACATGCCTAGAGCTAGAGAACCACTTCCCCTCATCCTTAGCCTTCACCCTCCATTCTAAAAATGAATGATATTGACAAATAGGTGTAGTTATCACTTTGAAATTATGGTTAGGTCACTGCAAGGCCAAGCATGAACTCCACCACCCATAAATTGACATCTTGGTAAGCACTATGCCATATACAAAATCCATAAATTTCTCCAAGATATTCTCTCCCCCATTGGGAGGCACTGTCAAAACCTCCTCCTCACACCAATCTAATAAATTCCCTACCCACACAAAATCTCTATTCAATGGACCTCCCAAGAACAAAAATCTACCAGCACCCTTTACCACTAGAGAGATTCTAACAAAAGGAACTATTTTTTTCTTGAAAAGAGAGGACCATACCCCAATAGTTATCCACTGAGATCTTCTCCCAACAACTAGGAAGCAACCTCATGTCTGAACGAAGTTGATATATACATAAAATCAAGAGGACCTTACCATGCTTAACATAAACATTTCCCTACCAAATTATATTCTCAAGGATGGTGATGGGGTTTCCATTTCCTCCCTAAGATATAATACATTTTCTGAGTATCAACTTGGCTCAAGCTAAGTAAATTTCTCCTTTGTTAGTGTACATCATCCCACCACTAGCATGTATGCTTGCATTAATGTTAACATTATGGCTTTGAACTGGCCATGTACTATCCTTGTGCCACAACAAATTTTGAGAATGATTGCCTTGTCTCCAAGATCTTATTCACCCTAAACATAAATTAATGACTACCATTATTGTTGGAAACATAATCCTTAGGGGTTTGTAAATTCAGAATAATCACTTGTGTGAAAGGTGAAAAGCCGCAAGTGAATATGAAAATTTATGAGAGATCCAATAGACCTATTGGAGTATGAAACCAAGGATCATTGCAATGCATTAATATGTGTATCATTTAAATAATAAATCACCTCATGCCTTCTCTTAAATTATGTTTCATTTATGTTATTTCTTTTTTAGAGAGGAAAAAGTGATGTTTGTTATATATGATAGACAAAACAACGCATTACAAAAGAGTTTATGCAGCATAATGAAGTTGGATGTCGCTACAAAAAGATAATGATGTTCAATCCATTGACCCACAGTGATACAGGAAGATTTCACCTTCACAGAGAAATCCCTTAACAATGTGCGAAAAAATATTGTGCAAACAAAGAGGGTAGCAAGATAAAACCAAGGGTTCAACCAGATAAAGAAGAGCAAAAAACAAACACCAATACCACTCTGTCCAAAGAGAAACAGGGGATTTGACACCATATGCAGACGATGTTAGGGAATCAGAATGGAAAAAGAGTCCATATGCAAATTTCCACGAAAATGTTGAACCTATACAAGTCCAAAAGGTTTCAGTGTGCCCCGCTTAGAGAGAAAATCAACCCGAGTATTTGCCTCCCTGAAAATGCGCTAAAGAGGAGGGAAGTGAAGGCGTTGTAGCAAATAAGAAACCTGATTGATTCAGCTGATAAGTGCAGGAGGCTGGAAATCACTAAGCCTATTAACCTCGTCAATAACAGATTTGCATCACCATAAATGTGAAGAGAGGATAACTGCAAGTTGAAAGTGACCCACAATAAACTCCAACGACCCACAATAAACTCCAAAGCGCAAGGAGTTCAGCCTTTGAAACTACCAAACTCTAAAGAGAAAGGAGTTCAACCTTTGTATTTGTACCATGGCCGCTATTCCAAAATATGGAGAAATTTTCCCCGTTCACCAGTTTGATCCATGCCACACAGCCACAGACACATTGTTGTTCGACGCCATCAAAGTAACCTGCCAGAAAACACACTGGGTGAGGTTCAATTCGATGAGAGAGATCTGAGAGAGAAATAGAAGGAGCATCCTGTGTGTTCATCCATGCCAAAATCGAAAGATAAATCTTTTGAGGAGCTATATGTATGCCTTCAAAGATGAGCTTGTTCCTAGCCAACCAAACCTCCCAAAAAAGGAAAAATGGAAGATGAGCTTATTCCTAGCCAGCCAAGCCTCCCAAAAAAGGAAAAATGGAAGGGAAATATCAAGAGAAGAAATTGTATCTTAGTATTTGTTATAACATTTTCTTAGAAAAATGATACAAAAAAAAATTGAGCTTTGCTATAAATCTACTAGCTTCATTTAATGCCCCCATCCCCTTGGAAATTAGTATATGGAAAAAAGACATTTCATTGTATGCTTTGCACTTTATCCAAGGTGAACTCAAGAATATTTTTGGTTCATAACCACTATACATCCTTTTTTAGTTCTACTCTCCACTTCAAAATGTTTGTTATCCATTGACTCCTCTCTAAAGGTCACGTAAGGCCTCTAGCCCTAAAGGGTCAATAGATTGCCTATCCATTGACTACTCCGGGATCTAGCTCATTCACCTCTAGTTAGTATACTTCAAGGGCTCATATTAGACTATTATTGTAGTCTAGAACCAAGTCCATTCCATTTTGGTTCATTAATGATTCATCTCCTGCTATGCTCATTTTTCACTTTAATACATCAACACAAGCACAAATCTCCCAACGAACTCAATGCTATCTCTTTCAAATGATTTCCTCTCCTACAGTAATGGATTGTGTTTAAGGAAATACATATCTAACAACAAAATACAATTTCAGGTCACAAGTTTGGTTCTCTGCTATAACTACAGTCAAGGGAAAGAATTTGTTATGAAACCAACTCCAAAAATAGAAGAAAAGAGAGATCAATGCCTTATAAATCAACCACTTCGAGGGGGCAACCTCTTATACATTACATAAATGAACAATTATTTGATGATACAAATGACAAAACCTCCTTCTATATACAGGGGTCCATGGGGTCACAATATAATCCTAGCCGACCTAACAATAATAATGTAAGGGAACAATAATAACAATATGGGGGTCACAAGGGTGCAACAATAACAATAAGGGGGCTACACTAATAACAATAAGGGACTACACTAGTAATATGAGGACCTAACATGCCCCTCTCCTTCAAAAAAGTGTTTTCCTCAACGCTTGAGTAGCTCTAGATGCTTCTGTATAAAATTCTCATCCTCCCATGTAGAATCTTCAGTGGCTAAGTTCTTCCACTTGATGAGATACTCTAAAATTGATCGATTTCGTATTTTTCGAGTTCTTGTTTCCATGACTATTTCAGGTTCCAATATGATTTTTCCTTCCTCATCAATTTATGGCAATATTGTTTGAACTGGAAGTTTGTCACCTATAACCTTCTTTAAGCATGAAACATGGAAAACCGGATGCACTCGCAAAGAAGCAGGAATTTCCAATTTGTATGCCATAGTACCAATATTTTGCAACAACTTGTAAGGACCATAGTATTTTGGCGATAATTTATCATCCTTCTTAGCTTGCCTGAGGGACATTTGTTTGTATGGTTGTAGCTGTAAAAATACCCAGTCTCCTATATCAAAACTTCTCTCGTTGTGATGTTGATCTGCCTGTTGTTTCATTCGATTTTGTGCCAAATTGAGGTTATCTGTTAAGAGTTGGAGAATTTGCTGTTGATGCTCGATGTGATATTCCACTACTTGCACCTTAGAATTTTCTCTTAAATATGATGTGATGGGTGGTGGATGGTATCCATAAAGTGCCATAAATGGGGTCATTTTTCTGTAGTATGGAAGGAAGTGTTATACCACCATTCAGCCAGAGGTAACCACTTAGCCCATTGTGTTTGTTTATCATACACAAAACAACAAATATATCCTTCCAAAAATTTGTTCACTATCTCAATTTTACCTTTAGATTGAAGATGATAAGATGAGCTATGAGCTAGTTGAGTACCCAAACAAGAAAATAATTCTGTACAAAATTTTCCAGTAAAAATTGGATCTCTGTTGCTTACCATAATCTTTGGGTTTCCATGTAGCTTTTGAATTGTTTCCATAAATGCAGTAGCAATTGTACTTGCTTTAAATAGATGAGATAATGCACAAAAGTGTGCATACTTGGTAAGTCTATCAACTACCACCATGATGACACTCGTTTCTTCGGACTTAGGTAAACCTATGATAAAATCCATTGAAATCTCCTCCCAACGTTGAATTGGAATGGATAAAGGTTGTAGAAGACCAGGGATCTTAATTGTCTCAACTTTATTTTTCTAGCAAACCAAACATTCTGCCACAAACTTTTGAATATCAAATTTAAGGCCATCCCAAAAAAATATTTCTTCACCCTGTTGTAAGTTTTTAAAAATCTTTAGTGTCCTCCTAAAGGAGAAGTGTGCAATTCCAAAAGAATCTTTTGTTTTAGTTAGGAATTCTTACAAATATATAAGCGATCTTTGTACCATAAGGAATCATTTTTCCAACTAAATGTATCAAATGTACTAGGATCTTGCTTCAACTTTTGAATGAGTTTCCACACTTCTTTTTCTTTCTTCCATTCATCCCTTGCTTTGGTTATCCAATCTGGTTGGATAATATAAATTGCACAAAACAATGCTTCCACCTCTTCATCCTTTCTTGAGAGTGCATCTACAACAACATTTAGCTTCCCTTTTTTGTAGATGATTTCAAATTCATAACCCAACATCTTTGTGACCCATTTTTTTTGCTCTTCTGAATATAGTGTTTGTTCCAAAAAGTGTTTAAGACTATCATGATCAATTTTTACCTTAAAGTTCCTTCCCATTAGGTAAGGCCACCATTTCTTTAGTGCATGTAGTATTGCCAAAATTTCCTTCTCATAAATATCTTTCTCTAAATATTTTCCTTTGATTGGACGACTTTCAAAAGAAATGGGTCTTCCTTCTTGCATTAAAACAACACCAATTCCATTTCCTGAGGCATCACTTTCCACAATAAAGGTCTTTGTGAAGTCTGGCATAGCTAAGACCAGTGCTAGGCACATTGCCTCTTTAAGATGTTCAAAGGCCTTAGTTTCTTCAGGAGTCCATGAAAATGCATCTTTCTTCAATAATGTTGTTAGAGGTGCTTCTATTCTCCCACAATTCTTAACAAACTTGCAATAATACCCTGTTAACCTGAGAAATCCTTGAAACTACTTTATGGTTGTGGGGATTTTCCATTCCTTAATGGATTTAATTTTGTTAGGGTCTACCTTAACACCCTCGTGAGATACAATATGACCCAGATATTCCACCTCTTGTACTCCAAAGAAACATTTGGATGTTTTTGCATATAATTTTTTCTCCTCCAATAGTTTGAGCACCTTGTCAACATGTTGAACATGATCCTTCCAAGACGTGCTATAGATTAGTATGTCATCAAAAAATACTAGCACATATTTTCTAAGGAAGGGTTTGAAAATGGAAATCATCAACCCTTGAAATGTAGAAGGTGCATTGGTAAGGCCAAAAGGCATGACTAAAAATTCATAATGACCCTCATGAGTTCGAAATGTTGTTTTTGGAATATCTTCAGTTTTCATTCTAATTTGATGATATCCTGAACTAAGATCCAACTTGATAAAATAAATTGTGCCATGTAATTCATCCAATAACTCATCAATCACAGGAATGGGAAATTTATCTTTAATAGTGAGCTTATTGAGCTCCCTATAATCCAGACACATGCGCCATGATCCATCCTTCTTGTGCACCAATACTACTAGAGCAGAGAAAGAACTTTGACTAGGTTGAATTATACCAGCCTCTAACATTTCTGCAATCATACGTTCAATTTCGCTCTTTTGGACATAAGGATATCTATAAGGCATGATGTTTGGAGGAACACTTCCTGGAATCAAATGAATAGCATGATCATGATCACGAATAGGTGGGAGTCCTTTGGGAGTTTCAAACACCTTGGAATGATTGTCCAAGACTTGTTGGAGATCTGCAGAAATAGATGATTTTGATGTCGGAACTTCTAGTGAGCATAATTGTGCAATTACGCCTCGTTGTTCTTTCTTTAGAAGCTTTGCCATGACATTAGAGCTTATTATCCTTCCTGGCTTCCCTTCAATACCCCGTAATTCGACTTCCTTTCCTTCTGAAAAAAATTTCAAGAAAAGTTCTTGAAAATTAAAAGCTACCGTCCCCAAAGATTGTAACCATTGTACTCCTACTACAACATCAGCACCTCCCATAGGAATGGAAAGCATTGGACTAGTCAACACATATTCCCCCATGGTTAGCTTGATATTATGGCATTTTCCAGAGAAATTTATAGTTCCTACATTTGCAACCATCACTTGACATTCTGGTGCTGGGTATAGGAAACAATTTAATTCCTTGGCTACCTTACAATGAATAAAATTATGGGTGCTACCTGAATCAATCAACACTATTACCTTTTTCTTCTTGATTTGTCCTTGTATCTTAAGAGTTTGAGGAGTGGTAATTCCTGCCAGTGCATTACATGATATGGTCGGATTCATTTCTTCCTCTTCTAGGGTTTGTTCCTGGTGTATATCCTCTTCTTGTTCATTTTCTTCTTCCTCTTCACAATCTATGTAAAATAATTTCTTCTCAGCACACTTATGACCTTTAGTGTATTTGCTATCACAACTGTAGAAAAGCCATTTTGCTCTTTTTTCTTCCAATTGTTGTGGTGTCACCCTTGTAGGTTGTGGAAATCTAGGCGTAGCAACACTTCCTTCTTTATAGAATTGAGTGGTAGGCTTCCTTGTCGCCATAATTTTACATTCAACTTTTCTTGCCAACCTGAATGCCTTCTCCAATGAATCAGGTTCCAAAACGCGAACTTCATGTTTGATGTTATCCTTTAAAGTGCCTAGGAAGAGATCAATCCTGTGTTCCTCTGTAAGATCAGTTACCCTTATATTCAATTTTTGGAAGTCCTCAATGTGCTGCCCCACTAAACCCTTTTGTTTGAGATTTATCAATTGGGTAAAGAAGGTGTTGCTCTTTGTATCCTCATAATGTGCTATCATTTCCTCCGTAAAAATTGACCAAGTGACAAATTTTTTACGGGAGCAAAGCCATCGATACCATACAAATGTATTTTTTTCTAAATGTAAAGTTGCAATGCGTACCTTTTGTGTGTTTTGCACATTATGGAGATCAAAATATTGCTCCATCTGTAGTATCCATGTTACAGAAACCTTTCCATCAAACTTCCTCATATCCATTTTTGGAATATGGTGGTTCTTCCCTCCAACAGTAGAGTTTATGAAATCACGATTAACATTTATTTTGTTCTCATCACGAGTTTCCTCTACTATATTTTCACCATTAGGAAACATTTCTTGTATCAAATTTTCCAAACCTTATATGTCTACTTTTATATCCTTCATGTTTTCCATGTTGTCTTTCATTTTTTCATCGACCTTAGCTTCCATGTCATCCATCTTAGCTTCCATGCCCACTTCCATGCCATCCATCTTAGCTTCCAAACCATTCATCTTAGCTTCCACGCCTTTCTTCAAACCATCCATCTTAGTTTCCACGCCTTTCTTCAAAACTTCCATTTCATTTTTGTTGCTCTTTGCGATAGCGAAATTTGGTGCACTTGCTCTTGTAATTTTGATATCTCATGTTGTGTTTCTTCGTCTTCATGAGTCATAGTAGAGCCTTCTGAAGGCTTAATTGGTGTTGAATTCTTTATGGGGGAATTTTAGAACCCAATACTATGCTCAATAGACCCTTGGAATCACCTAAAACTGATTTTTCAAACAAGGCTTATGCACTTTGAAAAAAACGACACACCTTTTTATTGCTTTTGAGGAGCTCAATATTGAAACTGAATTATCTATGTAATTGTGGATATTGAATATCTGAAATTTGGTCCTATAGTATCCCTCTGAATATTATTTCGAATGCCATAGGTCTGACCTGATTTGGATACTTCAAGACAAAGTTATGTTGAATCTCCCACAATGACCTAATTATGGACCAGTTCAGTAGAGCGCAATTGTACAGCATGCCACGTCTCACTGTTTCCTCCTTTGTCTCTAAAATTGATATACAGGAAACTATAGTCCGTGTACTTGCGGAAAATTTTTACATAATTCCAATCTGATGCTCAAAGAGAGAGTTATGACGATTTTCCCAAGGTCACCTCTTTGAGATGAAATTCAGGAGCCTAAACAACCCTAACTTCTAAATATAATATCTCCTAAAATATTGCGAGTCAAGATCTAAAATTTGTACAGAGAGTTCCTCGGGATTTGAGCTTTGCAATGTAAAAATTTTATCTTCTGAAACTTCATAGAAAAAAAGTTATAGCGAAAATGTCACGATGACCTGTTTAGGTGAAATTCGAGAGCCCGAACAAAGCCTAACTTCCACAGATCATATCTCCAAAAATGTTGCGACAAAAGATTTGCAATTTGTACACGACGTTCCTCAGGATTTCAGCTTCGCTCTGTAAAAATTTCAGCTTCTAAAAATTTGTATAAAAAAAGTTATAGGAAAAATTCCACGATGGCATGTTTGGAGTTTTCTGATACCAAATGTTATGAAACCAGCTCCAAAAATAGAACAAAAGAGAGATTGACGCCTTATAAATCAGCCACTTTAAGGGAGAAACCTCCAATACATTACCTAAATGAACAATTCTTGGATGATATAAATGACAAAACTTCCTTCTATATATAGGGGTCCATGGGGTCACAATATAATCCTAGCCGGCCTAACAATAATAATGTAAGGGAACAATAATAACAATATGGGGGTTATAGGGGTACAACAATAAAAATAAGGGGACTAATAACAATAAGGGACTACACTAGTAATATGGGGACCTAACAGAATTGATGATCAATTCAAACTCATTGGATTTAGTGGCTCTAATAGATCCAAAATTTCAATCACCTCTTGAAAGGCATCTTGAACCAACAATGTAACATGTGAACCTATTTACTGATGAAAAAAAGACTGACCAAAAACCATTGAACAACACTCATGAGGGAAACAACTTCTAATAATAATGTACCAGCAACTTGAATTCCATCTATATATATGGAGTATTCATTAACAAAGGGAGCTAAAACAACACATTTAGACACAATTTTCGGCCTGTATCATCTAACAAATGTTAATAGTATATATATTAATGATTTCACTTTCTAAGGGACATCAAAATGGATGGACTAGTTCTCTAATTGTTATAGAAGAAGGGGAAATTGTGTATGACAATTGTTCCCATGTCTTGGGCAGAGTTTTCAATTTCAGTAGGTGGCACAAAATTTTCAAGTCTACAGTTCGTAATTGTCATTAGATAATTTAAGTAAAGATTGACGGTTATTGTCCTTGCCTATCTGAGGTCTAACCAAAGGGGAATCCACTATTGATTGTTTTATCAAATCCAATTTTGTTGATGTAGTGAGCTCAGGTAAATAATAAACCCCTCTTGCAAAAAAATTGGATACAACTATGCAAACAAACAGAGAAAATATAAGTGATAATGAGACGATCACTAAATGGAGAGAAGGGGGATACAAATGTGAAGTCTTGAATGGAGCACGGAGATTGTCAATGGGATTTATACTATGGGGCATCTGGAAAGAAAGAAATCACCGCATATTCTGAGGAGAAGTCCAAGATATAACCCAAATATGGCAGGGAATCATTGAAAATATCCAGGAGACTATATTGGTAGATAACTGGATAGAAGAAGACTGGAAGATTACAGGAATAGAAAGCCATATACTAGCCAAGCTGAATTTAAACCACAAATGCTGGCAAACACACTTTAGAAATTTAAACCCGCTCGACAAAACTCAGGAGACACGTTCCAACTGCCACAATCTGAATTTATCAAACTTAATTATGATGGGGCATCAAAAGGTAATCCAGGCCAGGCAGGGGTAGGAGGAATATTTAGAAACTCTCATGGAATAGCTTGCAGGGTATATGCAATGGATATTGGGTTTGCTACGAATAATGAACCTGAGCTAACAACAGTCAAACAGGGGCTTATAATAGTAAATTGAGAGAATTGCCATCGCCTCATTGTTGAAAGGGATTTGACAATGGTCACGAGGGTGATAAGAAAATTGCAGCAAGGGACGCCCTGGGAAAAAATAAGCAAAAGTTGGAGGACAACACGTCTTATTCAAGACATAGGCTTACTCATACAGGAAGTTAATTATCTCATACCTTCGCACGTCCACAAAACAAGAAATGAGGTTGCAGATTATTTAGCGAACTAGGGATGTAGTAATGAGGGGCAACAGGTGGATGTGAAGCAAGGAGACATGATATGGGACATAGAATTACACTCCCTATAGATCATAATAGAGCGAGATAAAGCTATAAGCCGAGACCCCCGATCGGGGTGCCTAATGTCAAACACTGTGAGGCAGGTGGAGGACGTCAGACAAGCGGTGGCATGTGATAACGACGTGGCCCAACCTGTCATCATTAATTAAGCCTACAAAGATAAGGACGGTACTCTACATACCAATTAATAATGGCAGAAATGGAATTCCAACCAACCATGTCAGAGTGACATTGGAAAAAGTGGCAGAGGAGTTTAAGGAAAGAAGCAAAGGGTTGAAGCCAAAACATTCTTCCTGGCAGGAGCAGTTGCGGAGGTTTGGAAGGATTTGCTGCAGAACACGCCTCGCCAACATGGTTTCGCGCTCAATTTCAGTGGTATGTAATGGTTCTCATCCCCATCCTTGTTAATTTACCCGCCAGTATTTGTATAGTTCTGAGTAGTGGCGGAATGGGTAGGAATCACAAATTTCTCTGCTCTCAAGCTTTTGCATGTAATCTCTAGCCTTGATTTCACCTGTAGCATGATTAGAAACCTAAATTTTCTCATCCCTCTAAAGGCTATCCAGCCCTGTTTTAGAACACCTTGTATAATTCCGCTTTTGCGGTAGCTCATTCAAAGTTTCTTGGCTTATTTTCTTCATGGCCTGGTGACAAGTCAAGGTTGGGCGTCTCAATTTTATGAAATCTCATGTATGCAATGCCATGACAAGATGAAAAGCCTCTGCCAAGGTTTTAAAACCCATTATTCTCGTAATTGGGTCAGTCAATATCCTAGTTTTGTTTTAATTCAAGCCAACTAGGTAAATATTGTCTGTGGTAAGATAGATAGGTAGTTATATACTTGTAATGATAGGTTGGGTCAATTATGTTTGTCAACCCGTCTCTGTCTTTGTAAAGTGATATGCATTCATATCTCCTTGGTTTACTCCATTGTGATGGAAAGACCCCTTACATTTCTTGGGTTCTCAAGTAACTAATTTACCACCTTCTACAGGCTCTCTGTCAATATATACAGGTTTAGCTTAGCAACTGTCTGAACTCAGCCTGATTATAGCAATGGTGAAAAGGAAATCTGCAAAGCATCAACCTAGAGATAAAGGAAAGCAAAAGCTTTCAAAAAACATGGCTGAGCCAAGCAAGCGAGGCAAAAAGACGAAAAAAGAGATATGGACAATCTCTTGGAAGCTTTCTCTATTAGTAATCCTCCACAGATTCGAAATGTTATTCACGGATGGGAGAGAGAAAGCAACAGTAATGAAGAAGACATAGAGGTCCAGGAGGAAAACATGGATTTTGTAATTGATCCTGGAAATACCAGAGGATGTCTCTCTCTCTTTCATCAATCCATCCACACATATTGGACTCTGAAATGCATGCTGGCCAAAGCAGTGCAAAGCTTATAGCCAACGGATGGAAGTTTTGAAGTGATCTCAATACTTCAGGAAACAAAAAAAGAAATCCAAGATATCAGGGTGTCACAGTACCATGCAACAACTCGAATTGGCAGAATCAAAAGACAGCTTCAACAGATGCAGCAAGTTGACATGCCCGGCTCAACAACAATAGATTCGACACTGATTGACTCTTCAGATGGCTAACATATCATGCTTTAAGTTTTTATGATTTTTGCGGATAGCTTTTATGTTTTATGTTGTCAAATAGACTTCGTTTCAAACAGTAAAATGGACATAGCGGCTAGTAGAATAAATAAACAATTTCAATTTTGGATGGCATTTAATGCTTTAAGGTGGCCAAGAGACCTGATTTCCTCCAGACAGGTTGAGGTCACCGAATATGTATATGTTGCAACATACACACTTTTTGATAAATAGAAAATGGTAAGGAACTACTAAAGTTACAAAAAAAAAAAAACTGGATACAACTAACCCCCCATTCTGCTTATGGTTTTTCAAATTACCACAGTTTTCCTTTGTCAGCATCTACGATGTTTCAATAGTTGGAGGGACATGTATATTGGATGTCATTTTCACAAGATGAGAAGAGGTATTAATATTCTTGTGACAACTCATGCATGACTTGTGGATCAAAGTATTAGAGGAAAAGGAACTCTAAAGAAACAGTTTCCCCTTACACTAGATATTACAATTCGTATTTAGGAAAAGTTCTAATCTGTAGCAAATTTTTCATGAAGAAACACACTATGTTCATGACTGATGGCACTCTCCCTCAAGTTTTGACTACATAGGATGCTTGCACAATGTGAATGAGAACCAAACAAAAGACACAACTCCAACAAATAAATTTTACAATGCAGGTTCGCATTATAATCAGCGATGGTTTGTGCATGCAACATCCTCATTTTCAGATATCAGAAGCTTCAATGACAATTCTGAATAGAACAGTGATCTTATCCTAGCAAGTCGTTGTAGGGTTCACAAAAAAAAACACGTCCCTCTGAAATCACTCCAGTTCCCACAACACTCAAAGGCTTTTTATCATGAGAACACAACTGAATTTACACTTGATCTTTTTATTGGAAGACTGAAGAACATGATCAATGGAAATGTTGCATATTTCATTTATTAAACCTTTAACATTGTATAAATTTTCAAGAACATATGTTTGCATTTTTTAGGGGAGGTCACATATAAACTTAAGGATCCTGCCTTCTGCTATACTAGTTATAAAGTTCCAGGAAATTTTTGCTCCCTTACAACACAGATTGTGTCATGATTAGCTGAGATTGCAATATATAAAATGCAAAAGCTAGAAGTGATGTATAGTACAACAATGCGTGCTATCAAAGTATCAAAACAATATGATAGTTGCAGGGCCAAAGATATGTAAATTGGTGGGTGGCTCATGGTATTTTACCAATCATTTTATCAGATGATGGAGGTTAATATCGGGGGTACCCCAGCATTCAAGTTTAGCAAAGGAAGGAAGTGTATTCATCTCAAGAATTGTTAACTTCAGAGATGGCCATCATCTACACAATTTCGCAGTAGTGTACATGCAGTGAATTTCGAGTGTTATTTCTGGCGAAATTCAAGAATCCACGACATGCATTTTTCGGGAATTTCTGCAAAATTTTAAGAAGATGGAGAAATTTTGTTGGTTTTGGGAATGATACACACTCAGATTTTGTCAAAGACATATTTCACAATTAAAAAACAACATGATGATGTAAGGAGAATTATAGAATTTTTGTCATCTCATCCTCTGATAAAGAAATATATTGAGGACAAACAAATCCAGCAGTGCCCTCTGCCCTTCTTGGTCACCCAAGCCATCGTTTACATTTTTAGCAGGCAAAAGGAACAAGCTAATTTCTTAACTTTCAAACTAGCTTTTGGCTCTTTCAAAGAACACTTAAAAACACAAGACATTTCAGCATAATTGTTAGTCTTCTGTATATATTGCAGCAACATGTTTGGACCAAGTTTATAAAGTTGGCCTAAAACATTCTGGTCAATAAATAAAATTCATCTATAGAAGATGTTAAGATGTTGATGTGAATGTTCTTGTAAAACAAGGCTTGCTCAACAAGCTCAAGGATGAATCATTGTTCTGGATAGATACAACAGAAAAGCAACATTGCATAGGTACAGGGGGAGTGATAATAAGGAAACTTCATGCAACATGAAAACTCTTTCATAGCGGCCTTCAACTGAATGCAATCAATGCTTTGGAATTGTGCATGGAAGCAATAGAAGAGATTCAAAAACAGTTTTACAATGATTTTCCTACGCATCCCAAGGAATAACTCTATTAATTTGCTACACCCTCTACAATGAAGCCAACTCACTGGAGTTTCCTAGGAGGTGGTCTTAATCAAATTCCAGGAGAATGCACCATGTCAGAAGAGATCAGACTAATACCATTTTTCAGTTGTGTTTATGGTGTCAATGATAGAAAACATGGCACTAAAAAAGAACTCAAGTTTTTAGTTGGCTAGAGAGGAGAGACATGAAGTAAGAAGTGTTAGTTCTTGGAAAATTGCTACAAATTGAGTTATCTATTCTTAATTGAACTAAATGTCTTCAAATTGTAATAAGTTTAGTGAGAGATTCATGTGAATGCTTCAATGGAACATTGAATCTTGATATATGCTTTCAAGAAAAGGGAACTTGTAACAGAAGAGACCACTTTTAAAATTATTAAATTAGTAGAGCATTCAAAATATTTTTTCATATATGGAGGCTTTCAGTGGCAGTGGAGATTCTGGAATGATTGATGCAACTCAGAAACAAGTTTACAACGTTCCTACTATTAATTTTGGTAGCAACGAAGCGGTAAATACATTTTCGGTGATGCTAAAACAAGATGAGATATTAAAGGAACTAAAAAGATATTTAATGACCAAGTCAAATCTGGAAAACATCTTGCAATTAAATTCTATATTACGATGGTAAAGGGAACTATGGTCCGATACACTCCTGATGGAATGGAAACAATACATTTTTTTATCAGCTTTATTTGATAATTACTTGAACAATAGGGGGTCATTTCTTGAAATCCAAGTACAATTCTCTATGATACCAAAATCTATGTAGATATGTTGTATGATAGCTAGTTAAGATAGCTAGCAGAGTTTTCCTTGTTTAAAGGACGATTAGCATATTTTCAAGGAATAGCTTCATTAAATTCATATTTTCAGGGGAAAGTATTTAACACATTTAGATTTTAAGGAGGAGAATCAACACTAGAGAGTCAGTTTCAGATTTAAAGAAAACTTGGAGGCAATATTTGAGGACCAGTTCCAGATTTCTTGCAAATTATCTTGAGATTGATTTTATTTGGAGAATATTGTTAAATTTTTATTCCTAGAAGTTGGTAACAGTTTCATTATTTTAATTTTTTATATATTCTTTCATTTTGATTATAATTGGTAACAGTTTCATTATTTTAATTTTTTATATATTCTTTCATTTTGATTATAAAAAGGTTGGCTTTTGGGACCAAAACCTGATTTTTTATAAACAGCATGAGACTTCAGAATTAATGAAAGGTTTTTGGTTTTTACTTTTGACTTACTTTATTTCATATGTGCTGATTTCGGACCAGAGACCTATCATTCTTGATTGGGAATTTGAAAAGGTTGGTGGTGGTGTTCCTTTCAAGTTTAACTGTGTCTGGTTGGGGGACCCAGATTTCAACAATTTGGTGGCGATGCATTTCAAAGCTAATCTGCGGAGAAATGGCATCTCTGTGATGGATTACCTTATGGACACTTTGCGGAGTTTGAAGGTGGTAGTGAAAGGATGGGAACGCGGGAAGAAGTTGAAATTAAAAGATCGTCTTAATGCTTTTGAGATGGAGACTGCCCACCTTATGAAGGAACTGGAGGTTGATATTCCAAAAGAGGACATTTGGCAAAAACTAAAGGATGTGGAAAGGGAGAAGCGGAAGATTCTTCTAATTGAGGAGCGGTCCTAGAGGCTTAAGAGCAGGGCGATTTGGCTCCGCGAAGGTGATAAAAACACCAAGTTTTTTCACGCTTTCGCGGAGGGGAGAAAAATCTCTAATGCTATTTGGCAGATCGAGGATAATGGAACTTCTTTTTTCTCCACTGACGACATCCAGTGGTGGCGACAAGACACTTCGAAGACTTGTATAAAGCCCGTGTGTTAGTTCACAATGAGGATTAGATTTGGGCAGTTGAGGAGTTTCCTGTCATGTTTGATGACATGCTACTGTCAGATTTCTACACACCTATCGGTGACTCGAAGATCTTATTTGTTCTGAAATCTTTTGCTGTGGATAAGAGTCTGGGGCCAGATGGATGGACCTCGGATTTTTTAATCCATTTTGCTGACATTCTTGTTTCCCTTATTATTGAGGTGGTTGATGATGTCAGGAGGAATGGGAAGATCAACGGGGCGTTAAATTCTACATTTCTTGTCTTGATCCCGAAGAAAATGGGTGCTCACTCCTTTAAATATTTCTATCCAATCTCCCTGTGCAATACACTCTACAAAGTCATCTCGAAAGCTATTGTTGAGAGACTTAAGAGCGTACTGTCTAGATTCATTTCTACTGAACAGACGAGTTTTTTAAAGGATAGGTCCTTTCATGAGGTGGTTGCATCAACACAAGAAGTTATTCATTCCATCCATTCTAAGAAATTGCAGGCTATGGTCATGAAGATTGATCTCCGTAAGGCATACGATCGGGTTGATTGGGGATTACTAAGAATGGGTTTATCCAAGATTGGACTCAATAGGGCGTCGGTAAATTGGATCATGGGGTGTGTGACTAATACATCCATGTCGGTTATCATAAATGGTGTTGCTTCGAGTTTCTTCTGGCAAGGGCGCGGTCTGAGATAGGGATGCACTCTCTCACCACTTCTCTTCATCTTGGTCATGGATAATCTAAGTACTAAAATTAAGAGAGTCATTGCTTCAAGCCACATTAAGGGAATTAATCTGTCTTTCTCGAGGGAGATTAGTCACAATTTTTTTGTTGACGATGTCTTAATTTTCAGGATGATTATTCGATCTGTCTTGTTTGCTTTCCATGTGATTTTTTCCAAATTTTGTGCAACCTCTGGTATGATGTCAAACAACAGTAAATCATGTATTTACTATGGAGAGGATGGTAATGAGTTGGTTACTGCTATCGGAGATTTATTCAATTTCAATACTACGCCTTTGAATTTGGGTTTCAAATATTTGGGGTTTTATTTGAAACCAAATAACTATGCAAATGAGGACTGGAAATGGATGGTGGAAAAGGTTGAGAAGAGGATCAAGAGCTGGTCAACCAAATGGCTATCTATGGGAGGAATATTTATATTGATCCAGGTTGTTCTACAACAAATAATGGTATATTGGGCTCACATTTTTGTTATTCCAAAAAGATCATGAACAACATTAGAAGAATCATGATGCAATTTCTATGGAACGATAGAGAGAAGAAGGGGAAGTATCATTTGGCGAGCTGGGAGATGATAATGAAGCCTAAGGAATGTGGCAGATGGGGTTTGAAGGATTTGGACACTTTCGGGAGAGCTCTCCTGACGAAATCCATGTGGAGGGGCCTGACATCGAATGGCATTTGGAATGAGATTATCAAGTTCAAACATCTGCATAAATCTGGATTGGAGGAACTTATGCAGTTGGGGTGGAAGAAAAAAAGGGGCGCGGCTACCATTTGGAATGATTTCAATCTGAACTGGTCGAGTTTTGCTTCGTTCCTGCGGTGGCAATTTGGGAATGGGGGCAAGATCTTAATTGGACAGCTTGGAATACGGGGTGATTCGAACATGCCTATCTGCAACAGCCAACTTTTAAACTACCTTAATGGAAGGGGCCTTTTCTATTTATGCCAAATCATTCAGAAATTGATCAATGGCATCCCACAATGGTCTTCGGTGGAGATCCTTCAGCTTCCTGCATATCTTATTGAGGAGTAGGGTGTATTTATGGAGGATTTGAGATGTCGGGGTCTCCTTTGGAACCAGGGCAGTGATAGGGTGACCTGGAATGGACCAGTTGAGAATGGTAATTTGAATGTGAAAGATTTATATTTTAAGCTACATTCTCATTCTTTCTAGGAGGTGGATTTCAGTTATCTAAAGGGAATATGGGAGACAACGACTCAACTTAAGATGAAACTATTCTTATGGCTAATTCTAAATAACATAAACCTTACATGGGACAATTTGATGAGGAAAGGGAAGATTGGGCCTGGTATTTACAGTAGTTTATGCAGTATGGCGGGACAAGATAATCCACGTCTTTTTTACAAATGCTTTTATGATAAGAAAGTATTAAGGGAGTTAGGTATTTATTTCAAGTTGAATATTCCGGATTTTGATACCACTAAGGACTTTATATCATGGGGACAAAAGAAAAATAAAAATCTCAGAATTCTTCCGACACTGTTCCATTGGCACATTTGGTGTAGCCGAAACAAACCAATATTTGAAGAGATTATATGTAGCCCGGAGGGGACTGCTTACAGTATTATTCAACTTTGGGATAATCTGAAAACTGAGCAGAGGCCACTGGTGGACCTATCTAAGTTCTTTCGCCTTGTTGAGATTCACTATCCTATCGGTTTCTTTGACGATGCTTCTCAACATTCTAGATGTGGATGTGGTGCTTGGCTGCTGTTATCGTCACTATGTTAATATAATATCCATTGATTTGGCAGAGTCGGTACTAATATGAGGGCGGAAGTGCTGGCTTTGTGGGTTTATTATGGTTCGCATCACAGTTGTGTATTGATAAATTATCAGTATTCAGTGACTCACTTGTCCTCATTGAGCATCTCAACAAGGGTAACAATATTTTTCCTGGTCATCTTGTGACCTGGTTAGATCGCATTAAAATTCTAAGGGACACTTACAATGATATAACCTTCCAGCACATATTCTGGGAGAAAAATGCTCAAGTAGATAGATTATCAAAGAAAGGTTTGCAAGGAAATTTTGGTAGCATGCATTACGAAATGGTGGAGGGGCAAGGATCAGTGGGCTCGGTTACTTTTTCCTGATTTTAAATCATACTCATTATCATGTTACTATGTTATGTCTCTCAGTTTTTGATAGGTCTATGTCTATCAAAAATAGGAAGGTTTTTTCTAGGATTTTTGGTTTATCCTTTTTTGTTTTCGGATGCCGATGACTGACTGTGGAAGGAGATGGTTGTATCACAGTGAATGCGATTTGCACCATGGCGGGGTCCTTCGTGACCTTGGGTTTTGTTCTCCATAGACAAAGCCATAGTACTGACTGTGATTTCCACAAGAATCTGTTGTTTTTTACAGTTTTGTTTAAGAGATCACTACTGAAATTTTGTTAGACAGAAGGAAAGATATGATTGTATGGCATGTATATTGAAAGTGGTTTTGTTTTTTCCACTTAAAAGTTATGTAAAACTGCCAGATGTAAGTTTTTGAACTAGCACATAATATAAGCCAGAGGATTCTCTCTGAAAAGAAAAAAAAGTGTGTGCTTTCCTGTGAATACATAATATTGTTCTTCATACATTTATCGTTGTCTCGATCTAGGGAGAGGTTCCGCTAAGGATTAGCCTCCCTTACATCCCCTGTAAAGTTATGTTCAATACTGAGTTAATTAATTAAACAATTTTTTTGATTTAGTTCCTCTGCATATTAGATTGTTTCCATCTATACAATTCTTATTTGTACTTTGTTTACGTTGTTGAGGGTCTCTCTTCACGTTCTCTAATCTCATTAGATTGTTTCCATCTAGAGAATTCTTATTTGTACTTTGTTTAAGTTGTTGAGGGTCTCTCTTCACGTTCTCTAGTCTCATTGGTTGACAAAAGAATTCAGTTTGAGTATAAATGTTAGTTGATAGTCTCTAAAGTCTTCTATTCAGGCCTTCAAGGGCTATTGATTAGTCTGGCATAGTTGGATGTTGTCATTTTGATTGAGCATTTGAAAGGGAGGGTTTACACTGAGTTAGTTAATTAAACAATTTGTTTGATTTAGTTCGTATGCATGATTAGATTGTTTCCATCTAGGCAATTCTTATTTATTGGGGGTCGCTCTTCACATTCTCTAATTTAATTGACTCACATAAGTATTCAGTTTGAGTATAAATATTAGTTGATAATCTCTGAATTATTCTATCTAGGTATTCAAGTTATTGATTAGTGTGTCATAGTTGGATGTTGGCACTTTGATTGGGTCTTTGAAAGAGAGATTTTTATTTATTAATCGGAAATTTGTGACTCATTAGCAACAACCCATCCAAAAACCCCTAAATTTGGCCATTGTGCCTCATAAGTTGTTGTTCATTGAGGAAATCCCCTCTGGTTCAAGGGTCAGCTTGGACCTAAAGCAAGTTGAGTTGATTTCTTGACACACTTACCAACTAAAATATTGTCTTAAAAAAAACATATACACAACAATATCTACTCTCATTTAATTATTTTTATTGTATTATTATCTACTCTCAATTAATTTATTTTAAGTGTTTTTATTGTATTATTATTTTTTCATTAATCGTTATCAATAATTTTAATATTATGTTTAATAAATTTATAAATATTATTAAAATTTTAACATAATTTATTTTAATAATAGTTATTCTTATTGACCATGCCAATAGTTTCTAGGTTTCTTTATCCATTCTTTATATAGAATTGGGCTAGAATGCTCTCTTTTTCTATTGAGTCGCCCTAACGATGGATCCAATCATTCAAGATGTTAATAGAGAATGGTGACATTGTGGATTTCCCAAACAACTCTAATAACAATTTGTCTCTTTTGTTTCACCTCGCCCATTAAAATCCTATATGAACCACCAAATGTTTCCAAAATAATTTCATTTCTCCCATTCATACTTTGAGAACTATACTAAATGAAAGATTAAAATTGAGAATATTCGTTATGGCGAGAAAATCATTAGTATCATTTTTTTTAATGTGCTCATCAATAATTGCCTTAAATCTTTATACTTTAAATGCATGACCCCACTAGAACACTTTGCATTGTACTAAATAGAATGTGTATCGTGAAAGAAAGAAACATGAATCATAATTTTCAATAGTCAAAATCAATTATTTGACAATGTTTCATTTTCACGGTTTAAGCAATTGTAAACAACTAGGTTACCTAAAAGAAATAAATTGTAAATGTTTAAAACAAAAGAAATACATTGTAAATGTCAAAATGTTTAAAACCATGCTTTAGTTGCAATAAGTTTGGTGTTTTTCCATTAATAATGTTATGGTCGTTTATGTAATCCTAAAATTTAAAGTTAATTGGTACTTAATACACTCGTTTCTCTTTTTCTTATATACATATAATTACATTTATACAACTTTTCAATAAGATAAAAATGAGTAATCAATTTAACCATTCAAAAAGATAAAATTGATAATAGTTCAACTTAATAACAACACAAAGTTATTAATTAATTATGGGAGAATTTGACCAAAGTCTTTTCTTTCCGTGATACAACTCATTTAAGTATTTACAAGTTTGACGGAGTGTTTCCTTTCTTTTGAATTGGATAATTTCACTCCAACAGTGAAAACTTTTACATAAAATTATTCATAATATTGTAAAATCTCTTTTATATTTGTATTATTATTATATGTTTTATTTAATATTTCTTTTCACTCCTATCTTTATAATTTCTTGGGAGAACAATTTTATATGATTACATAATATTACAAAATGTCCAATTTATTATAAAAATAGGTTTAAATGAAAAAATTCAACACATTTCTCAACAATCTAAACTAAACCTAATTAATAAAATTAATTTACATTTATTACCAGTTACAAAAATTGAAAATTTTATTTACAAATTCAAATTTTAATTATAACATTCATATCTAACAGTTAATTATATATCACAATTTATAATATTACAAAATAAAGTTTAGCTATTTATATTTTTTGTTACTTTATATAGGTAAAATTTCAACATTTTATATGTGAAATATATAAAAATTAAATAAAGTATGAAATATATAAAAATTAGATAAAATATGAAATATATAAAAATCAGAGGTCTTATCCTCTTGAAGAGAGTTTGGCATATTTATCATCGATAGATAATATCATTTTACATAGTTCTATCATCAACTTCATCTCACTTCATAATGATTTTAAAGCAAAGGAAATAGTTGCAACATAGTGTAAACTCTCTCTTTACCACTAATTTATTGAATAAGGTAATGCTTCTTTCCATGGGATCGAAATTTTCTCATTATTCAAGAATGCTCGCATTTTCACAAACTGTTGTTATTGCGAAGTGCAGAGGTAGAGTCAAAGTTTTTATTGTGTGAAGTACTTTGTACTCCCTTATCGTTGCACATACGCATTCTCCGCACACAATACTTTGTTGTTATTATGAAGAGCGAAGGTAGAGTCATTTTTTTATTGTGTGAACTGCTTCTCCATACTCCCTTATCTCCACACGTACTTGTTTTCTGCACATAATACACCATTTCAAAGCTACTTCCACATATTTGGAACCCTTGTGAGCTTTGGCATCATTGGACAAAGCAGTAGCAATCTTAGGCATAATAGTATCAGAGCACTCACTAATGAAATCGCCAGTTACAAAACTAGCATTTTTTGTCCATGTATCGACTCCACATACTAAATTATCTTTATGCACACTACAGAGGAAAAAATATTGACTTGATATAGTCCCTTCTCTTTAACAGACTCCTTTGTACTCAATTTCTCTGCACACCTTCTCTCTTCCTCTGCATATCACTAAATTAACCTTTTTTTTATGCCTCAACTTTGCGTACTAAACTAGCATTATGCGGAGTGTGGAGGAAGAAATCTTGACTCAATATAGTCCCTACTCTTTAACTATTTCTTTGAATGCCCTTTCTTTCCCACTTCCTGTACACCCATTTTCTGCATAACAAAATAGTAGCAGTTAGCCCACACCCGCTCTCCCCTCAGTTCTGGCATCATTGGCCAGAGCAATGTCTTGAAACTAATCAATATTCAATGTACATTGACAATGAGGTATAAAAATACATAAATATTTGGATTCTTTGATGCTTTTGGATTTTATTTCCTACAAAACAATTAGAATTGTCACTCGTCACACCCTTTCTTCTGCACTTCTCGTACACCCATTTTCCACACAACAAAATAGCACTACCCTCAATTCTGGCCTCATTGGCCAAAGTGATGTCCCAAAACTAATTGATACTCAACGAACTCTGACCGCGAGGTATAAAATAAGAAAATACTTGGATGCTTCAATGATTTTGGATTTTATTTCTTACAAAACAATTAGAATTGCCACAACTCATTTTCCCTCATAGGTTATTTACTTAGGCTTTTGTATTACTTTTTGAGTTCATCTATGAATTTAGGTATTGTTGAATCCTTTGAATACTCAAATCTTGAACTGAACTTATCCCATTGTAAGGATCCTGCAAAAAGGTACAGATAAATCAATAGTGGAAGACACTTTCATTGTGCAAAGTGTGGATCATTCCTTATAGACGTGTTACTCTAGCTCTTACATAGCACGTTAATCTCGCACAATGAAAACCAACTTTGCACACTATAAGGAAAAGACCCTCTACCAGATGTTTTGGAGGAAGCCCTTATAAAAAATAGCCCAAATATCCATTTGTAGTGGAGGTCACAAAAGGAGGTTGGCGGGTGGAGGTTTTTGCGGATGTTTTTTTAGCATTGTTTTTTTAATCATAACATGCACCTGTATGTTTTATGAAAAGCGCACTAGTGTGTACTATCAATTGGCACACTGAGACACCATGCTCTCTGTTAGCACTCCACCAGTTCTCTGAAGGCTAAAAAGGAGACCAACAAAGGTAACCACAAACCACTTTGACCTAGTAGCTAGCTCTACCAGGTTGAGAGGGCTCTATCAATGTGATCACAACCAAGTATTGACTGTGACATGAAATATTTTAGGCTAGATATGATAGGCTTAGGTAGGTTTTAAGAAATTTAGGGTTTGATGCTGGATCGGGGATGAAATCATGCAACTAGGTCTAGGTATCAAAGAGCTTACAACTGCAAATATATAAAGGAGAAAAGTAGAAATTAATCTATGATGGCTTAGGGTTTTGTAGGTGTAGTGGTGAGTCTGAATAAGGAGAGGGATTTAATGAGAATGTTCGTTCATGAATTCATTAAACTGGAAGCATAAAATACAAGATGACATTTCCATATAAACAAAGCTAAATTAATAGAATTATGCCTATAAATTGTAAGGAAAGTCGCTGAAGATACAAGATATGAAAGAGGATCTATATATCATTCAATAAAGACTATAACAGAGAAAATACATGATCATAAACTCACTGCACGTGAATTCCTAGATAATAGCTACAACTGCATCCTTTGATTTCTGAATATGAGTGAAAGTACAAGATTACAATCCACTGATGTCCAACCAGTCAAATGAATCTAAAAATGATAGATATAGACCAAAATAACATCTCCCCTCTCTCATGGGCCGAATCCATCAATTGTGGAGTTGATAATATGATAATCTCAAAAAAACCCTAATCTTTAGTGGAGGTCAACCAATTCACCTCATGATAGGAAAGTAGATACATCTGACCAAAATTACATTTAGAAGCATGTATCTAACCTAATTTACCATTTACCAGCTCAATTACATCTCATAACATCATCATTTCATCAATTACATCAAAAAAATTCAAACTAAATCAAAATTTCAGTGAAAATTGGCTTCTGGAGAAAGTGTAGCGAAATCAGGAGAAAGCATAGCAAGCTCAGAAAAATCAAGTTTTAGAGGTATTCCAGGTGTCCAAATCAGGATCTGAAGATACCATTGGAAAGCTTTGGATGAATACTACATAATAGGCTCATCAAGCACTGAAAAATGTGGCTTCTATCCCTCCAAATCTTCAATCTCACAAGACTACTCATAAATCATAACAAAGGCTCCAAAAACAGGGCAGAAAGGTGACTTTTTAGCATGTTTTTGGGAATTTTTACCCCCCATAAGTGGCTGACTCTGACTCAGATTGATATTCTTATCAAAATCAATCCAAAAATGTCAATTTTTACTCCAATGGATTCCCCCCAAAAAGTGTATTGTGGACCACGCTACACTTTTTCCAGTATGACTAGTTTTTCAATTTTCCAATTTTGACCAAAATGTCACAATTTTGTTTTTTCCCAAATCTCCTCAAAATTGGTCTAGAGGTGCCTCATGAGGTATTTTATGCCTAAAGAAGCATTAGCAATAATTTCTAATTTTTCCTTCTCCTTTTGAGTTTTTAGGGTTTCCTTTAATTTGGCTTGCAACTGTTTGACTTTGACATTACAAAATTGATTTCTTGCATAGTAATGGTCAGCCATGTGTTTATGTATCTTGTTATCCCTGTTGGCCTTGTTAAGGAGCTTTTCCAAGTGAATGTTGACTTTCTCAAGCCAAAACTCCTTGTTTTCATTAATTTCATTAGCTATCCTTTCTTCAAAACTCAGCTGTTCATTTGGTGGATTCTGCTCTCTTTTCTTCTGCAATTATCTTTTGAGACCCATGGTCCTTGGTCTCTTCCTTGTCACCTGCTCTTCAAGATTCTCTGACTCTTTAGTTTCAATCACTTCTTTTCCCTTTATATCATGCATGCTAGCCTCAAACTGAATTTTCTCCAAAGACAATTGTTTTGCCTTTAGCTGATGGTTTTCTTGCTCTAGGAAGGAAATGATGAAATTGGCCCTTGCCAATTTCACTTGGAGCTCTTTGAATTTAGAATCTTTCTCCTTATGACCCTCTCTAAGTTTTCATGCTATTCACTAGCCTCCAAGTCTACTAGGTCAAAATCATTCTCCTCCTCATGCATGGATTTTTCATGCTGCGAATGTAATCCCTCCTCTGCTAATGTAGGATTGGACCCTTCCTAAATCTGAGGAGGAAACACAAACCTTCTACCTCTCTAGTACTTCTTGGTGACCTCAATCTTCCTCCTCGCTGAAACACTACTAGGTGAGACAATATCCACATGCCTAGATGGTGTTGAAGGTGTTGATGGTGTTTATGGAGAAATAGGGCTACTAGGTTGGATAATAGAAGACAAAAAGACATCTTCCTGCATAAAATTGTCCCAAGTGATGGTATTCTGCTCAACGATATTGATCAGGGCATGATGGAATAGGTTGCTTTCAAGACTAGTTTTCTTATGCTGGACCTTTTCAACCATCTTTGCCAAACTTCTGTAGAGGTAATAGGGAAAATTGAGTGGCTTTACCCCTATGAAATGCATGAGAAGTCTGACATGATACCCATACAATCCAGAAAATCTTCCCTCATAGGTGAAGTACTTCATGATGGTCTTCATGAATGGTGTGTACTTCTCAAGGCGGTGCCCAACAGGAAAAATATTATTCATGTGTTGTTGGTGATGTCTTTTGATATAGGTTTGATAGTTATGAAGGGATAGATCTTGATTCTTAAACCATTCTTCACCATGATTGGGCATGCATGTGGCCTCAACTACTATATCAGTTGATATAGTGAAATCAATCCCTACAATTGTTACTTTGTCCATTTGAGTTGAGTGGCAAACAACTTGGTCAATGTGGGATTATATTTAAATTTCTCAACTAGTTTACAAAAAGGAAGGCACCCTACTGCTTGAAAAAATTTCTTGGATAGTGGTGTAGACATAATTTCGAGGGTGTTTAGGGGCTTATGTAGTATCACCTAACCTCGTTTGTTATAGGATCTCTTTTCCTCCATTTGGTTAATTGCAAGGGGGAAAAACCCTACTTTGACAAAATAGGGGAAGGGGAAAAGGGAGAGAATGAGTTCGTTAGGGAAGGGATATGACAATGGGAAAATTTAGGGAGATGGGCAGGGGTCTTAGGGAGGTGTAGGAAGTGAAATGGAGTGAAATGGGCAAGGGAATTGAGCTACGAAATTTAAACATTATCCTAGCTAGGAAAACTACCCAAAATGGCATAATTGGGCTAGGGTTTAGGTTTTGGGACTTGGGAAATGGGAATGAGGGGATGTGAAGGATATGGGGGATGTTTTAGAGTGTGAGGGAGGTAAAAAAGTCTAGGGGAGAATGAATTTACCTTGAAAATTATGAAAATATGGTCTAGCTACAAAAACACAACATGGAGGCCAATGTAGGGTTTTCACGCTAAAACCATAAAATTCAGCTTCAAGGAAGGGTTTACTGAGGTGATACTTACTTTTCCATAGATTATTGTCACATTTAAAACCTTCAAAATGTTGTGAAACTAGCTCCAAAAATAGAAGAAAAGAGATATCAACGCATTAGAAATAAGTCACTTCGAGGGGGCAACCTCCAATACATTACATGAATGAACAATTCTTGGATGATACAAATGACCAAAACCTCCTTCTATATATAGGAGTCCATGGGGACACAATATAATCCTAGCCGACCTATCAATAATAATGTAAGGGCACAATAATAACAATATTGGGGTTACAGGGGTACAACAATAACAATAAAGGGGCTACACTAACATAATAAGGGACTACACTAGTAATATAGGGACCTAACATGCCCCTCTCCTTCAAACAAGTGTTGTCCTCAATGCTTGATTATTTCTTGATGCTTCTGTATAAAATTCTCATCCTCCCATGTGGAATCCTCAATGGGAACATTCATCCACTTGCTGAGATACTATGAAATTGATCGATTTTTTACTTGTTGAGTTCTTGTTTTTGTGACTGCTTTATAATTTCTTTTGCTGTGATGTTGATCTTCCTGTTGTTTCATTTGATTCAACACCAAAGTTAGGTCATCCTTTGAGAGTTGGAGAACTTGTTGTTGATTCCTGATGTGATCTTTCACTACTTCATTATCCATATTATCTTTCATTTTATCCTTCAAAGTTTCCAACTTAGCCTTCATTTTTTCTTCTAAATCATCTATGTCTTCTTTGATTTCTCTTTGTAAGATTGAAATTTGTTGCACTTGGTACCATAATTTTGATATCTCATACTGCAATTCTTCCTCTTCATGCATCATAGTATAGCTTTCTGAGGGCTTAATGAATATGGAATTATTTTTGGGAGCCATTATAGAACCCAATATTGATAAAAATGCTTCAATATGCATTTGGAATCACTTCAAACTACTTTTTCAAACAAGAATTATGCAATTTGAAAACAAATACACACCTTTTTATTGCTTTTGAGGAGGTCGATATTGAAACTGAATTATCTCTATGATTTCGGATCTTCAATCCCTGAAATTTGGTCCTATAGTATCCCTCTGAATCTTCTTTCCAATTCCACAGGTCTGACCTAATTTGGATTATTCAAGGAAAATTTATGCCAAATCTCCCACAATGACCTAATTATGGACTAGTTCAGTAGGGTGACCTTGTATGGCATGCCACATGTCACTGTTTCCTCCTTCGGATCTGAAATTGATAAAGAGGAAACTAGAGCCCGTGTGCTTGTGGCCAATTTTTACAGAATTCCAATCCAATGCTTAGAGAGAGAGTTATGACGATTTTCCCACGGTCACCTCTTTGAGATGAAATTATGGAGCCTGCAAAATCCCTAACTTCCACAGACCCTATCTCGAAAATATTTTGAATCAAACTCTAAAATTTTTCCAGGATGTTCCTCAAGATTTTTGCTTTGATCTATGAAAATTTCAGCTTCTAAACCCTCGTAGAAAAAGCGTTATAGAGAAAATGCCACGATGACCTGTTTAGGTTAAATTCAAGAGCTTGCAAAAATCCCTAACTTGCATAGATCATATCTCCAAAAATTTTGCGAACCAAGATCTGAAATTTTTCCACGATGTTCTTCAGGATTTTGGCTTCGCTCTATAAAAATTTCAGATTCTGAACCTTCGTAGAAAAATAGTTATAGTGAAAATTTCACGATGATTTGTTTGGAGCAGCGAAACCCTAGAATCCAAAGCTTTGATACCAAATGTTGTGAAACCAGCTCCAAGGGGGCAACCTACAATACACTACATGAATTAACAATTCTTGGATGATACAAATGACTAAAACCTCCTTCTATATATAGGAGTCCATGGGGCCACAATATAATCCTAGCTGACATAACAATAATAATGTAAGGGAACAATAATAACAATATTGGGGTTACAGGGGTACAACAATAACAATAAAGGGGGCTACACTAACATAATAAGGGACTACACTAGTAATATAGGGACCTAACACAAAATCCTCGATAACTTGATTTTATGCCTCCAGGAGAGAAAACACAATCTTGTGAAGAAAGTGTAGTGTGGAGGGAAGAAAGCGCAGTGTGGCTGCTTTTGGCACCACATTTGGAGTGTAATTGTCTTGAAATTGTTGGATTTGCACTTGGTGATGGATAATATCTCTTATTGGATGATTTGAATGAACAAATGAGCTGAATTGGTCTTTTTATAACTTTTATTGGTCACTTTTTTTCTTTGTAGTGGGATGGCCCACTACAAGTCTTTTTCGCTTTGCTTTGTAAACTTGTAACTTTCACACTTTGTATGCAACTTTAGGAACATAATGAACTTATTACATATTGAAACATGAATTATATTTGAAATCAAACTTTATTGAACCAATTTACCTATTACCACTCCTCCAATTGCTGGATTTTATGCATGGTATGACAGATTTGGTGACCTTGAAACCCTAATGAACTAATGGAGACACTGAATTTAATGAAATCATGATGGTGATGACTGGAATGATAATGATTAACTTTGAATGATGGTACACTCAATTTTAGCGATGACAAGGACCAGCAGATGAAATTTTTTGAAAGGAGTGGAAATAAACCTAGACCTACTACCTAGTGACCAAATTTTTTCTTGAAGAACTAATGAAATGAAAAAAATTTGACTATGAGATCCTAACAAAACATGATAAGAGCCCATTTGATCACTAGTGAAAATATTTATAGAGCGACACTAACATTGGTTCCAGCTAGGGATGGCAGCTCCTTGGAGGTGTCAAGAACACCGTAGACCAAGTAGCCTAACCATTGGGCATGGAGTCAAAATCAAAAGATGAGACTAAATAATGAAAACTGACTCAAAACTGAACTGACTTGAATCTTACTGAACTTTGAAAACATCAGAAAATCAATGGAACTTTATGGCCTTCACTTCGGGCTCCAAGCTCAGATGATTTTCTACTTCACACCCTTGCAGAATGATTAAACTGATATGTACAATGGAATTAAGAAAATTTCATAAATATGCTCAGAAAAGGTAGTGTTTGAGAAGCCTACCATTGACTGGTCCTCCTATGCAATCTTCTCCATTTATTTCTTCCAATAGATAAGCATGTTTTCCTCTTGAGGCTGAAAGTTTATATGGTCCTTTCCATAAGTTCTCAAATTTACCATGTTTACCTTTCTCCTCATTTCTAGCATCCCAACGGAGGACCACATCACCAATTTTGAAATCATTTGCTTTTGTCTTGCGATCATATACCTTATTTATCATCTGTTTAATCTCTGAGTTATTTTGAAAGACCTCATCCCTGGTTTGATGAAGATGGATCATATGTTTGATCTGACGTCGCACATCATTCACTTCACTACCTACTTCTTGTAATAATTTCATAACTGGGACTGCAAGTGATGTAGGGAAAACTGTGTCTACTCCATATACCAATTGAAAATGAGACATACCTATTGATTTCTTACAACTCACCCTGTCCGCCCAAAAAGAATTAACAAGTTTCTTGTGTTAGTTCTTCTTGTTCGCCTCCAACATCTTCTTTATAATGTTGACCAAGGATTTTTTTGAAGATTCCACCAATACATTACCTTGTGAATAATATGCGGTCTAGTGACCTAATTTGATGTTATTGTTGATCAGTGGTTGTCATTGATGTCAACCCAAGCAGCACCAGGGGCTACCCCAATATTGCATGGGAATTTTGACCTACCAAATTACTATATTCTGGGTCAAGAATGCTTTTTATGGTTTTGTCTTGTCGATATGTTTCTGTTGATATATGGCATGCCACGTAATTCTTCACAGTTTGAGAGATATTCATGTTTGAAGTTTGTAACCCCAGTTAGAGGGCTAAAACCCCATGGGGTTGTGGCATGGGTCATTGAAAAGTCATAATTAATATTTTTTAAGCTCCTAAAATCCCTCCCTCGTTCATTTGTTGAAGCCCCTCTCAACCTAAGCATTTATATAAATTGTGATCCTCATATCCTCCTTATGCAAGGGATTTCGCCATCTAAAACAGATCATCGTGGCATTTTCACTCTAACGTTTTTTCTACAAAGGTTCAGAAGTTGAAATAATTTGGAAGTGAATTCTCCACCATTATCTAATCTTAGACACTTTATTTTCAAATCAGTTTCATTTTCGACCAACTCCTTGTAGATCTTAAAGCACTCAAATGCTTTAGATTTTTTCTTTAGGAAACTGACGGTTGTCATCTTGGTATAGTCATCTATCATTAACATGAAATATAATTCTCCATCTAAGCCTTTTTTTCTCATAGGACCACATAGATCAGTATGTATCAATTCAAATGGATGTGATGCAAAGTGTTCTTTTGTTTTAAATTGGACTTTTGTTTTCTTATCGTGCCAACAGGCCTCACATAGTGTGTTGGAAGGTTTTAAGATTTTCAGCATTTCTCGTACTGCTTCCTTTTTTCTTATCCTGATAAGATTTTCAAAGTTTATGTGAACCATTCGTTTGTGCCATAACCAACTTTCATCTTATTTAGCTAGTAGACATGCTTTAGTTGCTTCATCCAGAACATATATGTCGTTTGGAGCTCGACTTGCTGTAGCCACAATTTTACCATACCTGCCTTTCCTGATTTCACATTTTGTGGAGTTGAATAGCATTGTGTGTCCTTGATCACACATTTGTCCAACATTAAGCAGATTGTGATTGTGGGCCCATAACCCATTAGATCAGACTTGTGGCATTGGAAAGATGACTCAGAGGACTACTACAGGATCAAAAATCAGATATTGGGGATCTAAAATAACAGAGATACACCAGATTCAATATCGAGCTCCTAGAAGCCAAGAAAAAGTTAGATCATGTGTTTTCAAGGGCTGCAAAGTACAAGAATTTCTAGGGCAGAAAAGCAAAGCAAGGTGCAGAAGAGGGTAGCATGACAAGAGCAGCAACCAAGGTGTAGAAAAATAGCAAGAAGTTAATCACATGAAGTCTTCAAGTGGGCAGCACTGCATACAATCATTGTAAAGGTATCATTGTACTAAGTCATTGTAAATACATTATTGTAAAAAAAATTCTAGTGTCTATCTGCCAAGAGTTTAAGAGGCAGTGTCGAGAGGTCTAGGATCATCATTAGGCGGTTGTGTGATAGTTGGGGTTATGGTCTAGTGTGTCTTCTTCTTTTACATCATTCTATATCATTTTAAAGTGGACCATTTTCCCTGGTACGGGAGTCCATTCTTCTTTTATTCTTCTATAAGGTGGTAGGATTGTGCTAGGGTGAGTTGTAGCTCATTGGGTGTTGGGTAATCTGTTCAGTTGACTACTGAAGAGTCTCAGGTATTGGAGAGTCCATCCAATGGGAGCTGGAGAAGAATTCTTTTCTAGATTCTAGGAGGTTGGAGCTTTATTTTCAATTGGAGTTGAATATTAAAGAATTATTAGAAAAGCATTAGGTGGTTTTTGTCCCGGAGTGGGTTTCCACCTTAAAAACTGTGTGCATTTGTGTTCCCTTTTGTTTGCTGCTATCATTGTACACACACTGATAATAATTGAGATTAACTAATGCTCTAATTGCAAGGAATACTGATTCACCCCCCCTCTCAGTATTTCCAACAATTGGTTTCAGAGCTTGGTTCCATTAATAGCAGTTTAAAAGCTGGAAGGAGGTCATGGAGCATACCAATAATGGTGTACCTCTGTTCAATGAAAATAATTATGCACTCTGGAAAGGAAGAATGGAGGTCTATCTCTTGACGCAAGGTTATGAAGTATGGGACACTGTTCAAAATGGATTTACATCAACTGCAGATGAACAAGGTAAGAAGAATTTGGTAAATGATGCAAAAGCAAAGAATATTATTATCAGTGGAATTATTGAATCTGCTTATCATAAAGTGTTGGATTGTAAAACCGCCAAAAATGTATGGGACAAGCTTGAGAATATATATGCAGGTGAATCAAATGTCAAATAATCAAAGCTTCAAATCTATAGAGAAAAATTTGAGCAACTCGGAATGAAAGAATATTGCAACATTGTTGCATACTTCCAATACGCTGATGAAATAACCAATACTCCAGAAGGATTGGGAGAGCCAATTGATGAGAAGCCTATTATACGAAAGATTATTAGAACGTTACCAGGGAGATTCAACCCAAAGGTATCAGTCTTAGAATATAGTGAAAATCTAGACAAACTTAGCAAAGAGGAATTACATGGAGTTCTCATAGCATATGAAATGATACTTGATGAAGAAGAGGGTACTTCACATCTAGAAACTATGTTTGTTGCATCTAAGAAAACCAATAAGGACAAGCAAACTTCAATTAAACAGACATGCACCTGCAAGTGTGAAGAAAAGGGAGATGATGGAGAAGGTATTTCAGATGAAGAATATGCTTACTTTACGAGAAAACTAAAAATTGGTAAGGGAAAATTCAAAGGTAAACTTCCATTGATATGTTTCGGCTGTGGTGAGGTTGGGTATTTCGCAGCAAAATGTCTGAACATAAGTGATGACAACTCAAAAGGAAAGAAAGGCTTTAAGAAATTCAAAAAGAAAAGATCCAAAAGGAACTTTCTCTCTAAAGAGGATAGCTCATCATCCGATGAAGACAATGACAACAAAGAAGAAGCCAATGAGAGAGTATTGTTTATGACCAAGCACAATAAACAAGAGGTATCAAAAAATGAAGAATGATTGACCATAGAAAAATTTTCTAAGGAAGCAGTCAAGCTTATAAAAGAGCTCAAGGGAGAGAAGATCTGTTCCAATACTCTTGAATAACAAGTTCAAGGTCTCAAAATTGAAGTTGAAGAACACAAATGTATTGAAGAGTCACTTCAAAAGAAGTTGGAAGAAATCAGCCAAGAAAGGGAAGCATTAGAAGCCGAAGTAGTCTCGCTGCGTAAGGAAGTGAAGAAGGGAAAAAATGTCCAAAACCATGCTAACAGCTCAAGGGAATTGGAAGAAATCATCAACAATCAACGATCTTACAATGACAAAACTGACCTCGGTTACAAAGAAGAAGAAACAAGATCTTCTACAACAAAATACAATAAAACTATGACATCTAACATGCATGTAGACTTCATTGGACAAGATTCGCAAGCACATCCTTGGAAGACAATTCCTCGACGAAGATTTCCATCCAGGTACCAACATATTTTTCATGGCTATTGTTATTCATGTGGAAAATTTGGTCATAAAGCTATAGAATGTCGCACGTACCCTAGGAACCAATACAATTTCAGGAGATCCTTCAAATATCAACCTCCTAGGGCTCAACGAAACATCAATAGATTTGAACATTTAAGAAATAATATGGAACATTACAAATGTCAGAACTTTGGACACATAGCCAGAGACTGCAGACTTGAAAATCCTTCAGAAGAATCTTCGAAGCCGGCCTGAATGAACATTGGGTAGTAGCTATGAATGAAGAATTGGATTAACACTTGGGAATTAGTTCCACGACCAAAACATAAAAATGTCATTAGGACTAAATGGGTGTTTAGGAACAAATTGAATGAAGATGGACAAGTTACCAGAAACAAAGAAAGATTGGTTTGCAAAGGCTATGCGCAAGTGGAAGGAATTGATTTCGATGAAACATTTGCACCAGTTGCCAGAATGGAAGCCATTCGAATGTTTCTTACCTATGCATGTTCAATAAAAATCAAATTCTACCAAATGGATGTTAAGTCAGCATTTTTGAATGCAAAATTAGAAGAATAAGTTTACAGCGAACAACCTAAAGGTTTTCTACTATCAGAAAAATAAGACTATGTTTTCAAGTTAAAGAAGGCTCTATATGGTCTCAAGCAGGCTCCCAGAGCATGGTATGCTCGTCTTGATGGATATCTACGTCAACAAGGGTTCAAGAAAGGTACTGTTGAGGTATATGTGGATGATATAATATTTGGTAGCAATGATGATCGACTAAGTAAGAAGTTTTCTACAAAGATGAAAAGTGAGTTCAAGATGTCTTTACTTGGTGAGCTGACATACTCCTTAGGGCTTCAAATATCTCAGCAAGAGAAAGGAATATTTATATGTCAAGCCAAGTACATCAAGGAAATTCTCAAGAAATTCAAAATGGAAGATTGCAAACCCATCCTTACTCCGATGGTAACAGGTTGCAAATTGAGCATAGACGACTCATCTAAGGATGTGGATCAGAGGTTATACATATCTATGATTGGTAGTCTTCTATATGTAACAGCCTCTCGGCTAGATGTTATGCAAGCAGTTGGACAAGTAGCAAGATTCCAAGCAGCACCAAAAGAATCACATATTATTGTCGTCAAAATAATTCTTCGATATCTAAAGGGCACAAAAGAATATGCCTTGTGGTATCCCAAGGGTAACAATCTCATTATTCAAGCCTTTACAGATGCAGATTGGGCAGGAAGCGTTGATGATCGTAAGAGTACAAGTGGAGTAGCATTCTATCTAGGTGGTTGTCTCGTATCATGGTTGAGCAAAAAACAAACCACAATCTCGTTATCTATAGCAGAAGCATAATACATTGTAGCGGAATCATGTTGTACTCAAGTCCTTTGGACGAAACAAACTTTGCAATATCTTCAAGTACAATCTAGTGAGCCTATTCCCATATTCTGTGACAACACTAGTGCCATCAACATCTCCAAGAATCTTGTCATGCATTCAAAAACAAAACAAATTCCAATCAAATATCATTTTGTTAGAGAACAAGTCTCTGAAAAGAATATCAAGCTTGAGTATGTTGGTACAAAAAAAAAAATCACCGATATCTTCACTAAACCTTTACCACGTGAAGCATTTGAATATCTTCGCCAGAATCTTGGGATTCTCCCAAGTTCTCATTAGATTTTCCTTATTCATAATATAAAGGGGGAGTGGAAGTGTGTACAGGTCCACAGGATGGTTGTGTGTCAGGGAGAGTTACCCTTTGCAATTTATGTCAAAGGGGGAGAGAATGTTGTAGGAAGGGGTGTCATGATCACAAGGGGAGTACTTGTGTTTCCATCAATGCCAAAGGGGGAGATTGTTGATCAGCGGTTGTCATTGATGTCAACCCAAGCAGCACCAGGGGTAACCCCAATATTGCATGGGAATTTTGACCTACCAAATTACTATATTATAGGTCAATAATTCTTTTGATGTTTTCTTCTTGTCGAGATGTTTCCGTTGATATATGGCACGTCACGTAATTCTTCACGGTTTGAGAGATATGCATGTTTGAAGTTTGTAACCCCAGTTAGTGGGCTAAAACCCCATGGGATTGTGGCATGGGTCATTGAAAAGTCATGATTAATATTTTTTAAGCTCCTAAAATCCCTTCCTCGTTCACTTGTTGAAGCCCCTCTCAACCTAAGCATTTATATAAATTGTGATCCTCATATCCTCCTTATGCAAGGGTTTTCGCCATCTAAAACAGGTCATTGTGGAATTTTATCTCTAACGTTTTTTCTACGAAGGTTCAGAATCTGAAATTTTTATGAGGTGAAGCCAAAATCCTGAGGAAGCCCCTGTGAAAATTTCAGATCAAGGTGCGTAATATTTTTGGAGATATGATCTGTGGAAGTCGGTGTTTTTGCAAGCTCCTGAAATTCATCTCAAAGAAGTGACCTTGGGAAAATCGTCATAACTCTCTCTCTAAGTATCAGATTATAATTATGTAAAAATTTTCAAATAGTGCACGGCTATAGTTTTTTCCCTATCAATTTCAGAGACAAATGAAGAAACAGTGACATGTGGCATGCCGTACAATTTTTCTCTACTGAAATAGTCCATGATTAGGGCATTGTGAGAGATTAGGCATAAATCTCTCTTGAAGAATCCAAATTAGATTAGACCTATGGAATTTGAAATATGACTCAGAGGAATACTACAAGACTGAAAATTAGATATTGGGGATCTGAAATAACAGAGATACACCAGATTCAATATTGAGCTCCTAGAAGCCAAGAAAAAGCTAGATCATGTGTTGTCAAGGGCTGCAAAGGACCAGACTTTATAGGGCAGAAAAGAAAAGCAAGGTGCAGAAGAGGGTAGCATGACAAGAGAAGCAACCAAGGTGCAGAATAGCAGCAAGAATTTCATCACATGAAGTCTTCAAGTGGGCAGCACTGTATACAATCATTGTAAAGGTATAATTGTACTAAGTCATTGTAAATACATTATTGTAAAAATTGTTCTAGTGTCTATCTACCAAGAGTTGAAGAGGCAGTGTTGGGAGGTCTAGGATCATCATTAGATGGTTGTGTCATAGTTGGGGTTATGGTCTAGTGTGTCTTCTTCTTCTACATAATTCTATATCATTGTAAAGTGGACCATTTTCCCTGGTACAGGAGTCCATTCTTCTTTTATTCTTATATAGGGTGGTAGGGTGGTGCTAGGTGAGTTGTAGCTCATTGGGTGTTGGGGCATCCATTCAGTTGACTACTGAAGAATCTCGAGCATTGGAGCATCCATCCAGTGGGATCTGGAGAAGAATGCTTTTCTAGATTCTAGGAAGTTGGAGCCTTATTTTCAATTGGAGTTGAATATTAAAGTATTATTAGAAAAGCATTAGGTGGTTTTTGTCCCAGAGTAGGTTTCCACCTTAAAAAATGTGTGCATTTTTGTTCCCTTTTGTTTGCTTCTATCATTGTACAAACACTGATAATAATTGAAGATTAACTAATGCTCTAATTGCAAGGAATACTGATTCACCCCCCCCCCCCCCTCTCAGTATTTCCAACAGTTATATTTCTCGCAAAACTCAACCATTTTATTGGATTTGAATGCAGCCACATTATCTTTAATGATTTTGTGGGGACAGCCAAAACGAGACAAAATATTAGTTTCCAAAAACTGAATAAGGAATAAATTTGTAGCTTGCCTTGTTGGGATTGCTTTGATCGATTTGGTGAAGTAGTCGGTAGCTGTCAAGATCCACTTATGTTGGGAATAAGATGTAGGGTGGATTTCTCCAATGAAATAAAGTCCCCATTATTGAAATGGTGCTTGCATGGATATAGGTTGCAAAGGCAGCGGGAGGAGATTCCTCTTACCTTGAAATATCTGGCATTTATGACAACTCATCACGGTTTTATATAAATCCGCAAAGAGATTAGGCCAATAATAACTTGCCTCAACACCTTATTTGCCATAGTTTTCCAAAACAAGTAACCTCCACAATATCCCTTGTGAAAATCAATCATTACCTCCTTGGCTTCATTTTCCACCAAATAATTTAGCAAGACACCTCCCGGGTCTTTCCAATATAGAGCGCTGTCCAAATTGAGGTACTTGGAAGCTTTCAAATTTAATGATCTGACCTTACTTTTAGACATGTCCAGAGGAGGATTAAGATGCTAAAGAACATAAATTATGTCAGCATGCCAAGGAGAAGAGAGAAAAAAATATGATACCTGCATGAGTGAGCCATCATCTTCTTCTTCAGAAAAAACTGAAATGAGATTGATATAAAGTGCATGTAAATTGGATTCAGCCATCAACTTGGCCAATCCCTGACCTTTGAACAGATTTTTAGGCTTTATCTCAAGGTCATACTCTAACATAGTTTTTATCCACTTTCCTTTTATGCATTACGGATCAGTTTGCATTAAGACATCCTTTACTTCTGCATTAGGGACATAGGCTAGAATGTGTGATTGAAGGATATAAACTCGAAAGTCCTTCAATGCCTTTACTAGGGCCAAGTCTTGCTTCTCAATGATGTTATATCTAAGGGCATCATCTCTAATTGTGTGGCTGAAGAAAGCAATGGGTTGCTCGATCTTATCCTTCTTTTGCATCAAAACAACAGCCAAAGTATGTTCAGAGGAAAATGAAAATATGATGAAATCAATGGAATAGTCGGGGTTGATCAAAATATGGGTTGTTGTCAAGGAAAATTTTACTAAATTAAAGGAATTTTTAGCATCCTTCGACCGCCTTACCTCACTATCCTTTTTAAGAATATTGGTCATCTCTCGAAGATGCTCGGAAATATTTGGGATAAATCTTCTCAAGGAATTATTCTTACCATTAAAGGCTTGGATCTCCTTCTTGTTGCATGGCAAATATATTTTCTAAATAGCCTCAATTTGGGAGGGATCAATACGAATACCATCTTTGGAGATGATGTGGCCAAGAAGCTTGCCCTCCTCCATGAGAAAAAGAATCTTTTTGGGATTGAGTGAAATCCCAAATTTCCTGCACTTCTAAAATACAATTCTCAAATGATATAAATTCTCATCATCAAAATGAGAGAAAACTGTCAAATCATCAAGGTACACTACTAGAAAAACATCATTTTCATTTGCGAAGGCAATGTCCATTGCCCACTGAGAAGTGGCTCCTGCATTCTTGAGCCCAAAAGACATTTTAGCATACTTGAATGTGCCCCAAGGTTCCTTATGCACTAATATTTGATTATATCTCGAATATCCATCAAGAAGCGACATTCGAGAGGACCCAAAAACTCTGTGTAGGATATGGTCCATCTTAGGAAGGGGATAGTTATATTTTAAAGACACCTTATTCAAGTTTTTGAAATCAATACAAAGATAGATTTCTCTTATTTTCTTTCTCACCGAAACAAGATTTGACATCCATTTTGAAAATCTAATGGGAACAATGATGCCAGCTTTAAAATTTTTTTTTACCTCTTTCTCTATTGATGGAAAAAATCTTGGGTTTATTCTTCTCAACTTTTGTCCAAAGGGATTTTGATCAGGCTTGACTGTAATTGTATGTTGGATGATATTCTTGTCATATAATTTCAGTTATGAATAGTCCCAAGAAAATACATCATAAAATTTATATAGAAAATCTATGTATTCTTGTCATATAATTTCAGTTATGAATAGTCCCAAGAAAATACATCATAAAATTTATATAGAAAATCTATGTATTTATCTTTCACCTTTGGAGATAAGGACTTGGACAACTTAACCATTTTGGGATTGTCTGTTGTTCCAATATTCACATCTTCGATACCTTTCTCATTAGGAACCGTGGTCGGCTTTCTAGAAACATCATCTTGATCAAAAAAATCTTCCAAAAGTACAAGACCCCTATTTTTAATCCTAGAACACTTGCCAATACCTCAATTTGTCAGGAATATATGGTCAGTGTTTGAAATGAATTTCAAACTTCCTATTAGAGAATATCAAAATCTTAAAGTTACTTGTTGCTGAAGCAAGTGAATCTGCCATAAGATTTCGACTTCTTGGTACAACTAACAATTTATATTTAGGAAACATTTTGAGAATGTCAAGTACAACATTTCTATAAGCTCTCATCCTTGGATGTTTTTCCTAGTATTCCCCTTTTACCTGTTTGATTACAACCTTGGAGTCTCCATAAACAAAAATATTTTTGCACTAACTTTTTCAGAATTTTGAGGCTGGTGATCATTGCCTCGTACTCAGCTTGATTATTGGAAAATCAAAATCCAACTTATAGGAACATAATCTCACATTTTTTGGAATTTAACCTGATTGATGAATTGGAATATGGATCCAAATTCTGATGCCTGCCCCATCTTTCCCTAAGGCACCATCGAAATACATGGTCCATAGAACATTCTCATCATCAAGAAGTTGGAATTCTGCAGTCTGATTTGTTTCTTCCTTTTGGGCCATTTTTTCAACATGTTCAGTACCTTTTTCCAACTTTTCTGATATCTGCTCTGAAGTACTAGGTTGATTTCCTTTCCTTTCATCCAAAACTTCTTGGACACTAATTGAAATTTCTGGAATTTCCTCAACTTCTATAAGCTAACTATTTAAATCATCAAAACCACTATCATTAAAAAAAAAAAATCACTCAAGATCAATATGTATAGAATTGATAGGATGATTGTTTGGTTTGTCTTCACTAGTGATCATATACTTCATTTTTGTCTCCAGGTACAACTTCCTTAGTTGCCCAAAAAAATGATGGTGGCATAAGAAAAAATCTAATTTTAGAGTACCTATTAAATTTTCTCCCCATGATCTTGACAGAAGCATGTCATACCACGGAGGTATATCATCCACTACCACATCCATTAAGACATTTTTAACATGAATTTTCTCAAGTGAAACTACCAAGTATTTTATAATACTGAGACAACATACTCTACCAGAATCAAAAGAGTAAAGATCATGGTAAGATCGGGTTATGTTCAAGCCTAATTTTTCCATTATGGCCTTTGGCATCAAGTTGTGAGAAGCTCCAGAATCAAGCATGGCATTGTGAAGGATACACTAGTGAACTCTCAATCTATGATAAAATGGGGGAACTTCACTATCTTCTAATTAACCATCTACAACTAGACCAAAAAGGAGCTTGGGTTGATCATCTTCAACATTAACTGTATCTAACATAGGATCTACTTTCATCATTTTAGCAACATGATATTTGTATTGGTTATTTTTCACAAGCTCGATCAAGGGGATAGAGACTTTCAACTTAGAGATTTCATTTTCTAAGCTAAACAGATTGGTTTCTTTATCTACCTCTTTAACAACGGTGCCCCTCTTGTAGAGCTGGTATTTTTTTGCAGATTACTTCTTTTGTCCTTATTTCTCTTTGTTTGGTGTACTTGTATATGCTTGTTTTCTCTTGGTCTCATTTGTAGTTGCGGACTCCTTTCCCTTGTTTTGACTAGTTTGGGGATTTTTCTTTGGCTTAGTATCTTTTTGGTGAGATTTCCTCTTCCAAATAGGAGTGATAAGAACATCTTGGTTTCTCAATGGATATTGTATCTGTTGTGAGCTGAGAGCATTAAGATAATCCTGCTGATAGCCATCAGACTAGACCTCCAAGTCAGCATCATTGGCAAGCATGTAGTCTTCATCTTTCAGCAAATATATTTTCTCAATGTATTCTTCATCCTCTGTAAGGAAAATAGGTTTTCCATCTTCTATGAAGAAGTGATTATCTTCCACAATCCATTCTTCCTCTTCAAACCCTTGAGCATAATGCTACTGCCAAGGAGTGCGTATATACTGTTGTGATGGCTACTCTGGAGCTCTTTGTTCCCTCTGTTTAATCCTAAACTGAGGCTATTGCTACTGACCTCAAAAATTAGGATTTTGAACCTGATTTTCTGGTTTCCTTTTAGTGATAGACATTCTGTCCACCATTCTCTCCACAGTCCTAATTAGATGATCTAATTTAGCATCAGAGGATGTGGATGGTTCTTCCTTGATTTTCACATTTCTTTCACCTTTTGGTTTTTGACCTTTTTATTGTCAAATTTGCTTTGACACTAACTGTGTTTTTATGCATCTCCTCAATTGTTGTAGGACTTATTTCTCGGAGATGATATTCCATATCCGCATTAAAATCATTCGGATAGTGCAAGAGATCCAAACCTGGAGGAGGCTTATTGCATTAGGGATTGAGTTATATATCCGATTAAGCGACCTGTAAAATTCTGAACATACTCATTAGGATTTGTTTTTAAATTGTCATACTCGAAAATAATCTGAAGTGGATTATTTTTCACTTCCCATCTAGCTATAAATTCATAATTCCACTGCTTCGGATTTGTTATGGAATGGGCAGTCAAAGACTGAAACCATGTTTTTAAATCCCTGAAGAAACTTTCGGGAATGATTCTTATTTTGCATCATCGACATCAATCTATTCAAATTCAATGAAATCAATGACTTTCACTAGGTGTTGTCTAGCACTAATTTTTGAGATTTCATCAAAGAAAGGAAGTCTTTGACCATAGCCCTGTGGTAAGGGTGCAATTTGACCAGGTAAAGGTGTAAATCTCGCCATGAACCCTGTTGATTATGGTGCATGAATAATAATGGGAGGGGTAGACTGAGAAGGTAATGGAGTAGAAGGGATGGAAGAAGAGGCAAAAACTGATTGATATGATGTGGGAATGAACAAAGACTCTTGTTTATACTGGATCATAGCTTTCTCAGATGTATATTAGAGTTGGTTAGCTAATTTTTCAATTCTATCAAACTGACTCCAAACTTTCCTATTAAAATCTAACTCAGATTTAGATTCTTCAGATAGTGTGCTATCTTCAAGATTTAGGGAATAAAAAACTACTTCAGTTAATGATTTAACTTTAGAAAACCTGAATGGATCAAACACTATTTCAGAAAAGGAAGCTTTTGACTTTGATCTAAACAGAGATAATTCAAATTTCAAATCGAATGGAATATATTCAAGGGATATTTTTGCAGGTAATGATGTAGACCTTACCAATGAAGATGGATATGACTGACTCTCTGAGTGCTGAGATCTATGCTTTCTGATGAGTTTCTCTGGATCTTCAACTGGAGAAGTTGAATGAGGATCAGGATTTGATCTTGTGTATCTTTTCGAAGCGAGAATGTTCTTTTTTTTTTGCACCTCAATTCTTTGCAATTTTGAATCAGCCTTGACGAACACTAGGGCCTATCACCCATAGGCCTAGAACTCGATGAAAAGTATTAGCACACCTAGGGAAGATCTATCACTTCATTCCCCGGAAACAGCACCAGAATGTTATCACTCCACTAGTTCTCCAAAGGCTGAAAAGGAGACCAACAAAGGTAACCACATACCACTTTGCCCTAGTAGCTAGTCCTACGAGGCTGAGAGGGCTCCCTCAATGTGATCATAGTCAAGGATTTACTGTGACATGAAATATATTAGGCTAGATATGATAGGCTTAGGTATGTTTTAAGAAATTTAGTGTTCGATGTTAGATCAAGGATGAAATCATGCAGCCAGGTCTAGTTATCAAAGGGCTTACAGCTGCAAAAATATAAAGGAGCAAGGTATAAATGAATCTATGATGGTTTAGGGTTTTGTAGGTGTAGTAGGAGAGTTTGAATAAGGAGAGGGATTTAATGAGCATGTTCATTCATGAATTCATTAAACTGGAAGCATAAAACACAAGATGACATTTCCATATAAATAGAGCTAAATTAATAGAATTCTGAATATAAACTGTAAGGAAAGCCACTGAACATACAAGATATGAGAGAGGAGATATATATCATTCAATAAAGACTATAATAGAGAAGATACATGATCATAAACTCACTGCTCATGAATTCCTAGATAATAGCTGCAATTGCATCCTTTGATTTATGAATATGAGTGAAAGTACAAGCTATAAGATTACAATCCATTGATGTCCAACCAGTCAAATGACTCTGAAAATGATAGATATAGACAAAAAAAACATCTCCCCTCTCTCAGGAGTCAAATAGATCAGTTGCGGATCTGATTACATGAAAATCTCAACAAATCCCTAATCTCTAGTGGAGGTCAATCAATTCACCTCATTGTTACACAGCATTTTGTCACCGTCCCTACAATCCCTCGCCCCGCATATTGGAGGGTCTGTCCCGTGACCTGTGAGCAGTTTCATACTCTGCAAAAATCTTCTTTGCATCCTCCTACATAAGGACATCATTTCTTCTATTGAAAATTTCCTCAGAAAGCCCACAAAAACCTATGTTTTGGCCTTGGCGCGGGTAGCCAATACGCCCCTCGCGCCAGTGTGGAAAATGTACACTAGAGCCTGTGCCATATGGCACTCTGTCTCTTTTTTGTGCCCATGCTAGCCTTTTTGGGAATGTTTCTTAACAAATTAGAGGTGGAAGTTTCCTTTAACCACCTCAGGGATGAGTCACAGGAATTGGTTAACTTGATGAGCCACGGATCTCCCTCTTTAGGTAGTGGTTTCCTCCTCCCATGGAAAAATCCTTAAATATAGGTCTATCTTCCATGATTATAGGGATCCTAACCTCTCCCTCTCCCTCCATATAAATAGGCCTTCTCCCTTTACAAAAGCTAGCTGAACATATAGTCAAGAATCTGAACTTGGAGAAGAGATACTATAGCTGAGTAATCGTTATCGAGAAGGTAGAACCAAGGAGAATTTTGTAGAGAGAGCCCCATCCGAATTCCCGACGAGCCTTTGTGAGACATGCTCCGCTGGAACCCTGTTGGAGGAGACCGCAACTTTGAAGCTTGGTTGTACTCTTCCTTCCTTTCATTAATATACTTGACTATGGTATTGGTTCCATCATTGTGTTATGTTTATTGATGAAATTGATCTAGTCTTCTTCGGCTAACTGATAATTATGAATGTGAAATAGTATGTTGTATATCATCTTTTTTTCTTGTGTATGTGCAAGTATCCAAGCGTGAGAACAAGCGGAACATGATCTACCATACCAGGAGCGAGAGTCAACCACTCTTTCCGACAACACAACAGCGTAGGACCTCCGGTAAGTTATCTATCGAGTCTTCATCCATTCATTAACTAGGAATTTATGTTATATCATGTCTTGTTTGTGGCTAGACCCACTCTAGGGCTAGTGGGATCGCCTCTGTCTGCAGAGGGGATTTACCTCACCAACACTCATGATACGAAAGTAGATACATCTGACCAAAATTACATTTACAAGCATGTATCTAACCTAATTTACCATTTATCGGCTCAATTACATCTCATGACATCATCATTTCATTAATTACATCAGCAAGAAAGTCAAACTAGGTCAAAAATTCAGTGAGAATTGGCTTCTGTAGAAAGCATAGCGAAATCAAGAGAAAGCGTAGTGAGTTGGAAGAAAGCATAGCGAGCTCAGAAAATCAACTTTTAAGGTCTTTCGGGTGTCCAAATCAAGATCTGAAGGTACCATTGAAAGGCTATGGATGTCTGCTACAAGATAGGCTCATCAAGCACTGAAAAAGGTGGATTATAGCTCTCCAAATATTCAATCTCCCAAGACTACTCAGAAAGTGTAGTGAAGGCTCCAAAAATAGGTCAGAAAGGTGATTTTTAGCATGTTTTTGGGCATTTTGACCCCCCAAAAGTGGCTTACTTGGTCAAACCGCTAACTCAAATTGATCTTCTTATCAAAATTAATCCAAAAATGTCAATTTTTCCTCCAATGGATGCCCCCCAAAAAAGCGTAGCATGGCCCACGCTATGCTTTTGCTAGTATGACTGGTTTTTCAATTTTCCATTTTTGACCAAATGTCACAAAAAACAAAATTTGCCCCAAATCTCCTCAAAATTGGTCTAGAGGTGCCTCATGAGGTATGTTATGCCACTAAATAAGCATCAGCAATAATTTTCAATTTTTCCTTCTCCTTTTGACCTTTTAGGGTTTCCTTCAATTTTGCTTGCAATTGTTTGACTTTGACATTACAAATTTGATTTCTTGCATAGTAATGGTCAACCATGTGTTTATGTATCTTATTATCCATGTTGGCCTTGTCAAGGAGCTTCTCCAAGTGAATGTTGACTTTCTCAAGCCAAAACTCCATGTTGTCATTAATTTCATCAGTTATCCTTTCTTCAAAAATCAGCTCCACAACTAATGGATTCAACCCCTGAGAGAGGGGAGATGTTGTTTTGGTCTATATCTATCATTTTCAAAGTCATTTGACTGGTTGGACATCAGTGGATTGTAATCTTGTAGCTTGTACTTTCACTCATATTAAGAAATCAAAGGATGGAGTTGCAACTGTTATCTAGGAATTCATGTGCAGTGAATTTATGATCTTGTATCTTCTTTTTTATAGTCTTTATTGAATGATATATTGCTCCTCTTTCATATATTGTATCTTCAGTGGCTTTCCTTACAGTTTATAGGCAGAATTATATTAACTTAGCTATGTTTATATGGAAATGTCATCTTGTGTTTTATGCTTCCAGTTTAATGAATTCATGAATGAACATGCTCATTAAATACCTCTCCTTATTCAGACTCACCACTGCACCTACAAAACCCTAAACCATCATAGATTCATTTCTACCTTAATCCTTTATATTTTTGTAGCTGTAAGCCCTTTGATACCTAGACCTAGCTGCATGATTTCATCCATGATCCTACATCAAACCCTAAATTTCTTAAAACCTACCTAAGCTTATCATATCTAGCCTAATACCTTTCATGTCACAGTCAATCCTTGGTTGTGATCACATTGAGAGAGCCCTCTCAGCCTGGTAGGGCTAGCTACTAGGTCAAAGTGATTTAGGGTTGTTGGCTTGAGGGGTCCTGACCCAGGTTCGGAGGTTAAGGTTTTCCAACAAACCCCTATACTACTAGCCCTTTCGGCAATGACCCACTTTCGCAAGCCAAGGTCTCACCTGAATTAGTATGGGAGGGTGTTGGAACCAGGCTTCTGCACCCTGGGAGAGAGTAAGTAAATAAGGCAGATCTATGCTTAAGGCTTATCGGTTTCACACAGAATGAGTCTATTCGCAAGCCCTTAACAGTATAATCAATATATAACCATATCAAAGCTACTATTACTATCAGATCTAATCAGTGCATTCACATCCACGTGCATATCAAGAAATATTATCATAGAATAGTATAATCGTATCTACTTTCAAATCATAGATACATTTGTAGCCTATTAAATATTAAATAAATATCACAGATGCACTTTAGCATTAAATACAATCAATCTAGATAGCACAAGATACTTCAAACATATTCTGCATTCATTAGCATCAAGATCCACTTACAAATCAAAACACAGCCCACGCACATAGCCTAGCGGGGTTCGCACACAGCAGGACTAAGGATCTCCGCGCACACAACCAGCAGGAGTCCTTACCCTAACAACCCAAAAAATATCTTAACAATTCACGCGTAGCATCAATCTTAAATTATGCCCATCTTTAGACTCAAACTATCCATCTATTTATATTAACATAGCCTACGCTATCCTATGGTCCGAAAACCGTAGTTTGCGGACTCTAGGTCTACCCTTTGACCCATTACAATATGTTTGGGGCTTTGATCCACCCCAAAACCCCTTTGTTAGAATAATTACTACAAAAATATTCAAAATTCACAGCTTTGGGAGCCTTGTTCCAATAAGCCCCCCACACAATTTTGTGACTCGTCTCGAGTCATAGCGGCCGTGGGTTTTGCATCTTTGCCTGTAGTTGCTTGATGGCATCAAACAGCGGAGGCAGCACTCCTTCACTCTGCGTGGCAGCATTCTGCGCAATTTCCACCAAATTCTACGAAGTTGGTCCTTCAGTAGCAGCAATGACACTCTCCAGGGTCTGATTTAGTAGCTTAACTACAACATCCACTTCTTGAGATAGCTTGAGGGCTTCGTCGGCCCATGGCTTGAGGTGATCACTAAGAACCTTATTTTTTTTGCATAGCTCTTCATTGTCATCTCTAAGTATGTGGCTAGTATGCAGTCATGCCAGGCATTGAGCGGGGACCATAGTAGGCATAGTGGCTTCCAGCTGCTCAAACTCTTCTTCCTTCTGGCGCAACTCTTGAGTAAGTTCACACGCAGGAGAGGATCGCGCTGCACCTTATACCACAACTGCATAGTTGTCTCTAATAGTTCTACACCCTAAGAAATCTGATCTTTGATTATATTGGTGGCCTCTGTGACCAGCGCAGCTCGCTAGGATCTTACCTCAGGTGGCGTTTCCGACTGCAATTTGGCTTGCAAGGCCACAATCTGTTGCTCCATCTCTGTCTTGACTACCTGAATCTCAGTCCGAGAAGCCTTTAGTGCTGCAACAAGCCCCTCAATCTTGGCCTGGGGGGTAGCACAAGCTGGGATATCTTTAGTCACGTCTGCGCATGCCCTCCTTATCAGGCGTTCAAACTTGGTCTGCTGTGTGGCAGCCAGAGTGCATACAGCTTGCGATTCGGACACCTTAGTGGATTTTTCCATGCTTGTCTTCTCAGATGTACTGAGCTACTGATGCACTCGGTGGTCTCGGTGCTGGATCTCCTCGAAGAGGGATGAGTGGAGGACTCCCAGTGGTTCACAGATAAAATATATGCAGAAACATAAACACAGAAAACACATAAAACTAGAGAGACATAGATATATGTGGTTCACCCAGTTTGGGCTACGTCCATCCCAAACAGCTAGTCCTTCCTTTCTATTATCCAGCAAAAATGAAGAGACATAACCTATAGCAGATCCATTGTAATATCCTCTGTTCTCTCTCACAGTCTCCTTATCTCTTTCTCGCTCTGAGAGTACACATACAATACATAGCCGCAATACAATACCCTCATACAAATCGAGGGGTTGCCTTATAGGGAAAAAAAACCCTAAACTAAACATAACTTCTACCGTTAGATCAGTTGCCTAATGAACAACCCAGATTGACTAGAAATTACTATTCTTTTACAAGGTAATTTTACATCTGTTTTTAGCTTCGGGGGCGCTAAAAACAGATTTCCCTGGACCCCCCAGGCAGTTTTAATTACGGGAGGAGTTGCCGCCCCATTAAGTTACATGGATCCAACGCTGTGATACAAAATAAACAAGATAATCAGGCTCCACACCCAACAATCTCCCACTTGGAGACTGATTGTAGCAACTCCACCGCTGCTTCATTTGCTAGACAATGACTCCTCTTTGGACTTGGTTGTTTCTCATCTTCATCGTCATCCTTAAAGACCAATTGAAACTGAGCATAATCTTAGTTTCTCCCTGGTTATAAATTTTGTTATCATATCTGCAGGATTCTGGCTAGTGTATATCTTTTCCAGCTTCAACTGTCCATCTTCCAATACTGACCGTATGAAATGGTACTTGAGCTGTATGTGTTTAATTCTGGAATGAAATGTTGAGTTCTTTGCAAGATGAATGGCACTTTGGCTATCACTGTATAATGTGCCCATATCATGCTTCTTACCCAATTCATCCATAAACCTTTGTAACCAAATCATTTCTTTACTAGCCTCTATAGCAACAACATACTCTGCTTCTGTTGTTGAAAGTGCAACAACACTTTGGATTTTTGGAACCCAAATAATAGCTGTTCCACCTACAGTAAATACATATCCTATAGTTCTCCTCCTGTTATCTCTATCACCTGCCATATTTGCATCAACATATCCCTATAGAGCAATGTTTTAACCACCAAAGAATAATGCTTGATTTGTGGTACCTCTCATATATTTGAGAATCCACTTCACTGCCATCCAATGTTATTTTCCTGGATTGTTCATGTACCTGCTTACAACTCCCACTGCATGTGTAATATCAGGCCTTGTGCAGACCATTTCATACATTAAGCTTCCAACTGCTGATGCATATGGAACTTTAGACATATAGTCCATTTCTTCTTGGGTCTTGGGGCACATCTCCTTACTAAGTTTGAAATGGCTAGCGAAAGGTGTACTAACTGGTTTTGCATTCTACATATTAAATATTTTCAACACCTTTTGTATGTACTCATTCTGAGACAGTGTTAATTTGTGATTTTTCCTATCTATAGTTATTATCATACTAAGGATTTGTTTTGCAGCTCCCAAATCCTTCATTGCAAATGAATTTGCCAATTTTATTTTGAGCACATTTATTTCCTGCATGTTAGACCCTGCAACAAGCATGTCATCTACATACAATAACAATATAATATAGCTGCCATCATTTTTCTTTTTTCAGATAAACACAATGATCAGAGTGACATCTAGTATAACCTTGTTAAGACATAAACCTGTCAAATTTTAGATACCACTGCCTTGGAGCCTGTTTTAAGCCATACAAGCTCTTCTTTAGCCTACACACTAATTTTTCCTTCCCTTTGACTTCATATCCTTCTATTTGCTGCATATATATCTCTTCCTCCAAATCTCCATGGAGAAATGATGTCTTTACATCTAACTATTCAAGATGTAAATCTTCTGCTGCTACAAGACTTAAAATAGTTCTGATTGAAATCATCTTAACAATAGGAGAAAATATTTCATCAAAATAAATACCTTTCTTCTGTGCAAACCCCTTCACCACAAGTCTAGCTTTGTACCTTTGTTTTCCTCCATGTTCTTCCTCCAGCCTGTAAACCCATTTATTATGCAATGTAGTTTTACCTGCAGGAAACCTGACTAAGTCCTAAGTCTGGTTATGCATTAAGGAGTCCATCTCTTATTCCATGGCTAGCTCCCACTTCTTCCTGCTTTCAACCTGCATTGCTTCTTCATAACATTCAGGTTCACCAGAATCAGTCAACAATAAATAATGTAATGAAGGAGAGTATCATTCAGGGGGTCTACATATCCTGGTAGATCTTCTAACACCACTTTTAGGTGTTTGAGGTGCCTGTTGTTGTTGTGGTGGTTGTTGTTGTTGTGGCTGTTGATTATTATTACTTTCAGGCACCTTTACTTTTTCTGTGATCTCATCAAGAACTGTGTATTCTTTGTTTTCTTTTTCTAGTTTCTTTTCCTGCAACTGATTCTTATGCAAGACCTTTTCATTGAATATTACATCTCTGCTCGTAATGATTTTGTGATTTTAATAATCATATAAGCGATAACCAAAATCATTAACACCATATCCAATAAAGGTACATTTCTTTAATTTTTCCTCAAGCTTTGTTCTATTTTCTTTATTAATATGGACAAAGGCCGCATAGCCAAAAGGCTTTAAAAAGGAGTAGTTTACCTTTTTAACTATCCATGCTTCCTCTGGAATACCACCATCTAAGGAACTTGAAGCCCCTCGGTTTATTAGATAAACAACAGTATCTACATCATCTACCCAAAATTGTAAAGGAAATCCTGCATGCAATCTCATGCACCATGCACGGTCCATGATTGTTTTGTTCATCCTTTCTGACACACCATTTTCTTGTGGTGTTCTTGGAATTTTCTTCTTTCTGCGAATTCCATGCTCTGAACAATACCTATCAAACTCGTTGCTGCAATATTCACCTCCATTGTCTGATATGAGACACTTCAACTTATTTCCTGTCTCAATCTCAACCAAATATTTCCATTTCTTGAAAGTATCAAATACATCATATTTACTCTGAATACAATAAATCCAAGTTTTTCTAGTTGCATCATCAATAAATGTAACATAATAATGAGAGCCACCGAGAGATGATACCTGAGTAGGTCCCCATACATCTGTATGCACAAGCACTAATTTTTCACTCTTCTTTTCTTTCCCAACTCTGAGAAATCTGGCTCTCTTATGTTTTCCATAAATGCAATTCTCACAAAAATCCAAATCAACATTCTTCAAACCCAACAAAAAATTTCTTGAGTGAATAATCTTCATCCCCTTCTCACTCATGTGTCTGAGCCTATGATTCCATAATGCTGCATCTACTCCTTTGGAAGTTAAAGCATTAAAAGAGTTAGAAATACCATTGCATAAATATAATGTACCAACCTTTTCACCTTTTGCTATTACCAGGGCTCCTTTGGTGACCTTCCAAGTTTTAGCTGTGAAAGTTGTCACACAACCTTCACCGCCTAACTTCCCTATTGAAATCAAATTTTTCTTCAGATCTGGAACATGCCTTACCTCCTTTAATAGCCATTGGTTTCCATTCTGCTGTTTTACAAGAACCTTACCCATTCCAACAATTTTACAGGTTTTATCAGCACCCAAACGAACTTGTCCAAAATCTCCTTGAACATAGTCATGAAAATATTTCTTATCAAGTGTAGCATGGAATGAGGCCCTTGAATCTACCACCCATGAATCAGTAACATTTTTGAAAGAAAGAATCAAAGCATCTTATAACACATCACCTGTCACATTTGCTTCATGATTGTTTTCTTGCTGTGTGTCTCCTTCTTTTCCCTTCTGAGATCTACAGTCTTTCTTCAGGTGTCCTTTCTTTCCGCATTTCCAGCACACTATCCTCGATCTGGACTTGGGTCTTCCTTTCCTTGACTTACTGCGATATGCTAAGCTCTTTCCTCTTTCCATTTTTCTTCCCCTAGACTCTAAACTCAAAGCATTACCTGATGTTTCACCGAAGCTTTTCCTTCGCATTTCCTCGCTAAGGATAGCACCGACAACATCATCAAACTTTAAAGTACTAGATCTAGAGACAGAGTTACTAATGGCCATAACTAAACCATTCCAGCTTTCTGGCAATGAGCACAAAAATAAAAGAGCCCTAACTTCATCATCAAATTTTACCCCTATAGAACTTAACTGACTGGTAACTGTATTAAAATCACTTAAATGGTTTGCAACAAATCCACTTTCCGACATCTTCATATTAAATAAACTTTTCATAAGAAATACCTTATTTGAGGTCGAGGGTTTTTCATATAGTTTCTCCAATGCCTTAATCAAACCCTCTGTTGTTGTTTCCTTCAAAATATTGAAGGCTACCGACGCCGCGAGTTAAAACCATACTGTTCCAAGTGCCTTTCTATCCAGAATCTCCCATTCTGCGTCTGTCATAGCCGTCGGCTTCTTTGTTTTTCCGCTTAATGGTAGGTACAGATATTTCTGATACAAATAATCTTCCATCTGCATCTTCCATAGAGGGAAGTTTTGGCCTTTAAATTTCTCGACCCTAAACTTACCATCTTTCGCCATTGCTCCCACTCGAACTAGGAACCCTTCTTTCCTGCGAGTTTATCAGCCGAAAAGACCTTCAGCTTTGATACCAGTTGTTAGAAAATTAATATTACAGAGCAATGGAACCAATAAAAAATATGCAGAAACTAAAACATAGAAAACACATAAAACCAGAGAGACACAGATATACACGGTTGACCTAGTTTGGGCTACGTCCACCCCGAACAACCAGTCCTTCCTTTCTATTATCCAGCAAAAATGAAGAGACACAACCTACAGTAGATCCGCTATAATATCCTCTGTTCTCTCTCATAGTCTCCTTATCTATTTCTCACTCTAAGAGTACACATACAATACACAGCCGTAATACAAAACCCTCATACAAAGCGAGGTGTTGCCTTCTAGGGATAAAAACCCTAAACTAAACATAACTTCTACCGTCATATCATCCGCCTAATGAATGGCCCAGATTGACTAGAAATTACTATACTTTTACAAGGTAATTTCACATCTGTTTTTAGCTTTGGGGGCACTAAAAACAGATGTCCCTGGACCCCCTAGGCAGTGTTTAATTATGGGCGACATTGACGCCCTATTAAGGTACAGGGGTCCAACGCTGTGATACAAAATAAACAAGATAATCAGGCTCCACACCCAAGAATATATGGCAGCAATACCCATGCTGGATCTTTACGGCCCCTGATCTGCACATTGTGCATCGTAACCTAAAACATTGCGATGCTCTTATACTTGCAATAGATTTTTGGTGACAAACGCGACCGGGAGTGGATGGCTACTATGAGCCTGCTCTGAAATAGGACCCATAAAACATTATTATCTTCGATGTGCTTCTCATCCTTTGAATCCCACAGATTCACATACCACGCCACTTCGCACATATCTAGCTCGAGTTCAGGGAGGACTGAATCTTTCGAGGCTTCCCATGCGACCAAAGTGATGAGGAGCAGCAACCAGGAGTAGCAGAATTCCCTTCCATGATCCTAGGCTTTGCACACGTTATCTAGAAATTCATTACACAGGAACTGGGACCAATTGAAGTAGACCCCTTTCTCGTAGCATCCAGCCAACTGAATTACATATGTGGGGATCGTGGCAACCTGGCATTTGCGCATCATTTTGCATGCTAACAACAAGGTGCCCATGCATGCATCGGGGTCAATGATAGTGTTGATCATGAAACCCCTAGTGTTTTTTTCAACATGGTAATCCTTGAGCATATTATCAATGATCTGTTGCTCGTATTTCTTACCAACGCACTCCATGGGATTCAACCCCTTCATGGAAAGACCAGTAATACGATGAATGAGCGCTGCATATATGGGAATGTGGTCCTGGATCCACAAGAAAACGTCATGGACTAGAGATAACAATTGTTGCACAATTCTGTCGGTGATCTTGTAGTGGCCAAAGTGAGGCATCTACAGTAGGTTTAGTAACCCAGAACCATACAATCCGCTTTCCCATGGCATGGGTAGTACCTTCAGGACGTCGTCCTCCAATGCCATTTCGAGATATAACTCTGGTGCCAATTCTGGGAAGGCCTCCAGGTTGGCTAGGTCATGATCGTCAAATTTTACCGTGTGGAGCTTGCCAAAGGACTTTCCAATGCTGGGGACCTCGCCCGGAATTAGAGGCATCTGCAAATAGGTGCGCATCCCATCGATATTCTTAGGCGTGCGCACCGAGGGCATACGAGGAATAACATAGGGTGGTAGCCAGCTTATGGGTTCAGCGCTACAGGCCTCTTCCTCAGCAGACAAAGGTCTCTTTGAAGGGTTAGGCAAATGTGCCTGGGGCACCGTTTGCAGGGATCTCACGTTTCAAGGGGAGGTACGGGGCTTTACTCCAACCCATTTTGTAGGCTTCCCCGGCCCTTCCTCCTAGACTTTTACCTTCCCCTTCTTTTTCTCCGCATGTTTTCCCTTGCTCGGTGTGGATATAACCTCCTCCAATTCGGGGGTGACTTCTAGTACGTCATCGGATTCTTTCTCTATTGAGGCCACATTCTGCGAGGATTCAGCGGGATTGGACACAGTAATTCTTGCGCAGAAGATGAACTCAGGGTTGCTACTATCAGAGGGGGTAGCATGCCCAGACATGAACAGAGTATAATAGTTACCAGAAATTGCAAGGCACAAGTTGTTCAGAGTGCACAGAACCCGCTTTTGGGCTCCCCTCCTAATTTTATAGCATTGGGTGTTGACCAATGGTTGGGTGAATTTTATCTAAAACTTACCATCAAGAAAATGGTAAAAAATCTTCGGAAATCTCCTCATTAATTGTCAGTCGCCCGCTCCTCTCAATGTTAAAAATTGGCACTATACCCAGTTTTACTATTCCAATGACTAGTTTTCGCAGTTGTATATTACCCATGCGCTGCCAGCCAGCACACCCCTGCACTCTCAACGCGCCTCTCCGGGCCTCCATAACTACGATCGATCCCTGCACGTACCATGTTCTAGCTTGTGTTTATCCCCCTGCCTGCGTGTATTCCGCCCCATACAGCTACTCCGGCCATGTAGTTATTTTATCCAGTATGGTTTGAGTCGGCTGCCATTGACATATCCTAGTAGCATATCACTGCACAGTGTGGCTAACCGGACAGCTCCTCCATCAGTAACTTTCTTTACCATATAGGGGCCTAGCCAGTATTGGCGGAACTTCCCCTAGTGCTTCGCAAACTGGCTATCGTATAATAGGACCAATTCTCCTTCTGCAAAGACCTTTTGTCGAATATGTCGATCATGCCACGCTTTTTCCTGGACCCTCTGAGCTTGTTGATGGAAGTTAGCAGTGAAACGATCTTCCTCCAAGGCCATGACTTGCGCTAACCGCTCCTCCATGATATCAGGCTCCACCATGTTCGTAAAGGTTGCGATGCACAAGCTAGGAACAATATACTCCATGGGAAGAATGGCCTCCTTTCCACAAACCATCCAGAATGGTGTTTTCCCAGTTAGTTTCTTGCAGGTGGTCCGATAAGCCCACAGGACTGACGAGATGCGCACATCGCAGTCACTACGATCGACATTACAGACCTTGGTTAGTGCATGTTCTAATATTTTATTAAAATCTTCTACGGCTCCATTTTCCTGTGGATAATACAGGGCACTTTTTGTGTGGTGGATCCAAAATTATTCAATCAAGGCATGTATTGTTTCATTAACAAAATGCGTACCTTTATCACTCATCAAGATATTTGGACAACGAAACCTGGTTAGAATATGTTCAAAAATGAAGTGCGCAGCGGTATCTGCAGTACAATCCCTCAGCTTGTGTTTCAGCCCATTTGGTTACATAATCAGTTGTGGTGATGATATAATATCCACCTATCTTTTTCCCTAGCGAGTTGATGGGACCAATGAATTCTATGGCCCATTTATCAATCGCTTGTTGGGCCATCTACGGTTAGAGGGGAATTTCGTCTCTGTGTGACGATCTTCCTGTTAGGGTCCCGTGATTTGGCCGATTGGCTAGCCAAATGACGATGTAACATCAAACCAAGCTTTGGAGCCCAAGGAACTAGCCTTCCTGGACTCGGAGAGGGCTCTCTCTATATGTGTAAAAGATGTCGGTGTGTTTACTTACGGTGTTCTGATATTAGGCTAGTTATGAAGTATGTTTTTAGTTTTTTGGTTTTTTAAGTTTGTGAGGGATGAAACTGATCAAATACATAAACTGGATAACAAGATGTAGATAAATTGGGCTATGGTGTCAAACAGGTCAAGGAAGCTATGAGGTGATGATGTGAGGCTGCTGTAGGGCCGATTTGATTCACGGTAGAAGGGATCTTTGGGCAAAATGGATTGAATGGACAACAAGTTGGTGAAAGACAAGGGATTTCAAGTGTAACTAGTTAATAGCAGACATAAACATGTAATAGCAAGCCATTAATCATGCTAAGTGTAACTATGAGCTAATTAATACATAGAAATCAAACATTCCAGCCATACATAGAGGTATAAGGCCCTCTAACTTCGGGAAATGACTATCAGACTTTGGGGAAAACATATAAGACAAACTAACAACTCATAAACTACGTCGGAACGCCTAAACATAGTCTCTAAGTCATTGGGCACTTTGACAAACAAGCTTTCATAGTTTTAGGCAAAGGGCTAGATCGGGACTAGGCCTCCTTCGTTCAACAAGATGATCAACAAATCAGTCAAAGAGAAAGTTTTATGGACAGAACTATGGGAAGCTTGTAGGTAGGTAGGGCAAACCATACATCCTACTCAACATACATAGAACTTATGAATAAAACTTAGCAACAATACCTTAAGTTACTAAAGAGCAGCTAAGAATTCTTTAGCATAACTAAGGGAGAAGAAAACATCAAGCTATGAAGATTCAGGGATTTTGAGGTGCCTCCATGGGCATATCTCAAAATAAATCTTTACTGATCTATAGCAGCAAGAAATATGTAGTGTGAATGAAAAACTAGAAGACAAAACACATTAAGAAGCACTATACCATTCTACCATGTCAAGGAATCCATCAACAATCCTTCATCATTCCTCAAAAGCATCCAAGAGGCAGTCCAAAAATCATAACTCAAGTGTATTCTTCAAAGCTCATATGACAAATGTATTAATTCTTCTCTTCAAGTTCAGCCTGCGATTTACAATGAGAACCATGGAATAAATAGGCTTGAGGGAGGAAAACCTCATGGAGCAACTAGCTATCCCATTGGCCAAGTCAAAATATCTAAACTTGTCCTTGAGGCTTTGCAAAGCCCAAGGCACAAAATATCCCATAAAATATCTAAAAAACTGCTAAAAACGGAAATTATATTTACTTTACATCATTTCCCAATGATAAAAATAGCTTAACGCACATTTGGGAAAAGCAGATTTTTGAAGTTCAAAAATTACAAAAATACTTCATATTTATGCCTGAAAAAGGTCCCCTGACTTGCTGGATGCAAATGGCAGCCTTCCCGATGTCAAAATGGGGCTCATGAGGGCTTGCTGGAAAGCTCTCTGTGTCTACTTTCCGGCGCAACTGGAACCAACTCAATCCGAGGTCCGGAAGTCATCCAAAACTGTACCTGTGTGCAAAAACCCAGAAAATAGCAGACTGCTGATATGGCGGGCAGAATGTGCAAAATGAGGGTGTTTTTCGCCAATTTGAGGGGGCGAATGATCTCCAAATGCCCTGAAAATCGCTGGAGACCTGCTCATAGAATTATAGCATCTATCGGTGTCATCCTCCTCCCTTGACAATTCCTCAAACTGAAATGGCGAAATTATGAGTTTTCGACCAAAAACCCAAAAAATGCCAAAAAACAAAAAGTTGTCGAACAAGGCCCAAAATTGGCATGCATGACCCTCAAGGGTCCATAGCAACATGCTCCGAAGATGAGGCCAAAATATCAAGGGCTGATATGCTTTTCCCTTCCTTCCGTGCTAGGCGCTTCCCCTTCAACTTCTTCAATTTCTCTTGTGCTACCTTTAATTTTCGCCTGGCGAACTGATTTAGCTTTTGGAAGTGGTGTGTCCTCTTCCTCTGCAACTCAAGATCCCTATTTTCCTTCTCAAGTTTCATTTCCAAATGCTGGTTAGCTCTTTCAAGCCATGCTTCCTTGTTTTCCTCGATTTCCTGCTCAAGGAGGGCAGTGAGAGGAAAGGCTTCGAAATGAGCTTGTTCTTCTGCTCTCTGTTTTTCCAAGGCTCTTCTAAGCCCGATGGTCCTAGGCCTCTTCCGCCTAGGCTGGTCTTCCTCCTCTTCATCATCAAACTCACCAATGAGCTCTTCAATTCTTGCTTGTGCCTTTTCCGCCTCTTTCTTATACTTGATTGCCCTTGCCTCATGAATAGCTGCATGAAACTTCATTTGTTTGTTTTCAACCTCTAAGAAGTGGTTGAAATTCCTCGCCCTTTGAAGGTCTTCTTGTAACACCTCAATTTGCCCCTCTTTGTGAATGAGGAGGTTTTCAAGGAGGCGGGCCTCATTGTCACTATCATCGCTTTGGATAGGGATAATAGCTAACTCACCCCCATGCTTTGTACTTTCTCCAATTTTACTTTTTCCTTTGAAAGCCAATCTGGCGCTTTTCCTCCTTGGCATGATAGAAGAAGTCTTTTTGGGCAATTTCCTCTTGCTAGGAGTGACTTTTGTCACTGTTTGGATGGCAGCCTTAGCTTGCTGTTCCTCATCAATGTTTTGTCCAATTTGTGTTTCAAGAGGTGTTTCAATTTCTTGCCCAACTTGCTGTGCTTCATCAACTGTCTGCTGCTGTCCCTCAACATCCAAATGCTGCTCATCAATGTGTACCTGTGGTTGTTCTTCACTTTGTATATGTTGTCCTTCATCATCTGCCTGCTACTGGCCTTCATCTTGTATCTGCTGCTGTTCACTGCCTTCTCCTCCTCCCTGTGGTTCACTGCCCTCTCCTTCTCCCTGTTGACTTGGCTGCCCAGTGGTCATTTTGAGTTTTTTAGGTGTAGGCCTACTAGACAAAGGCACTGGGCGATGGACAGGCTGAGTAGGAGACACATGAACAGGAGGGACAGTGGCGAAATCTGAATGGCTAATGAATGAATCCCATGAAACCCCCTTCTTCTCTAGCTGGTATAAGAAGATAATTTTGATCAAGGAATGATGAAAGAGAGAAGGGATTTGCTGAGGTGGAGCCTTTTTTTGGACAGTAGCTGCCATTTTCTCTATGCTTTTGGACAAAAAGTACGGAAGGTTTAGCTGCCTGCTTCTGGTAAAATGCATCAACAAGCGGACATGGTAGGCATAAATTTGATTAAACCTCCCTTCACAAGTGAAATATCTCATTATGGCTTTCATCAGTGGAGCATAACTGTCAAGAAGATAGGAAAAAGGGAAAATAGCAGTGATGTTTTCCTTATGTTCAGGCTTGATGAAAGGTTTATAATCCTCTAAATCAAGATGAGCTTGTTTAAACCACTTTTCACCATGATACGGGATCTTGGTAGCTTTGGACACATACCTTGGGGAGATTTTGAAATCAAGACCCGCCAATTGGAAGTGTTTGTCCTTGAATCTCAAAGCGCACAAATGTGTAAGTGGCGAAAAACTCTTGACTTCTTCTATCCTCTGGCAGAAATCAAGACAACCTACTTCATGGAAATTAAAAAGCACAGATGGGTGAGCATTGATTTCTTCTATGGAGATAGGCTCATATCTCTTATGTGGACCGCTCCTATGATCTTGCTTCGGAGGCATTCTGATTTGAACAAGCTTTGAAAGAGGCAAACTGCCTTCACTGTATGAAAAATGTTCTGCTGGATTGAAACTAGTCACTAGACTGTTTAGACAGAGAAAAATGTGAGGTGGAGGGTTTGCAACAAGTGTTTCTTTGAATAAACAAACTTTGATCTTCTTTTAATCAGCCCTTCACCTTTGGAGATACCTCAGCCAGGTAAAATTCTCAAAAGGACACCATCAGTAAAGATGAGAGAAACTCCTGTGTCAATTTCTTGTATATAGTGTTAAGCAATCATAGCTACATCTCTGTCTTCAATGTAAAACTGCAATCATCAACCACCTATCTTTTAGAAGTGGCCCTATTCACCTTCAGAATATCTCTGTCAACAATTCTTCAAAATGATACAATATAGTGAAAAGAAAAGGCAGACCCAGGTTAGGTGTAAAATCAATGCACGGTGCTTTAGGAAACACACCCTTTATTTGTGAATTCAAAAGATCAACCACCACATCTGAACCTCTGTCTCAAAGTTAAATTCAATCATCAACAACCTCTGCCCTTGTTTTGTCCTGTAGAAAGTGGCCCTGCACCTTTGGAAAATCTCTGTTCAACAAACTTACAGTAGTGAAAAATACAGTGAAATAGGGGCAGATTGCTAGAAGGGGCTTGTTGTGATAAGTGCTTTGATTACCCTGTCCTTCAGAAATGGTCTTCCTCTTGAAAAATATCACAATCAACAGCTCTTCAAAATACACCATATAGTGAAAAGAAAGGCAGAACTAGGTTAGGTGACATATCAGTGCACAATGCTTTTTAGGAAACACACCCTTTGCTTGTGAGTTTAAGAGATCTACCAATACATCTATACCTCTGTCTCCAATGTTAGAGTTCAACCATCAACAACCTCTGCCCCTCATTGTTCTGTTCACCTTTGAAAATCTCTGTCAACAACTCTTCACAGTAGTGACAAAATACAGTGAAAAAGGGGCAGTCTGCTAGAAGAGTGTGCTGTGAGAAAATGCCAATAATCACTCTGTTCTTGAAGTCTTAGATGTCAACCAATATACAAAACTCTTTGCTCAAGGAGGTTTTCAATCATTAAAACCTTACCCTGTATAAGTGTGCCACCCTTCAATAATTTGCATCTCTAGCAAACCATCATACATATGTCTAGACAGTAAAAACACAGGACTGGAGTAAAATGACAGAGCTTTAGAAGACTTATCAAGCTTTTAGACAGAGGTTATATGAGTTTTCTCTTTCAAACAACAAGAATGTCAAAACCCTCTTAATGAGTGCACTTCACTGTTTTAATAGGGTGGAAATGTTTGGATGATAGTGTGAAAGGTTCCTCTTCAGAATTAGGCCTGTCTTTCTTCAACAAAAACCTCCTTTTAATCAAAACACAGCTCTTTACAGGAAAACCTCTGTTCTTCGATTGATTTGAAGATGAAACAAAATGGCTCTTAACCTCAAAACCCAGTATCTCTATATGTGCTCTTTGAATGACAAATTCAGCCTTTTATCATATTGCAATACTCAGCTCACTGTGTAGAAAAGACTGTTTTTTCTTTTAACTGTAATGACAAGGTCCGGGGTTTTTAAACCTTCTTGTCATTTATCAAAACCTTGAAATCGACGGGGAATATATAAAAATACCTTGAATTTTGACGAACACATGTTTTGAAAGGCTGCAGAAACGCTGGAAACTTTTGACACTTGCGCGGCACCCTTTGAAGAAAACACGTCGCGCAGAAAGCACTTGTCGGGTCGGCCTGTCGGGTGGTCAGGCGGCCTGTACAGGCGCATCGCGCCAATGTACAGGCGCGTCGCGCCGACGAAGGTGGCCCGTGTAAAACTCACGCCAGGCGCGTCGCGCGCTAACACAGGCGCGTCGCTCGGCTTTTCTCAGTGCAAACTTCTGAACTTTCGACCAGATTTTCTTGCTTTGGTGCTAGGGAGACCGGATTCGTCTTCAGTTTTTTGAAAATGAAATCTTTACTCTCACACTCACTCTTTGATGTCATGTCACAACAAAACTCCAACGGTCGTTTAAACTTTGAAAGTAACATTGATTTTTTAACTTTGTTTTGTGTTTAAACTTTGGGCTTGTCATTTTAAATATGTGAACCCGAACATTGACTCTGACCCCGAGCTTTAAACTTTGACAAAAACTCAACAAACTCCACGCCACTTCTGCTACTGTGTTTTAATAATACATGTAGTTTGTCAATTTTCTCTAACAGCTCTTGGTCTTCGGCAGATTCTTCATCTTTTACCTACAGTAGGTGTTCAAATCCCTGCCTGTAGGTGTAGTATACAATACCCCTGTTCCTTTAAATAATAAAGGTTGTGCTTCTTCTTTTTAAACTATCCAACAATGATCACATGTTGAATGACCTTTGGAACATAGTGAACAATAACTTAAAAGGGGATATCTTCTTGGTGACAGAATTTTAAAAGCCTTGTCTGCAGGTTCTTTTTCCATGTAGTTCTGTGCTACATCTGCCCTTTGGAATGATGACAACTGTGTTTGTTTTAAGACATATAAACAGTGACAGTTTATCAAAACAAACTTCTTCTGCCTATTCATAAGATTGTATACTCATTTGCCTTGTTCATCTGAACAGATAAGCTTGTAAAACAGGAAAACATGGCTTTTGATACACAGTCATTATTTTTCTTTGACCAGTGTGTTGACCCCTTTTTTGTCAATAGAACCATTTCATAACTTAGACTATGTTCACTGTTTTCCCCTCTTGGCGATTTTTATCAAGGAAAGACAATTCATAATGCGCCAGCAACATTTGAAAACTTTGAACACCATTTCTTGAAAAGCGCTCCTTTGGACCTTTGGCATGTGATATTGTTTTGTTGTTTTGATCCTTTCCCTCAAGGAAACTGCCCCCTTTTTAGTATCAATGGCATACCTTATTCCTAACATTTCCTGCCCACCAAGATGTATATTTTGAAAGATATTTTCATATGAATAGGAAGAGTAATACTTTTGAATTAGAAGCATTATCTTTAACCTGTGTAATGACTTCCACTTTCCTTCTTTGTCCCTCTCTACCGCACCTTTCTGACTAATTCAGTTTTCAACAATATCCAAGGCTCTGGCCATCTGCTCATACATGGAGGAGGCTCTTCATCAGGTAAGGTATCTAAAGGTGTTTTGACAACTCTGTTTGACACAGCTTTTCTCAGGATGTGATGGTAAGTAAACCACTTGAAAAACATCAATCTTAGTATCTTTACTTGCAAGCATCACTGTATTTCAGCAGAAACCCTAGCCAAAGTGACATTGTTTCTCTGCACTGCTTTAAGGGTGACTAAAATATCATCATGTGTTTTGGTCATCTCATGACACACCATTTGAAGGATAGTCTCTGTAATTATGGAGGTCAGTGTCTTTTGAGAAAACAAGAACTTTCCTTCTGCCTGTGTAATGGCATTGGTTAACAGCATCTATTCCATTTGATCCTGGACAAAACAGGCTTCTTATGATTGGGATGTTTATTGATGACAGGCCTTTCTAAAGTTCAACAATTTACATGATTTGAAAGCTTCAGATGACCTTCTTTATCAAACCAGACTCTCCTTTCCTTTGAGCTAGCATATTTCAACTATATTCTTGTTATGATCATCAGTCACATTCATAAAACCTGGAGTCCCTGTTTCATTTGTTTCAGTTCAAGTCAAACCTGGACTTTTGCAATCTTCTAAGTCAATACTGGCCCGCGCCCTCTGCTTATGGATGAAGGAGGCGCCCTAACCCTCTGCTTGTAAATGAAGGAGGTTATGGGCCTTGACAATTTACCAGTTTGCTGAGACAGTGGTGACCCTTTCTTACTGTGATTTTCATGCTGGAAAGAGCTGTAAGGTCCTGATGAGTGACTTTTGTTTTGCAGCTTCATCTCAGGCTCATAATACATTTAGAAGCAGCTGTTCCTCTAACTGTAGATCAAGCATTTAATCCTGAGATGAATTTATATTTCCTGCTTTTGTAGAAACCATAGGACACTGTGAAAAACCTAATAGTCAGCTTGAGATTGGGGTTTATGCAGTGCTGAGATCTAGGGGATATGAGTGGCGCGACTTTAGGGTTGTTTGTCAATTTCATTTGCAAAGTAAGAGGTCAGTCATGGTAGGTCTGTTGCAGATGGAGGCTTTTTGGCTTTTTGATGATTTCCAAGGGTGAAATGTCTTAAAGCGCCACTTCCTAACATAGGGGAGACTTTTGAAATAGATGTGGATTTGCCTTTTAAAGCTGATGGGCAGACCAATAAGGCTGAAGCTAGATAGGATTGTGATAATGAGGTTTTGATTTCGACATGGGCGAACTGAAAAGGTAGAAAGGCGAAAAAAGTTTTAGGAGGGTTTTCTGGATGACATATTGACATGAGGAAATCAGTTTCTAGAAAACTCAGCTGTAGATATAGTCATCACTAACATGTAAAAAATACTGATGGCTAACACTTCCTATTCTTTAGCATGTGTCACAAGCTTTGCAATAATCATGAGAGTCACTATGCAGTGTGGGCCACCAAAGCCCAGCTCTCAAGACCTTATGCATCGTCACCTTCCCTACATAGTGACCTCCTGCTACACCCCTGTGGGCTTTTGCTAAGATGGCATGTCTTTCACGCTCCAAAACGTATCTTCGCATCACCTCATCAGCTCCCATTTTATACAAGTGGCTTGCTATGATGTAAAATCTGTTGCGCGGGTTACTAGATCTTTCTTCTGTTGTACCAAATACTCTGCATGCGCCATCCCTGTAGTTAAGAAGTGAATGATGTCGGTGAAGTGCGTGTTAGTCAGCAGTAATTTTTAGTAATATCAAAAGATGACTAAATTATGATACTGGATTTATAGAAACAAGATTTGAGAAATATTGTGAGTTTTAGAAATCTCACTGCCTTCCTTATCCTAAGTCAAAATGCTTCACTAAATTTCTCCTCTCTCTGCCTCCTAAAAATTTTACCCCACTGCTGCAAAAAATGGATTTCTCTCATTTAGGACTATGTGCCTCATTTATTTCCCTCACTTTCAGTCTCATTCATGACCCTCTTCCTTTGAAAATCCCATTTTTTCCTTTTTTCAAAACCCTCATTAGTCCCCTTTATTTCATCATTTTTCCTTTAAACATATTAAACAATGTAAAAATCCTCTTTTTACATTGTTTAAAGCCAAGTTCTCATCTATCGGGTCCTTTAAATTTTATCATAAAGCCCTCTTTATGATTAAAAACCCACTCTTTGTATAAATCAAGCCTTAAGCCCCTCTCTTCTTAAGCCCCAACTCCTTACCCCCCCCCCCCCCCCCGTAAAACCTTGTCCCCTGCTTATTATTAGCCCCTTCCACCTATAAACTACCCTTCTGCCCCTTTTATTTTATTTAACCCCTCAAAAACTTATTTTAAAGTCCCCTAACCTTTGAAATATTAAAAGGCGAGCCTTCTTTCCTTCACCTTGCCTTTCATTTCATCGAACCATCTCCACCGTTGATCGGGATATGTTCCCCCAATCCAATGGCTGTCACATCTCCAACCTTGCCCCGCATTTTTATAACCCCGTGCTACCTAACAAAGATCTCCACGTCACCTCGCCCCGGGTCCCACTTTCCACTACCCCCCAACTCCATTCACATTGTGACACCTGTCCCCAGGCTCCACCCCCCAAATTTTCTCGCCGCTCCTCAAATCATTCCGCACCGTCGATCTCATTACCCGAGATCCAATGGCCCGGAACTCATATTGTGTAAAAATTTACGATGGGTTTGATGATTCACAACCCCCATGAAATACACAGTTTTCTGCCTACCACGCGGTAGTTTCTCTATGGCATCGCGTCCATTCTGCCCCAAACCATTTACTGCCTCCAACCCACACGATAAACCACCTCATTTTATCAAAACCACATTTCACCTCCGTGCCAAATTCAAAATTTCTTCCCGCATTTGTTTGAATTCCTCCCAGTTCTGCCTCCAGAACCCCGCCTTTGCTCTATTCCTCCCTCTGCAACCATCTCCCGACTGCTTGAAACCCCTGAAAATGTATTCAAGCCAGCTCTCGCGTGGTTTTTACTAAAGGTTTATGTTTTATGCAAGTTTTTCATGCCGAAAAGGGTCCAAAGTGCCCTCCCACAGTCCATAAAAGATGAATGAAACCTTGGGTGACGATCCAAGGGTCTTAATCCAGAATTGGGGAGATCAGAGGCCTTCTCAGGGTTTGATCAACGACGAAGCATGCTTGTCAATGGATCATAAACCCTCCAGCACACAAAGAAAAACGTCCCTGCACACAGAGGACACGAACAATCAAGAAACAGTGAAGCAAAGAAAGAAAGGGTAAAGGATTAATCTCATATAAAAAGGCAAATCAAGGAGATTAATTCATAAAGGAAAGGTTAGAGAAGAAATTTAAAGCAGGCAGTGAGTAAAAGGATAAAGGCAAAAGATCAAAGGAAATAAAATAATTAATTAAATTCCCCAAACATAGATCAAAACAAATTGAAGAAAATATGATTAAGAGCAGACAACAAAGCATAAAGACATAGATTAAAGATAGAACAAAAGGACATATTAACCCAAGACAAATTTGAATGACTCAGCTCACAACAGTTATTTCTCTCAAAGATATTTTTAGCCACCTAAGTGCTTTGTTTCCTTCAAAAAAGCATTAGGCGGTTATTGAGCTAAGTCAAAGATATTTTATCTGTCAAACAGTTATTGTAAAAGTTATGAATAGGCCTTAAAGTCAACACCTTCACCTATTTTTCCTTAGAAGTTAAGATAGAAGTTATTAAAACAGAGAAGTATCTGCAGATATTCCTGCCTTGAGCCTTGTATCGTATTTAAGGTTAGGAATGCATTAACTCTGTAATAAATGACACTCAAACCCTATCTTAGGATTCACCTCCTTATTTGCAGCATAATACTGCATCTGAGCTCATTATCTTGTTGGCATTTGATGACTCCTTGAATTAATACATAGTCTCTTGGAAGTTGAAAAGAAATTGAAGTCTTGGAACTTGTGGATGCCCTGATTTGTTTGTTGATGGAGGAGGCTAGATCACTGGATTCCTGAGCTTGGTTGTTGGTGAAGTGATTCTAATCTATTATTTTTATTTCCTGTTTTCATTATGTTTCCACCTTTCTAAGTTGCAGTAGAATAAAATTTTTAGGCTAAGAAATGTCTTCTACAAGCACCTTAGTTCTATTTATTCTTCACTACCTTAATGTTTTCTTCTGCTAGGACATTTTAGAGAATTCTTAATTGCTCTCTAAACCCCCTAAGCCTATTGGTTTCATAAATAGTTGAATACAGTTGGTTTCAAGCATGATTTATGGTTTTCCCTGCTTACTTGCTGCCACTTAAAAACTATTTTTGAAGTCTCTCTCTTAAGTACCATTCTTTTAAGTCTGCCAAAGAGGTTTTGTTTCGATCATACCCTTTGTACTTGCTTACCAAATTGTTTTAGAGATCTTCATAACTATAATCAAGGATTTTTAGGAGTTCCCTCTTCTCTGATTACAGTTATATGTGTGTCTTAAGTTTTTTTTGTCCTTAAAGGTGAAATCACTAGAAGTTAAATGAGTTTCTCGCCTTCTATATTTCATTGGAAAAGTTTGGCTTAAATTATCATTTGTTGAAGTGTGGATTGTATAATTTATGGTTTTCCCTGTCTATTGATTGCCTCTTCATGTTTTGTGCTATTTAAGTCCATTTTTTGAGGAGTACATATGATAAAGGATTCTTAATTTCCTCCTTACCCTACTGTAATATCCCAAAATCGGGACTGCCAAGAAGGCATGCCTGAAAAAACAAATTTTTCAGGAATGGATGGTACAAATCTTGAAATCAGCCCTTGGATCCCTTAGATCTGAGTATCTAAGTCCTAAATTCAAGAGGGTATTAGAAACAAATCCTTCTAGGTGGGTTAAACAAGTCTCCCCACACCTAGTGCAGCTAGAAAATGCCCAAGGAAAGGACTACAGCAATACAAAAACAACACTGCTGGAAAATAACGTAATTCAACCAAATATTTGCAGGAGATCATCAGTATGGAGGCTCATATTTCAGCTATACATCAGCAAAATAGATCTACACAAAATCTTATATAATTTATAACAGAAAGGAGAAGGATTCACAAGAAGAAACCCTCAAAATGAGGTGCTACAACCACAAGAAATGTCTGAATAAGCTTGACAACATTATTTTCATTAGCTGAAGTAGTAGTATGTTACAACTCAGATCTAGAGCATATATGTATACAAAATTCTAGATCTATTTCAAATATGTATACAAGAAAGGCTCCTTCATACACTCCCCTTGGGGATTTCAACAAAACTTGAAAGTACAAGAGTAGATCTGAGATCTAAGTTACAAATCTGTAGTAATACTTAGAAAATTATGAAGTATATGATGTATACATATCACATCTAAAACCAACATGGATTGGATGGCCAATCCATGGATTACCACAGTGAAAGGAAGGATCCAATCACTAGAGATCTCTCCTCCAAGATGTTGCCAAAACTCCCTTCAACTCTGCTCTTGCAAATAACGTAGTACTGCAAAAGGGACTACACTGCAGACTCTGAGTATGATTTGGCCTGATGCTAAGATCTGGATCTAAAGCTCCCAAGGTCTATAAAACTCTTGCCAAAGGGATAGAATACTCTCCCAGTGAAAAGGGGTGCTAGAGATGCATAGATCTGAAGAGATCTATCCTCCACTTCCTGCAGCTCACAAGGACAACCCAATCCTAAACAAGATCAACATTGTAGGTGCAAGATGAAGCTTGGCCAAATGCCAGATAGTGGAAAAGACAAACAAGGCTCCTCCAAGAGTTGCTCTAGGAAGGAGGTGGGATTCCCGCTCAGGAACACCTAATGCTAAACAACATGATTCTCAGCTAAACAAATAGAGAATGATATATGTCTAACCAGAAAATATATTCAGAAAATAACATATCATGATCAAACCTCTCATGATGCTCTCCTCTTCCTTTTATAAGATAGAAGCCTTGTCAAACCCTAAACCACTTCAATGAGTTAGCTCCTTTCACATGTGGAGCCTCCTTCTAGAATTGCGTTGTGCATCCATGAGGTACATTGCATCTAGATTGCGCTGTGGATTTGGTCAAGGTTGACCCAGTCCCATAGTTCAAACCCATTCACACCTGCAAGTGTTTATTTTACATGGCCCAGATTTGTCTTTGTTCACATTGGCATGGATTTATTCATTGTTTTCATGAGTTTTACATGTCCTCCTTGATTCATTTATTCAATCAACAGAAAATGAACCAAAATTGTATATTCCTCTTAGCTTGGGCTAAGTAGGAATATTATAGTCCTCCCCTCCCAAATTTTGCTTGTACTCAAGAAACTGCAAGGATGGAACTGAAATGTATTGGGAGAACATCTTTCCCCAATCAATCATCCATACAAAATGTGTCACCTCCCAATATGGCAACTCCAGAAAATTCTCCTCCACCTTGAGTTCATGCAATGTAGGTGGGCTGAAAATATGAATATGGTATACATAGGAGCTACCCCATGTTGTTCACCTCTCCACTTATGATAAGTGTTGAGTGACTGCTAATCTTGGGCTGCAATAATATTTCCCTCAAGTGTAAAAATGAAGACTAGATCTCCAAAGATCTCCTCTCCAACATTGTGAATCAAGCTGGCCCAAACCATTCCATATCTGATGGATGGGAAATCATCACCATATGGCATCTCATAAAACTCATGGCCCACCTCATAAAGAAGCAAGTGTTGGGCTATGGTGGCCATACCTCCTCTCATGTTCCCATTAGAACATTTAATGTAGAAAGTGTGGGAATCCTTTTCCCAAAAGAACACATCTATCCTATGTGTTTCCTCTCCAATCATGCTCCCCACAAAAGCAAGATAAATATCAACAATTTGAACCATGATTAGCATCAAGAAGAAGGAAATAATGAAGGCTTCATATGGTGCAGGAAGGTACCAACAGTCTCCCATGAAGTTACAGCGCAATTTTTCCAACTGCAGCTTCAGAAAATTACAAGGCAAGTGGTTGTTGGATACATGGTGGCATATGTATGTTATTTCATTTACTAATGAATAGTAGATGGTTGTATAAAAAAAATTAACATACATGAATTAATACAACACTTTCCCATGGCCATATAAGATATGGTTGTCTCCATCATACATTCTGACCCATTGTTGATCATGGAGCTCAAGGAAAATCTTGCCCTCTTGTGGAGAAATGCACTGCATAGAAATGGTAAGAGTATGCAGATCACTAAATGCAACAACAAGATCCTTACCATGTACTAAAATTAAGATCATGATAGGATCCATGAAAAAATTCTCCATAATTATATGGCATATTCTCATGAAGAGAAATGAATCATGTGCTGCATGAAGATCCTTCCTCGTGTACTTGGAAATCCAAGCCAACAAGAACACATCATAGCAATAGATGTCACCATCCATTACTCCATATTTCTCACCTCCTTCTTTTATATCAAGTGCATCGAGAGTGGAATGATCCTGGGGACATTCCATCCATAAATCCATGCTCCATAGTGACTAACACATAGCTCCATTCTTTGACATGCCCATTGTCAGAGACATCTTCCACAATGTTGCTATAAACAAGAAGATCCTTCCAAAGTGGAAGTACTTCCAGATCATCCAAGGCTAAGGATTAGCCCCATTTCACCATGATAGTGCCATCCCCTACTCCTGCAACATCATGTAAAGTGTGAGAGAAAATCTGCTTCTGCTCTCTCAAGAACATCCAAAGCAACAAAAGATTTTGCTTCCTCCTCATGCTCTCATCATACAAGTCATGTGATGAATACATAGTGAATGATATGAATGTCACATCAACACCATGCATCCATACTCTTTGCTGCTCAATGATGCAAGCATCCTACCACCTCTTCTCCATATTCATACCCTTAGGAAGATTGTATGCCAAGTGATGGCCAAACTCCTTCAAGTGTAACTAGCGCAGCCAAGCCTCCTGCTGCCTGGTGTCATAGATCTGCAAGTGGCTTACTAGCCTCTTGCTCTTCATCCACATCCACTCAATCATTTTTGGATGTATCCTTCCATCCTTCATCTTGGTACTCCTCCCATGAGGGCTACCATCCTCCCAAATCAGATTTCTACCTTTGAATTTCACGGGATATTGAAATGTAATCTTCTCAAGGATCAAGTTGATCCCATAAGGACCCAAATAGGTGGTAGAAAAAACCTCCCATCATGATGTGTGGGGCTCAAGAAGTGTCCAACACAAACATGAGAGATTTTATCCATCCTAATATGTCCTCCATCATCTATTTGCTCCTCCTTGAATCCATAAAGATCCAAGTGTGAGAAGAAAATAACCTCCTCAAACTGTTGAATAACTTTGCACTTCATGGAATGTTGAAGTGCACCTCCCATGGGATCTCTTGATGAGACCTCCTCCTTATGAATGGTCTTCCAAAACCAGTGGGGTATTGGATTTGCTGCAAGTAGAAGTCTCTCTTTGAGTTGTGGCATGCTCATTGAGAAAGTCTCATCTAGAGAGGAGAAAATGTTTCTCATCTCAAGATGTCTACCCCTTGTTTTCATTGCTTCCTGAATGAAGCTGACACCTGATTTCTCCCATGAGGAATGGGTCCCCATTTCTTCACTGCTGCTCTTGGACAGCGTAGTGCAACTCTGCTGCTCTAGATTAGCAGTAAGTGATGATTCTGGGTCATGCAACAGCAGGTTTCCACAACCCTTTAAAATATTTGCTGCAATAATAGAAGGTGGAAACTCAATCATACCTTGATGGTCTTTGGGAACATATTGTATGGCTGCAAGAGTTCCTTCTTCTACCATGTAGGCTCCCTCAACTGATGGTGTTGAAGGCTGCTCCTCCAAGGCTGTCATAGTGTTGGTACAAACCTCCTCAAGAGATAGTGAGGACTTCTCTTCCTCGGATTTCTCTTTATCAAATCTCTTGATCACCCTTTGAGTGAAATCTGCAAAAGAAGATACTTTTGCTTGTCTCACATGGCTGAACCACCAATTTCTTGCTTCACCATTCAGGTGCAACACTGCAATCTCCACTGCTTCTTTCTATGCCACTATATGTAGTAGGAAGAATGCACTGAATCTTCTTTCCCAAGCTTTGGCTGCAGATGTCCCATCAAAAATGGACAATAGAAACCTATTGCCCTTGATTTCTTCCTTGCTACAGGGTCTCCTCCCTTCCTTCAGTTGAATGAACTGTGGGAAGGTTAGAGTCTCCTTGAAGGCTCTAGGTTGATACTTGTACTCAAAAAGGTACTCACTCAGGATCTAATGATCCAAGTGTCCTCCATGCTTCTTGTCTTATTCTTTGTGAGAGTAGGAAGTGCATGGTCCTTCCTCTCCTCCTTCTTCTATCTTCTTAACCTCCTTGGAGAGGTCCTTTCTAGATCTGAAAGCTAATGAGAGCAAGCTCATTCTTTTCATCATCTTGATCTCTATATTTCAGACTCACGGGCTGAGCCAAAGATCATGCTTTGATACCACTGTAATATCCAAAAATCGGGACTGCTAGCAAGGCATGCTTGAAAAATGCATTTTTCAGGAATGGATTCTACAACTCTTGAAATCAGCCCTTGGATCCCTTAGATCTAGGTATCTAAGTCCTAATTCCAAGAGGGGATCATAAACAAATAATTATAGGTGGGTTAAACAGGTCTCCCGACACCTAATGCAGCTAGAAAATGCCCAAGGAAAGTACTGCAGCAATACAAAAACAACACTGCTGGAAAATAACGTAGTTCAGCCCAATATTTGCAAGAGAATAGTATGGAGGCTCATATTTCAGCTATACATCAGCAAAATAGATCTACACAATAGCTTATACAATGTATAACAGAAAGGAGAAGGATTTACAAGAAGAAACCCTCAAAATGAGGTGCTACAACCACAAGAAATTTCTGAATAAGCTTGACAGCGTTATTTTCATTGGTTGAAGCAGCAGTATGTTACAACTCATATATAGAGCATATTTATATACAAAATTCTAGATCTATTTCATATTTGTATACAAGAAAGGCTCCTTCATACACTCCCCGTGGGGATTTCAGCAAAACATGAAAGTACAAGAGTAGATCTGAGATCTAAGTTACAGATCTGTAGTAATATTCAGAAAATTCTGAAGTATATGATGTATAGTAGATCAGATCTGAAACCAACATGGATTGGATTGCCAATCCATGGATCACCACAGTGAAAGGAAGGGTCCAATTACTAGAGATCTCTCCTCCAAGATGTTGCCAAAACTCCCCACAACTCTGCTCTTGCAAATAACACAATACTACAAAAGGGACTATATTGTAGACTCTAAGTATGCTTTGGCCTGATGCCAAGATCTGGATCTAAAGCTCCCAAGGTCTAGAACACTCTTGCCAAAGGGATAGAAGACTCTCCCAGTGAAAAGGGGTGCTAGAGATGCATAGATATGAAGAGATCTATCCTCCACTTGCTGCAGCTCACATTAGGGGAATTTTGAGGTCCAAAATGGGCCTCCTAAGGAAATAATAAAATAATATCTAAACCAATAAAATAATATTTATGAATTTGCAATTCACTTTTTGCACCACAATACATGTAACCATAGTTAAATTCAATTCAAATGTTGTACCAAAATAAAATTAGTTAAAAATTAGTATTGATGTGACTATAAATAAGAATGAGCTTTTCAAGAAAAAGTCATTATCATTGAACAACTAATTCATTTGTCCTTTGTACTTAAATAACCTAAAATAAAATATAAGTATAAATTTATAAATTCCTAATTATATTATATGTTATTAATTAAAATTTATATTATTTAAATTGTATAGTAACATGTAATTAATTTACTATATAAAAATAATATAATATAATAAATGTATAGGGATATGCATTGTTTCTTTCAAGAAATATGAAATGAAAATAATATATTTTTATTCAAAAAATTTGAAATGACATTTATTATGAGCACTTTACTTTGATTTTGAAAGTACTTAGAGAAATACCATGGTTAACCATGAGTTTTTATCCACCAATGAGAATGTGACAAGTAAGTACCTTTAACTCAAGAAACGCCACCTCAACCATTAGGGATGATGTCATCCCCTAAAATGTGATTGGTTCTCATAAAGTGAATTTTTATTGTACATTTTCCTTAGGAGGCCCATTTTAGACCTCAAAATTCCCCTAATGCAAGGACAACCAAATCCTAAACAGGATCAGCGTTGTAGGTGCAAGATGAAGCTTGGCCAAATGCCAGATAGTGGAAAAGACAAACAAGGCTCCTCCAAGAGTTGCTCTAGGAAGGAGGTGGGATTCCCGCTCAGGAACACCCAATGCTAAATAGCATGATTCTCAGCTAAACAAATAGAGAATGATATATGTCTAACCAGACAATATATTCAGAAAATAAAATATCATGAACAACCCTCTCATGCTGCTCTCCTCTTCCTTTTATAAGACAAAAGCCTTATCAAACCCTAAACCACTTCAATGAGTTAGCTCCTTTCACATGTGGAGCCTCCTTCTAGAACTGCGCTGTGCATCCATGAGGTACATTGCATCTAGACTGCGCTGTGGATTTGGTCAAGGTTGGCCCAATCCCATAGTTCAAACCCATTCACACCTGCAAGTGTTTATTTTACATGGCCCAAATTTGTCTTTGTTCACATAGGCATGGATTTATTCATTGTTTTCAGGAGTTTTACATTTCCTCCTTGATTCATTTATTCAAAAAATAAAAAATGAAAAAAAATTGTATATTCCTCTTAGCTTGGGCTAAGTAGGAATATTACACCTACTTTTCATTCTCACAATTGATGTCCATCTCATTACCCTTAAAACTTTAAGATCCACTGGCCAAGTTAGGTTTGCCCTATGATACTCCCCGATCTATTGATGAACTTATCATGACTTCCATCAGAATCCATTGCCCAATGGCTCAGATATTTCCTCATTCTAACTATGCTTCTTGATCATTATACCCAACCAAAACAAACAAAAAAACCTCACACTTAATAACTAGCCTAAAAATCAACCCTACAAATCAAATAAGTTCATATCCTTTGCAAACAAATAGAGAGATCCCTCTCTGAGTCCAAGAAGGCTAGGTCCTATGACTCCTGTTGGGGTTCCCATGTTTTGGCCAGATTGGCAAGACCAAAAGATGAGACAACATCAGAACCACTTTGGGGCCCTAGGATCTAGCCCTCCTGGACCCGGAGAGGGATCTCTCCAAATAGAGCAAAGAATGATGTATCCTTGAAGCTCAAAATAAGATGTTAGGCTAGTTATGAAGCACAAAGAGGGGTTTTAAATGATTTGGTTGAAGGGTCGCTGGGTTGGTTAGGAGATCATAGACTGGGAAAGTGATGAGAGGAAAGAAACAAAACAGCAGGAGGCTTCAGCAAGGAGGATGGGCCAAGACCGTGCCATCCATTGGGCTATGGAGTCATGATAGGAAAATTACTTGCATCCACTAGCCAAGGCTTCCAAAGGGCAAGTCATCTACACTAAAGGATCTTTTAGGCAGATGGTGGGATGGAACATTAAGAAGGAAAGTGAAGGAAGGAAAGCAACCAATTTCTGTCTATAGATCAGGTCAGAGGTCATTTAACTCCAGACCTGCTTGGACATACTCAAAGGCAGCTCTCAAAGGTGGGCAAAGGGGCAGCTTACAGATCAGACCAGAGGTCATTTAACTCCAGGTCTGCTTTAGCAACTCCAAGGAAAAAACAGAGACAGGTTACAAGGAAACATCTAAGAGGAAAACCCCCAAGTTCATACATCAGCCAGCAGGCAATAACATCCGCTGCACTGGTTAAACCCCACGAATTTACTCTTAGATACACACAAAGCAGAAAACATAAAAGTAGGGAGAGCAGACAGCATAGGGCACCTAACAAGGGTGAATCCTATACCATTATTCTGATGCCTACCAGCAGAACATGAAACAGTATGAAAATGTAATGAACAGAGTAAGAAAACATCACCAATAGCAATAGACCAGGATCCTGTGAAATGTGCTCTGATTAATAGATGCAAAACCAGTCATGTACAATAAGCTCAATGGTTGTTACAGTCCAGACTTCTCCTCCCAGCCTATTACATACAAACTACTCTGCAACTCTCTCCCGAAACTGTTCTGACAATCAAAATGGATCCCTCTAACAGCAATACGCCCAGCAAGGCAACAACAACCGGGCAACCGACAACAACCTTTACATTACGTTCTCGGGGATCTTTTATAGGAGAAGAGGAAGCAACATAGGTAGGATATACAATAAATGAATCTCATTAAGACAGTGAGGCGGAAGTGTTCACGCCCATACTGCTTAATGGCTCTCTGCAGCTCTGTATGTACCCTGTAGACTGTTTGAGTTTTAGATAAGTGATTGACCTCGTGATATTTTTAGAGTCCTTACGGCACCGGGGCTTTGTGCCGGCCACTCGAAATAAATGAGCTGGATGGAAGTCTGCATGGCCCTCCATGCTTTTTTAATGCTGCTTGACAGTCCCCTGAGAAGTTCTGTCAGTGCAATTTACTGCTGATAGGCTCGAGGGAGCATGGAGACGCTGTAGGAGGGTGTACTTATGGAGAAGAGCACTGCTGCTGATATACAAACACAGATAAGACTTTACCGTGTGCTCTTGGTCTTCGAACTGTGCTTTGATCCTTTGAATACGGGGCGGGACATTTAATTTCATTAATCGCAGGCACCAAACCTTTTGAATTCCTTCTGCTGGTCGCTGGCAATGCTGAACAGGCCATCTCTGTACTATCTGCTCCGTAGAATAGACCTGTTACAAACCGGGTAGTGGCGACGGAGAAATACTGCAGAGGCGGAGGAATGGTGGCGGAAGGGCGGAGAAACAAACGAACAGTGCAAAAACCCAAAACTCAGCGTCGGGCCGAAATACAAAGGAATGAATGGAAAACAATGGAGCGGAGCCGTGGAGGTGGGGCCGACTGGAGGCGGAGGGCGATTAAACCCAAACCGTCAGATCTGGGAGGAACGGACGGCGGAGATGTAATCGGAGCATCTCAATCGGGGTGGCACCATTGAAAGTTCCGATTGCGATTGAGCGGGGCAATGCGATTGAGCGATGACCGTTAGATCTGAGGACTGATCAACGGTCAGGATTAAGTCGGAAGGGAGACGGAAGGACTTGCGATCGGAGGAAATAAGCGATTGAGCGATAGTCGTTGGATCATGTAACAGACGGACGGCCAGGATTTAATCGGGGAGGCAGAGGGAAGGCCTGCGATCAGCGATCGGGAGGAAGGTGCGATTAAACGTGAACCGTTGATCTGCGGGAAGAATGGACGGTCAGGATGAGATCGGAGGGTCAGTGCGATCGGGGGATCGAGAGTTGCGATGACCATCGGATCAGAAGGGAGATGGACGGCTGCGATGTAATCGGAGGATCTCAATCGGGAGTTGCGCGATGAGTGTTGCGATTGCGATCGGGGGAGAAATGCGATTGAGCGATAGCCATAGGATCGGCGGGGAGACGAACGGCTGTGATTTAATCGGAGCGTCGGGAGAAGGACTTGCGATCAGCGATCGGGCAGGAGTGCGATTGAGCGCAGACCGTCCGATCAACCGACAGATCAACGGTTGGGACAATAATCGGAGGGGCAGGTGCGATGGAGCGATGATGCGATTGTGCGATAGCCGTTGGATCAGTGGGACAGATCAACGGTGGGGAAGTGGATCGGAGGACTGCAATCGGGAGTTGCGATAGCCGTCGGATCGCGGGTTGAATGGACGACTGAGATCGAATCGGAAGGTTTCAATCGGGGGGCAGGCCTTACATGTTCTGATTGCGATGGGCCGGGGGCCTGCGATTAGCACTCAGCCGTTCGATCGAAGCAGATCAACGGTGCGGAACGGATCGCGGGACTTAACGTTATAATCAATCGCATCGGGGATTGCATTGAGTTACAAAGGGTTTTGCCTCCCGCCGATGGTTCCGATTGCGATAAGCGCCGGGACTTAAGCACTTGGTCCTGGCGTGGGGTCACATGTGGGGAAGTGGTTAAGGGTTTTGCGGTAAGGGGCTAAGCCCTATAATATGATTGGAAAGTGGGTTTTGGGCCCGTTTTGATGGGTTTTGAGGGGTTAAAAGGGAAACGATAGAAGGGGAAAGTGGAAGAAAGGCTAAGCAAAGGCTAGGGGGGGACTTCAAAGGGGATTTTGGGGGAATTTGAGGAGTAAATGGGGAAATAGAAGGGGAGGAAAAGGGGGGATAGAAAGAGGTTAAATGAGGGAAAAATAAAGGGGGAAGGAGGTCTTTGGGCATTTCTTAGTCAACAGAGAGGCTTTAAAAGGGAAACCAGCAAAGGGGATTTAATAAAAGGATAAAAGACACATAGAGGCTTCAAGGAGGCTATATTTTCAGAGGAAATGCATTCCTTGAAGGCTCAAAAACAATTGAGCCCCCTAGTTGCTTGTCAAAAATTTATAAGGGGGCTAACAGTGGCTCCACATGGGGATGGCTTCTTCTTGAAGGAGCCAAGAAACCAGAAAACGATCTCTTGGTGTAGGCCAGATGCCTGCTGCCTGAAACCATCCTTTTCTTTTCTTGATCAGCTGCCACAAACTATGAAGACAACATATCAGCAGTACAATTCTTCCAAACAACTACCTACCCACACTATAGTCCTATAATTTTTCTTCTTGGGTGCATTTGGACTTGCAGACCCTTTACATCATTAAGTTTTACAAACAGGAAAAATAAACCTTTTCTACTTCTACCCTTATTACTCCATGAGACCAGATTAGACTGTTGGTCTCATATGCTTCTCTACCTACACTACTACCTGCTAGGATTAGACTGTCTAGCAGGTTTCTTCTCTACATTCTAGGACAGAAAATGAAACAACTAATCTACTTGCTCATGTACTGAGCTTTATTGAGCTTTTCCTACCTACCCTACCCTACTGGAAATCCCTGATGTTCTAGGTGATGCAATAATGCCTATGCAGCCAGTCTAATAATAGCAAAAAAGGATATGAGCACTGGCTGCCTGTCAGAGATAACCACAAGGTGCTCTGCATGTGGTCTTTCAAAACCGAGGCCACCAGCAGTGGTGACCAATTTTTTTGTGTTTGGCTCTTGCAAAAGTATGATGCTTGCGGAGTTGAGCCAATCAGGGCCTCCATGTAGTCTGCCACAGGGTCAACAAACTCATGATGTAAACTTTTTTCTTCAAAGCCTACCATGACTGATAGGCAGTCTGCATCCTGGGCAGCTTCAATCGCTGCATCTGTAGTGAGACCTTTGCAATTATACTCCACCTCTTCCTGATTGGGAGTATTTGGCATATGGGCATCAACCAGGAATACCTCCTCCTCCTTTGCATCAATACAAAGATGTATGTGGGAAAGAGGACCTCGCTCACCTTCAATGCAGCTCGAGCTAGAGGGCTCATTATATTCAACAGTGCGGTCCTCTAGTTCCGCAGGTCGGTTCTGCTGCAACGGGCTAAACTCTGTGAAAAAATCAACATATTCTTGAGCAGGGACCTCTTTTATTACCTTAATCCCTTCGGGAGAAGGCTCTGGATATTCGTTCCGCTCAAGACTTCCCTCATCTCTTTCCTCCTTGTCTTCTGCGCTGGAGAGTTGTTGGCCTCTGTCCGCTTGGCAAGTGTAACTGATGTTCAGATATAAATCAGACAGAAAATTCAATGAATCTTCGTCTGCTATCATGCTTTCAATGCTTTCTCCATCAGTATCATAGATGGCCGGCATTAACTCATCATCTTCCTGAAGTTGATGGTCGTAATCTTCCTCCCATGAGACCTCTGATGATGGCCGTGCAAGCTCGGTTTCCCTTTGGAAAAACTCCTCGTCAGACATATCCACATCAGAGAAATCATAATTGTAAGTATTGCCATCAATCAAATCTTCAGGACCCTCAGCAATTCTTTCTTCAAAATACTCTGCAAGTTCATTTTCTGATTCAAGCCCTGGTTCATCATACATGCCATGCATGTAACTTCTGTCTTGCAGAGATCTGGTTTGTCTTTCTTGAGGACAAGGAGCAGGTCTTTCCCAATCATCCTCTCTGGTTTTAGCCTCGTCTTCTTGCTCTTTTGCTTTCAGCAAGGAACGGGCAGCCTCTATCAGTCTCTCCAGCTGGTCCGCTAAAGAGATCTGCGCTGTTTGCTCTGTTCGGTCCTTCCTCGCTGCTCTTAATCTTCCCTCCCTGCACTGTATGTTGTATTCGACAGTGATTGCTATATTCTGCATTTCCTCCAGGCTCGAAGGCTCTTTTTTCCTGATATGGAACTCCACCTCGGGGTCAAAAGAACTTGGATAGTGCAGTAAAGCCCATCCCAAAGGTGGTTTTATATCAGAAGGCATTGCATCATATACCTTATTGAACCTGGCTGAAAAATCTTGCACTGTCTCTCCTGGCTGCCTTCTCAAATTTCGATATTCTTTTAGGATGAGGAGAGCATTCTTCGGGGCCGCCCATCTATCAAGGAAAACTTGAGAAAACTGATGGAAGCAGAAAATGCTTGCTTCTGGAAGGCCTTTGAGCCAACTCTTAACATTTCCTTGTAACGACAAAGCAAACATCCTAATGCACACATCATCTTCTTCTATTTCATAAAGGTCAAGTAAATCCTCCAGATTTTGAACATGTTCTTCAGCAGAGGACCCTTTATTTTCCCCATCAAAATGAGGCAGCTGGTTTATTAATTCTGTAGGCAGGGGTTGGAAGAAGAGAGGTAAAACTAGAGGCTTATATCTTTCTATGACCTTTGTAGGTGTGGGTGATGTAACAATAGGCTCATGGCTGCTTGAAGCTTCTTGAAGAGTGGGAGATACAACATGAGCTTCTCGTTCCACCAAGTTTTTCACAGGAGTATAGGTCTGCTCATGGTCTGAAGACTGAGGCTTGAGATCTTTCCCATAGTTATCATGGGCTTCATCTTTGTACACCTGATTAGGCTTTAAGTAGGACAGAACATAGCGGTAGACAAAAACAATGAATTCTTTAAACCAAATCCAACCCGTATGTTCTACCCTTCTATGAGGTCTGGCCATCTTTCAGGTTCTTCCTCCAGTGGAGTCTTCTAGGATTATGGAGTGTGGAGTCGCCAGGTGGATGAATTTAACAATTTGGAGCAGGATGCTGTCCACCATCAGCAATGAGAAGCCAATCTAACCAGAGATTCCGTGTTTATGAGTGCCTAGGAATGCTTAAGCTGAAATGCACTCAGTCCCCAGCGGAGTCGCCATTATGTTGGGGTTCCCATGTTTTGGCCAGATTGGCAAGACCAAAAGATGAGACAACATCAGAACCACTTTGGGGCCCTAGGATCTAGCCCTCCTGGACCCGGAGAGGGATCTCTCCAATGAACAAAGAATGATTTATCTTTGAAGCTCAAAATAAGATGTTAGGCTAGTTATGAAGCACAAAGAGGGGTTTTAAATGATTTGGTTGAAGGGTTGCTGGGTTGGTTAGGAGATCACAGACTGGGAAAGTGATGAGAGGAAAGAAACAAGGCAGCAGGACCTTTCAGCAGAGAGGACAGGCCTAGACAATGCCATCCATTGGGCTATGGAGTCATGATAGGAAAATTACTTGCATCCACTAGCCAAGGCTTCCAAAGGGCAAGTCATCTACACTAAAGGATCTTCAAAGCAGATGGTGGGATGAAACATTAAGGAGAGAAAGTGAAAGAAGGAAAGACAACCAATTTTCTGTCTATAGATCAGGTCAGAGGTCATTTAACTCCAGACTTGCTTGGACATACTCAAAGGTAGCTCTCAAAGGTGGACAAAGGGGCAGCTTATAGATCAGACGAGAGGTCATTTAACTCCAGGTCTGCTTTAGCAACTCCAAGGAAAAAACAGAGATAAGATTACAAAGAAACATCTAAGAGGCAAACCCCCAAGTTCATACATCAGCCAGCAGGCAATAACATCCGCTGCACTGGTTAAACCCATGAATTTACTCTTAGATAGCACATGGAGCAGAAAACATAATGGTAGGGAGAGAAGACAGCATAGGGCACCTAACAAGGGTGAATCCTATACTAATATTCGATGTCACAACAGAACATGAAATAAAAAAGATGTGAAAATGTAATATCGTAGTAAGAAACATCACCAATAGCACAGATCAGATCCTGTGAAAAGTGCTTTGATTGATTGATGCAACACCAGTCATGTACAATAAGCTCAATGGCTGTTACAGTCCAGACTTTCTCCTCCCATCCTATTACATACAACTACTTTTCTATCCACTCCCACGACTGTTCTTACAGTCAAACTGAATCCCTCTAACAGCAGATGCCCAGCAAGGCAACAACAACCTTTACAATTCGTTCTCAGGGATTTTTATAGGAGAAGAGGAAGACACAGAAGTAGATAAACAAATAAATGAATCTCATTAAGATGCTAAGGCGTAAGTGTTCATGCCCATACTGCGAATGGCAGTAGTGCAGCACTGTATGTACCCCGTAGACTTTGAGGCCTGTCAGGTCGATTGTCCCTGACATTTATTTTAGAGTCCTTACGGTGTCTGGGCTTTGTGTCGCCACTGGTAACAAATGGACTCGGATGGGACATTCCAGGCCTCCATGCTTCCTAAATGTCGCTGATCGTCCTACATGGATTTTGATACTGCAATTAATCTCTTCTGAGGCTCGAGGAAGCATGGAGACGCTGTAGGAAGGTGTACCTCTGGAGAAGAGCACTGCTGCTGATATACAAACACAGATAAGACTTTACCGTGTGCTCTTGGTCTTCGAACTGTGCTTTGATCCTTTGAATACGGGGCGGGACATTTAATTCCATTAATCGCAGGCACCAAACCCCTTGAATTCCTTCTGCTGTACGCTGGCAATGCTGAACATGCCATCTCTGTACTATCTGCCCCGTAGAATAAACCTGTTACAAACCGGGTAGTGGCGACGGAGAAATGCTGCAGAGGCGGAGGAATGGTGGCGGAAGGGCGGAGAAACAAACGAACATTGCAAAAACCCAGACCTCAGCGTCGGGCCGAAATACAAAGGAATGAATGGAAACAATGGAGCGGAGCCGTGGAGGTGGGACCCAACGGAGGCGGAGGGTGAATGAACGCGAACCGTCAGATCTGGGAGGAACGGACGGCCATGATTCAATCGCATCATCGCAATCGGGGGTCAGAAGACACGGTTTGCGATTGCAATCGGAGAGGGGCTTGCGATTGAGCGCTGGCCGTTGATCTGACGGGAAGATCGACGGTGGAGAACACAATCGGAGGGAATCAGCGATGGAGCGATGACCGTTGGATCGCGGGAAGATCAACAGTGCAGGTGCAATCGGAGGGCACAGAAAAGAACTTGCGATCGGCGATCGGGAGGAAGGTGCGATTAAACGAGAACCGTTGATCGGGAAGAATGGACGGTCAGGATGAGATCGGAGGGTCAGTGCGATCGGGGGATCGGGAGTTGCGATGACCGTCGGATCAGAAGGGAGATGGACGGCTGCGATGTAATCGGAGGATCTCAATCGGGAGGTGCGCGATGAGTGTTGCGATTGCGATCGGGGGAGCAATGCGATTGAGCGATAGCCATAGGATCGGCGGGGAGACGAACGACTGTGATTTAATCGGAGCGTCGGGAGAAGGACTTGCGATCAGCGATCGGGCAGGAGTGCGATTGAGCGCAGACCGTCCGATCAACCGACAGATCAACGGTTGGGACAATAATCGGAGGGGCAGGTGCGATGGAGCGATGATGCGATTGTGCGATAGCCGTTGGATCGGTGGGACAGATCAATGGTGGGGAAGTGGATCGGAGGACTGCAATCGGGAGTTGCGATAGCCGTTGTATCGCGGGTTGAATGGACGACTGAGATCGAATCGGAAGGTTTCAATCGGGGGGCAGGCCTTACATGTTCCGATTGCGATGGGCGGGGGCCTGCGATTAGCGCTCAGCCGTTCGATCAAAGCAGATCAACGGTGCGGAACGGATCGCGGGACTTAACGTAATAACACAATCGCATCGGGCCTTTTCAATGTTACAAAGGATTTTGCCTCCCGCCGATGCTCTGATTGCGATAAGCACCGGGGACTTAAGCACTTGGTCCCAGCGCGGGGTCACACGTGGGGAAGTGGTTAAGGGTTTCATGTAGCGCTAAGCCCTATAATATGATTGGAAAATTGGGTTTTAAATGCTGTGATGGGTTTGAGGGGTTAAAAGGGAAACGATAGAAGGGAAAGTGGAAGAAAGGCTAAGAAAAGGATAGGGGGGACTCTAAAGGGGATTTTGGGGGAATTTGAGGAGTAAATGGGGAAATAGAAGGGGAGGAAAAGGGGGGATAGAAAGAGGTTAAATGAGGGAAAAATAAAGGGGGAAGGAGGTCTTTGGGCATTTCTTAGTCAACGGAGAGGCTTTAAAAGGGGAACCAGCAAAGGGGATTTAATAAAAGGATAAAAGACACAGAGAGGCTTCAAGGAGGCTATATTTTCAGAGGAAATGCATTCCTTGAAGGCTCAAAAACAATTGAGCCCCCTAGTTGCTTGTCAAAAATTTATAGGGGGGCTAACAACTCCAAAGACTGGTTCCATGTTGCCTTGTCATTTGGTATGCCAATCTACCAAATCACGGGACTCCAACAGTGCTCATCAACTACCTTAATAGCAAATAGCTACGCATCAGGCAGTCCTTCTTCTAGGTTGTTAGGTTCTTCGCCACTTTCGATTCAGGATAAGTGGTTTGGCCTGACATTTTGTCTTCCTCACTTCATGATGATCTCAAAATCATATTCTTGGAATAACAGCAGCCATCGGAAAATATTCCCCCCCAACACAGGCTTATTCACTAGGTACTTCAAAGTTGAGTGATCTGTAAACATCTTGAAGTGCCCTCCTAATAGATAATTCTGGTATTTCTACAGGGCATATACCATGGCCAACCCCTCACACTCAGTAGTAGAGTAGTTGTGCTCCACACTAGAGAGATTTCTACTAGCAAATGCAACTGGATGGTCGATGTCGCCCTCCCCAGGCTACGTAAGGATAACGCCTAGAGAAATTCCTGAAGCATCTACATCAACATGGAAAACCTTCGCCTAGTCAGGAAATATGAGGATAGGTGCAGAAACCATCTTTTCTTTGAGTAGCTCGAAGCTCCTTTGACACTCATCATCCCAAAAAAATGAAACTTCCTTCTTTAGAAACTTCTCCATGGGTGTTGTGATTAGCGCGTACCCTTGAATGAACTTTCTGTAGTAGCTTGTATGTCTAAGGATAGAACGCAATTGTTTCTCAGAGTTAGGAAATGATAGGTTGATGATAACTGTGACCTTCGCGGGGTCCACCATCAGTCTTTATCGACAGACTATGTGGCCTAGCAAGATCCCGAAGGGTACGCAAAAGATGCACTTCTTAATATTCAGGGAAATTTGGTGCTTCCTACAGGCATCTAACATCATGCGCAGGTTCGAGACGTGATTCTTTACCAAACCAAATACAGCCCAATCATTAAAATACACCTCTAAGAACTTGTGGATGAATTCCTTAAATGATGCGACCACTACTCACGAAAAGATGGCAGGGGCATTTTTTAGCCCAAACGACATGACAGTGTACTGGAAGGATCCCCATTCAGTGGAAAATGTAGTTTTGTTGCGATCTTCAGGTGTGATCCTAATCTAATGGTAGCTCAAGAACCCATCATTAAATGAGTACGCTTCCTTCCCTCCCACACTATCAAGAATTTCATCAGAAAATGGTGTAGGGAAAGGATCGTGAATGCAGGCATCGTTCAGTTTGCGCAGGTCAACACAAATTCTTATTTCTCCTTTGGTATTTTTCTCCTGGACCACCATAGGACTTACCCAATTGGACTATTCTACCGATCTGATAATACCTGCGGCTATCATTTTTTCCAGTTCCTCCCTAACTTTCTGCTTCTACTTGGAGTTCAATCGATAAGGGTGCTGCTTAACAAGGTGTGCCTCCAGTTTTAAAGTGATGTGCATGACCCCTAGGTCCCCTGTAATCCCTTTGAGTTCTGAGAATTTCGTAGGAAACAGGTCCTGGTATTCTGTGAGGAGTTCTGCGACCTTCCAAACAGTGTCATCATCCCAATAATCCCCAATTTTAGCGAGCTTAGATTGCTCCTCTGTTCCAATGTTGACTACCCTCAGCTTAAGAGGCTTAGTCACATCAACGTTCTGCAACAGAGGTCAAAAAACTATGTGTTCTCCCCTTGATTCTGGGATAGTGATATTTCGCAGACCTTCATCTCATTCCTCCATCGATAGATTGTGGCAGTTGACAATATCTTGCATCTGCGTATCCCAAGCTGGTGCCCCATAGTCCATACGAGGGCGTGACTCATCAAATACAAGGGCATATATATCCTGCAGGGCTTCGTCGACTGCCTCCATTCCACCTATTAACCTGAACATCCCTGCAAATTCATCCTTCATGGTTTCCTAGTGGCGGGTGCGCTAATGTAGCTCGGCATCTAAGTACCATGCAGTGGGGATTGGCCCCAAGGCATGAATTAACAGGTGGACCCATTTGCCCGTAGTTATTTTGCACCATTCCGCCATCCATGCGAACAAGTGCCTGCGCGGGTCTCCTAGGCCAAGGAAATTCATCATGCATAGGTGAACCGGGGGTTCAAACCGCAGGATCATCATCTCACGGCATTTCTCGAAATCCTAGAACGTCCCCTTATGTATTTCCCACCACCGCGAAGGGGTTGCGTGCATGGCTAGGTTAAGTTCCCATATTCTTCACTCCCTTGGAACTTCATCTTCGAATGTTCACAAAAAATCCTTAATACTACCCGAACCATCAAAGTAGGGCAGTTCTCTTACCTCTGAGGAGATACATCGGAAGCTTTTCATGATCCTAAGGCATCGAAACATAGATACGTCATGTAACTGACTCTGCCAATTTTCTATCTCTCCATCGGAGTCAGAGAGACCTTCATTATCCTTTTCCCAGCAAAGCACACCATCAGCTATAGGATTAATCCAATCCTTGTCCTGGGTGGTGAGTTTATAAATATGATCTACGTCGTCTCCTTCGCGCACTGGTTCTGTATACCGCTCTCCTTCCATAGGGTCTAGAGGGACTATCATTCTCGTGCCCTCATTCTAAAAAATGATGCTCCTTTTCTTTAAATTTTTAATACCTCCCATATCTATTGCCCAATCCAGTCCTAGGAGTGCAGGATAAGGGTTTGCATCTTCCACAATCTGAATTACTTCAAAGTATGTACGCACCTTAACTCTTGCGATATCTACCATAATCTTTGATAGCCTCCCCAATGGTATGATCTTCTATTGGTTATCCATGTGTAGTTGTATAGTAGACCATTCCAGCTTAGGTTCTCCCATTCGCTGTCATGTTTTCTTAGGAAATATGTTTGCATCTGATCCTATATCTAGGATGACCTGATCCATTTCATAGTCGTCGATCTGTGTTGTTAGCCACATCTCTCGCCTAGTACACTTCTGTGCTTATACAGCTTGTGAACATCTCTAACCTTTGTAAGAGGATAAATTTTCTCAATGCAACTGTCTATTAGTGTTTGAATATTTTCTACTGCCTTCTAGTTGCATCACATCTTCATACATTCTTGTAGGAATGGTTTAACTTCATCATCTGCTCTGAGGTTTGCTGGAGCCTTGGAAGTAGATGCCTCATCCTTGACAAATTCCTTGCAGGCTGCGACAAAGTTTTCTTTCTCCTTCTGTATTTCCAAGCTTTCCTGTTTTACGACAACTTTCTGAATAAGGGGTTCAGCCACAGCTTTTTCCTTAGCTCCTCCAGTAGCCATGCCACTTCATGTTATGACATTAATACTTGGTCCTTCATCCTGTGGTTCCACCGTAACCCTTTGTACGTTCTGTGTCTATGTCTTTTGTTTTTCCTACATTTTTGCTATCAAGACTAGAAAATCTTTGATCACATGGTCCAAGTTTCAACAATATTGGAAATACTGTCATGCAGGGTTCAGGCAGTCCCTTGCAAAGTGCCCCATTTCTCCATAGTTGTAATAGATCAATTTCCCTCTTCCTCGACCCGCGCCTCCACCCCTTCCCCCTCCCCTGCCTCTTGCTGGGGATCCTCCTCTACTTGAGGGAGATAGTGGTTAAGAAGGGTCAGCCTGTACCCTGTATAGGTTCCCTCCGTCTATCATCAAGTCATAGGTCTGAAAGTTATGTTCGTCATGTCCCACAGATGAACAGAATCGAAACCATTGTTGCTTTGATTCCAGGACGTATGCACCAAGAAGGGGGCAGTGGTTGGTATCATGTAGTCCAGCAACGTGACAATTAGTGCACCATAACGTCAGACCACTTGGCCCTGCAGCCTCCTTAGGGCGCAATGGGATGGGTCCTCCAGCCTACATGTAGTTCGCTAGTAGCAGGAACTGATCCTTGGTGTGGCTAGAAACCCTACATCGTATGCACCATATGTCTCGGCTAGCTTCTTTCCCTCATTCTTTTTGCAGATTCTAGATTTCCAGGTGCATTGCCTCCATTTGTCCCTGGATCTGTTGCACCCTAAACTAGGCATTGTCTCTTGGCGTAACTTCTAGCTTCATAGAAATCTCCAAGGCTTTCTCTTGTGTCTCAATCGCTTGCTGGCCCATAGGTCCACGCAGGTGAGGTAGCAGCATAGAGATAAACCATTCCTTGTGTTTCTGTCATCATACTGAAATTCCCCATCTCTGATAACCTTCTTTAATCATTGATCCGCGTCCCATATAGACTCAGTGGGTCCCTGCCTAAATTCTTTCAGGATGGTTAATAGTTGCGAGTAGGACTTAGGCTTCCAGAATTTTTGTTTTAACGCTTTCTTAATCTCTTCAATAGATGGATACACATGCTGGCCTACATATCCCATATACCAATTCAACACCCTTTCTTCAAAGGCAAGGGATAATTGTGTTGTCTTTATAGCATCGATAGCCACATTCTGCACAGCCCATATTGATTCTGCTACAAACCAAAATCAATCCATGTCTTCATCTCCTACACCCTTGAAGGTGGGTAGATTCATGTGTGTGGCCATATCTTCTTTTGGTGGAGGCGGAGGTGTGGATGAATTCTTACCCTTATGTTGTCTTGAAGGCAGTGTTGGAGGGCTATTTCCTGCATGCGCAGCCGATTCCCTTAGTGGACTGTAGATGGATCTATCCCCTTCTCGTTTGGTTTGGTAGTACTTTTCGCTCCACGTCATACTCTCACTCTGATAAGAGGTCATTCATTCGGTGTGGCTGCACATAATTCCCTTTTCGCAACGTCATATTTTAATTAACAATGGCAGTCTTCGTGAGGATTTACCCTGGAAACATTTGAAGAACCTCCACTCTATCTCAGAATAGGATACAAATTGATCGACCGCGAATTGTTTTACAAACCCTCCTAGCACGCTATCCACCCAATTATTTACCATACGGGTGATCGTATTGGCAGTCTTCTCTAATAGTTGGATCAATTCTGGTGTCCACTGTGTAACTTGATCGTCCTTCCAACACGTTTGGAATTCTATGAGCCTTGCTAGCCACTCCTACAGCTCGTGTGCAAAGGTTACAAATAAAATTTCATAAAATTCAGTGAAGATGTACTTGTTCTTCCACTTCTCAGCGGTTAGTTTCGTGTTGTGATTCTCCTTTACAAAAAAATCCTAAATATGTCTTTCGAACTAGTCTTCGAGCTCTAATTTCTCAGGTTTCCAATGTTCTCGTGGCATTACCTGATCTCTTCCTCAAAATGCTCCTGGTCCAAGCAAAGGAACCATTTTTTGGCTTGAGGGATCCTGACCCAGGTTCGGAGGTTAAGGTTTGCCAACAAACCCCTATACTACTGGCCCTTTTGGCAATGACCTACTTTCACAGGCCAAGGTCTCACCCGAAGTAGTATGGGAGGGTGCTGGAACCAGGCATCTGCACCCTGGGAGAGAGTAGGTAAATAAGGAAAATATATGCTTAAGGCTTATCGGTTTCGCACAGAATGAGTCTATTCACAAGCCCTTAACAGTATAATCAGTATATAACCATATCAAAGCAACTATTATTAGTAGATCTAATCAGTTCATTCACATCCACGTGTGTATCAACAAATATTATCACAGAACAATATAATCGTGTCTACTTCCAAATCACAGATACATTCGTAGCCTATTAAATATTAAATAAATATCACAAATGCACTTCAGCAGTAAACGAAATCAATCCAAATAACACAAGATACTTCAAACATATTCCGCTTTCATTAGCATCAAGATCCTCTTACAAACCAAAACACAGCCCACACACACAGCCTAGCGGGTGTTACACAACATTTTGTCACTATCCCTGCAATCCCCATCCCGCACATTGGAGGCTCATTTTTGTGACCAAAATAAAGTGTCATGCCTTGTAAATACCATCATTTCATCTCTTTCCATGAGTATAAAATTACTTCTGTTGACCATTTCCTGAATAGACCACCAAAAACACCTTTTTTTTCCTTGGTGCGGGTAGCCTATTATGCCCTCACACCGATAAGGAAGATTAACACTAGGCCCCACATCAGCTGGCGCTCTGTCTCAGTTAGTTTCCCACGGAAATCTGTTTATGGAAATTTTTTTAAAAATAGAGGCGAAGTTTCGATCATAACAACTTCGTGGATGAGTCATAGGGAGTGGTTCAACTGAATAACCACGACCTTCCTCCTTTGGCCTCTTGTTTCCACCTTTTGGGGAAACCTCCCAAGAGATAAGGCCTCCCTTCCACTATAGTAGGGATCTTAACCTTTTCCTCTCCCTCTATAAATATAGCCATCCTCCATTGATGAAGCTAGCTGAACTGAAGATATTATAGCAAAAACGCTGGAGAGATTTATATTCAAGATAGAATGGAAGATTCCTTCATTAAGAGAGCTTATGCTACGACGTCAAGGCTTGGTTGTAACCATTTCTTCTATTAATACATATGCATGACTATTGTTTGGTTCCCATTTGTGTTTAATGTGTTATATTTGATGCAATATGCTTAACCCTCCTTGACTGGTTAGTAGTTTTGAATGAGATTGTTGTTTTGTATGCTTCTCTTGTTTGTTGATCTTTTTGTAGGTATCCAAGCATTGCTACAGAAGGATCATAACCCGCCAAGATAGGATTCGAGAGGCTACCACTACAATAGCCACGACAACAGCGTTGGACTCCAGTAGGTCGATCTACCTCGTCTATTTCATTCATTAATTTGGAACCTACACTCTAGCTTGTCTCTTTGTTACTAGACCCACTCTAGGGCTAAAGGGATCGTCTTTTTCCATAGAGAGGATTTACCTTCATAACAGTGGGGTCCACACATAGTAGGACTGAGGATCTCCATGCACACAACCAACAAGATTCCTTACCCTAACAACCCAAAACAGATCTCAAAAATTTTCACGTAGCATCAATCTTGAATTATGCCCATCTTTAGAGTCAAACTATCCATCTATTTATATCGACATAGCCTACGCTATCCTGTGGTCTGAAAACCATGGTTTGCAGACTCTAGGTCTACCCTTTGACCCATTACAATACATTTTGGGCTTTGACCTGCCCCAAAATCCCTGCGTTAGAATAATTACTATAAAAATATACAAAATTCATAGCTTCGGGAGCCCCGTTCCAATAATGGTTACCTTTGTTGGTCTCCTTTTCAACCTTCAGGGAACTGGTGGAGTGCTAACACTTTCCATACAAACTGGCCCCGTGTGTCTCAGTACTCCAGCGCACCGGTGCTCTACATACAAACCATTCGAGTGCATCTCTGTAATTCAGCACACCGTAACAATGTGTGGTGCACCATTGGTAAAACCGTCGTGTGTGTCTCATAATCAAGCGCACTGAAAAAGGCTTAATTTTAAAAAAAATATCAGTCGTAAAAGCCCTCATTTTTACTTGTTCAGTGCTCTAGAGCTCTCAAGCACCGGTGTGAGTTTTTATTCTCTGAGGCACCCTGTCATTGGTGCTCCCACTGCCCGCATTGCTGCTATCCATCTCTCACTGTGTGGAGTTCAAATTTTCGAAAATGGTGGGAAAATTTTTTTTTTTAGTATGCCTCAGCAAAGATGCCTCCTTTACACGTAAATGTGCAGGTAATATACTTGTTTCTCAATAACTTAACCTTTTAGTGGATTAATTTTTCAAATTCACTTGAAATTTACTGTTAAAAAAAAAAAAAATTATGACCGGTGCATTCAAGTCGTTCGACTCGCACCGTTCGTGGTGCTGCTTGTAAATTGACAGGTCACACCACGAATGGTGTTAATGGAAACTGCACCAGGTTCTGATGTGGTACCGAGAAAATGCGCACTACTATAAAACTAAAATAGTGTCGTGCGTTTCGGTTGCTGGCTACACCGGACATATAAAATTTTTAAAAATAACACGGTGGTGTGGTCTTTTACAGGACCGCGCCGTTAATTATGTATTGCTCTTGGGTGGTGTTTTGACCAAACTAACCACCCTGGGGCAAATAGTTTGGTCAACGCAAAAATTTTCGTCTATGCGGTGCGTGAACTTTTTTCATGCACACTGTGGGCGGTGCATGATAAATAAATACGCACCAGTAGCAGTGCATCACTGTTTTTTTGGGCGCATCAAGTGTTTTTTTTCCATAAAAAATTATATATATATATATATATATATATATATATATATATATATATATATATATATATATATATATATATATATATATATATATATATATATATATATATATATATATATATTTGTAAATACATTTCTCATTTAATTAAAAAATTGTATTTAATATGCGAATCATTTAGCGACATCAATGAATAGAGAAAAGGGAACAACAAGAGCATATGGAGGACTGTTATAACATGATTCAATTGTGAGAGGCACGGGAGAGGGATATAATTTTGTACCCACGCCCTATTACAACACCCACCCAATTTCTCTTAAGGGAGGCAGGCCTCCTCAAGTTCTATGAGGAGGCTACATCCCTGAAGGGGAATAATGGGTTATTGGGACAACTGATATATAGGTGGGATGCCCACCGACAGGATTTCTGGGTCGGTCATGGCCAGTGGTACCAGCCCACTAAGGAGGAAATCTATTTTATTACTGGCCTATCTAGGAGAGGGAAGGATTTTCCCTGGTTCCCAGATTTCCCCGTCGGTTATGCAGTAGGGATCAGTTTGTGTACTCCCAGAGATACATTAGGGAGATGGAAGAGGTGGTGGATGAGGGTGACAGACCTGATCCTTGAGTGTAGATACCCGCGGGGATGAGGTGTAGGGAAGACCTCTGATTCAGGATGGAATTGGGCAACCGACTGTGTCAACTCCTAGTTGATGAGGGAGTGTGCCCTACTATGATCAGAGAGATCCAGGCTGATCGTAGGCTCACATTGATCTGGAGAGACATTACCCACGATATGATGACCATTATGCATCATATTTTTGGAGCTTTCAGACTACTAGCGGTTAGGAGGGATAGGCATCGTGGATATATGCGACCGAGCAACCCCTCATCGGATGATCATGATCACGAGGGGAGTGATCATCATTCTAGTACTCCACCTCCTCCTCCTTCACCTCGCGCCAGAGATGAGCAGCCAGCATCGATTCCTTATCAGTAGGAATCTTCTGAGCAATCTCCACCATCTCAGCAAGTACCTAGTCCTGAGCAGACATGGCCATCAACTAAGCAGGCACCTGATCTTGATCAGGCAAGTCCATTTGAGCAGTCACCATCCACTGAGCAGGTTGCACCATCGATGACTCATCAATATGCACCTGATCCTAAGCAGACTATACCATTTGATCAACAGGCACTTCCTGAGTAGACTACACCATCTTATCAACAAGCACCTCCGAAGCAGGCACGTCATCCATCTGAGTGTGAGGTTGCACCATCGATTGAGTAGACCTCGACTAGTACTAGTTATAGTATTGATCATGTAGTACCACTAGATATTTGACATTTATATGTAGTTCTATTACAGTTGTATATTTTTTACATTATATATATATATATATATATAGTGCATGTATTTTATGTTCATGTTGATGTACTTAATTTACATGTTGGTGTTCGTCATAATGTATATATTGTTAGGTCATGTTAGATATGCTTAGTTAATTATGTGTTTGAAGATAGATGTGTATGTGATGTCAATTATTTGACATGAGACGTATATTTGATGTTTGTGTTGTGATGATGTTATACAATGCTTGTGTTTTGTTAGATGATCATGATCACGATGATTAGATGATGTTAGCAAATTTGAATGTGTATTTTAGAATATGATGTTTGTACAATTGTTATCACGATCATGATGTTTGTTTTTATTATCAAATCATGATATTTATTAAATATTATGTATTGGTAATTGTAAAATTGTGTAATTGTGTGTATCGTGATTGTAATTGTAATTGTATGTAAAATATTTTAAAATTGTAATTGTAATTGTAATTGTATTGTAAAATTGTAATTGTAATTATAATTGTAAGTATTGTCATGATTCAATTTGATTAAAATTGTAATTATATGCATCGTGTTTGTAACTGTAATTTTAATTGTAATTGTATGTAAAATTGTAATTCTAATTGTAATTTATATGTAAAATATTTGCAAAATTGTAAAATTCTAATTCTAATTCTAATTGTATGTAAAATATTTGTAAAATTGTAATTGTAATTGTAATTGTATTGTGAAATGATTGTAATTGTAATTTTAATTGTGTGTATGCAAAATTGCAAAATTGTAACTGTAATTGTAATTGTATGTAAAATATTTGTTAAATTGAAATTGTAATTGTAATTGTAATTGTATTGTGAAATTGTAAAATTGTAATTGTAATTGTATTTATTGTCATGATTCAATTTTATTAAAATTGTAAAATTGTAAATTAATTGTCAATTTTGGACCATAACTACTGTAAGTAAAATGTATATCGTACATATTGTTAAATTACCATAATTGTAAAATTGTACATTTCTAAATTTGTATGAATATAAATAATTCTAAAATAATAAATCTAGAATAATATGAATTTTGTAACATAATAAAGTTTAGAAAATAATGCAAATAAATTCATGTTTAGAATTATCATTATTTTATTATGATCTTGCATACCAAAAATTATAGTATACATTAATACATTTTTTTAAATTTTGAAGATATCATTCACACACATTTAAAGCAATCAAGTAGTTGTATTATTTTAGGAATTGACATTAAAAAAAAATAACTTGATACAGTGCATTGCTTTCGAGATCAACATAATTGCAAATTATTAAGTGAAATGATTTTAACATGAACACAATGCAAACCAATTAATTCAAAATACATATTATAATGTTTAAAAATAAAATAGTCCTAGTTATAAGGTTAGGTCCTCTTCTTTATAAAAACCCATCTTAAATAGTATAAATTATGAAATAACACATGTACCATATCACTCTATGTTCTCATGATCACCCTCATTATCTTCTAGCTCATTTGGCATGATAACACTATTGTTCTCAAAAATATATTTTGATTTAGGGTCATGTCTCAATACAAACCACCAATCCCTATCCAACACATCTGGGTAAAAAAACACCTAGTTGTAGTGTTTGGGGAAAACATAACGCTCCTTAGCTTCATCCCACATCTTTCTAGAGTTGATACATATCAGCCTACTATCGCGACCTTCCTTTACATTATTCCGATCAAAGGTGTCCCACCACTTGCACCTAAAAATAACACATTGGAAAGAAGAGAATTCCACTTCAATGATATCTTGTATCTTTCCATAACCTAACATCCCTCGCACTAGGTTTTGATAATGGTGGCTATATCGAATAGATTGATCGAACTCAACTTCCACTACACGGTATTTTTTCATGTGTCCATCAGCGACATTTTCTATGTGAAAATGGTGTCCATATGCCCACATAGATGGGAACAAATGAACCTATAAAAATTTAAAAAATTGTTTCGGGAAATAACTCCCTAAAGGTTTTTGGGTCGGCAACCTTCACAGATCAGGGGCATACCATTCAAGAAGGACTCACTCAACCTATATTTTACGCTTAAAACTAGATTTAATCAATTGGGGAACTTACCCGAAAGCCCTACGTTTGATGTATATCTCGTAGGGTTAAAACCCCCAACAACTCCTTGCGCTTCGTAACTTGGAAATCAAGAAAGAATTAACACGAAACACTAGTTGCATAGCATATATTGTTCCTAGATGTCAGTATAATTCATGTATAATATCATATAAGCAATACTAAATGTTTAACTAACAATCTTCACACATATATAGACACGTGAATATTCAGGAACAAGATAATACTTCTTATTATAAATGGCATGTACAAGAATAGAAAGTGGAGAGATCACTTGAATCCTTCCACGGCCTTCGAGTAGACCGTCCTCTAGATTTGACCAGCCCTCACCTCCCTAGAATTCTTCCAAGATGTGTGCACATGAGATGTCATATAGGATGATGATCATCTTCAAGGAAACAAGGGTTTCCTGAATATACTTGGGAAGTGCAGGAGGCACGAGAACATCAGACTTGAAATAGGGATCCAACAGAGTATAATATCTATAATTTTTTCTCTCCCTTAGGCTATACACATGAGGGGCTTTTATACTCCCTCAAAGTAGTTTCAGTATTTGGAAACAGTTGGGCCACGGGCTGGGGTGGTTGAATTATGGGAATAACCATCACCCTGCCACGAAAATAAGGAATTTATATATTTTTTAATGATTTAAATGGCATACGCGAAAAAGTATGAACGGACTCACGTATATACGCGAAAAAGTCTAGGCATAACCGCGTATGGGAATTTTAACACTGCTTTTAATGAATTTGTTCAAGTCTGGAGGGAAAGGGTGCCTAGGGCCAAAGAGACAATCATTATTCACATGAGGATGAAAAATGATGCTATAACAAAAATCATAGTGTCATGTGTCTAATAACCCAACAGTTAAAATATTACATTTCAAAGGTGCATTATTAAGTTTAAAATGTACGTAAATATATTATTACTGAGTTGTTGCACCCAATCCCTACATTTAGTGCATCCTCTTTAGCACACAGGTAACAAATGGTTGCACCATATTTCTCTCTGACTTGGTCAGCAACCCAACTGTTGGGGCATATAATTGGCATATTTTCTTTTAAATGATCGGGATAAGGCACACGTCTACCATTCAACCGTCTGAATTCTTTCCTATCACTATCCCATTTCATCATCTTTTGATCAAGAATTCATAAATTTTTCTCAAAATTGAAAGTTATAGGATTGCGTTGAAACCAGGATGGGTACATAGATCTCGTCTTCCTAATTCTGGCATCGTGAATGGTTCGAAAAACCAATGTCGTATGAGCGAGATATTGTGTTCTGATCGATTAAATTCCCAAATCGCTAAATTTTATGATAGGTTTGAATGGGATGCCTGGTCAGCATGAGGGTGCATAGTCAGCAAAAAAAAGGAGTATTCCAAAGAAAATTCTTTTTCTCAGAGCTAGTTAGAGGTTGACAAGTGACATTATGTGATTGGGTTAATTTTTTACGAGTTTTGTTTTGTGGCAAATTGGAGGGTGACACGTGGCCAACCCTGAGGCCGCCACGTGTCCCTTGAACAGTGTGTCAAAATTTTATGGAGGTCGTCGGGTTCGACCCTGCAACCTCACGTGGAGAAACCACCCGCCACAACCATCCACACTACGTTTGAATCTTAACCATCATAGTGAAAAGGTTATATTTCAATGTTAATGAAAATGGTGTGGGGGTTGGGGACCGCTGGTGGCCCCGCAGAGTGGTCACATGATTATTGTAACCAACCGTTACAAAAAATGTTACACCTACAGTTTGAAACTCGTGACATTAAATCCTAACCGTTGAACCTTATCACATTGCAACGGAGCGTCGACGGTTACGGCTACTCTGAAGGTTCGGATGCTACAGCATTTAACTTTGTCAGGTTATCACATGTGGTGGTTGTTAACATTTCTCTGATAGTTATGTAAAATACGACTGAAACACCAGTTCCACCACAACTTACCACAGTTATCGCATGTGGTTCCGCTCCAAAGTTTAATGCGACCATGGGGTTTCGAGGGTTGGCATGTGGCCACCCCCTCCCCTTAACCTTAACCTTTATGGTTTAGACTAGCGGTAAGTTAGAGTGTGCCCCAAATTTGAGGTTTTTAGCCATTTTTAACTACAGTTAAGTGGGTTTCTCCACAATTAGTGGAGGTTTTCTAGGTATTGGGAAAATGACTTGGAGGGTAAATTTTCGCCCAAAGGGAGTGAATGAAGAGTCTATCTAGACTAATTGGAGAATTCTGGAGCCACTGGTGCAAAGAAAATAGCCATTAGAGGCCTGTAAACACATGTATTTGCAATTTTTTGAGCATAATGAAAGAGGGACATGCCATTGGGAGCTGGACCAGCAGATGTAGCCCAGGAGGGGTGAACTACTTCATCATGCTTGTTGTGTAAATGTTATGTGTGGTTATATTTATCTTTTATATATTGTTGTTCAGTGTTATTTTCTCTTATTTTCATGCTTCTAATTCACTAAAATCACTTACAATTCATGGTTAAAATCCTCAATACTTAACCAAACTATGGAGACAAGTATGCACATGTTTTATCACTGAAAAGACACTTAGCACAACAAACTAATACAGTCCTTTCAAATCAGGTTGGTATCATAGCTAGAGTTTATTCTCTGGTGTTGTTTTGTGAAAATATTTCTTTAACGACTTGCAAATTTCAAATGCTTACTAGGCTCAAGCTCAAGAGAGGAGAAGGAAAATTTTTGGAAGCAAGAGGGTCTCAAAGTGAGCCACAACAAAGGAGAGCAAGATTATCGCAATCTCCACCACCTAGTTCACCTCCTAAGGAAGCAGAAGCAACATTAAGCACGCCTCCAGAGGAAGAAGAAATCCATGAAGAAGTGGATCCCAAAGAGGAATAAAGAGTGTTCAGGAATGCATTCCTTGACATGACTGAGATGGTTAGAATCATTTATCAAGAAAGGAATGAGAAACTGGAAGGAGAAGGATCAAAACTTCACAAGGAAGGATAGGGATCATCAGAAGGTCACAATCATGATGATAAGTCAAAGAAGGGAAATGGAGGAAATGGAGGCAGTGGAGATTCACCATCCTTACCCTCATCATCATCATCCTCTACCACATTTTCAGTACATTAGTCACACAAGTCAAAGAACACTGGTAAAATTCATTTTCTAAAACTTGATGTTAAGTTTGAATTGCCAATGTTTAATGATGAAGTGAATGCGGAAAAGCTTGATAATTGGATTAGGAAATTGGAGGTCTATTTGAGAATCCAAAACCTTCAAGATGATGATACCAAAATCCAATTATCTTCATTGAGAATGGAAGGTACAACACTTGTTTGGTGGGAAGCCAAAATAAAGGAGGAGATCAAGAAGCATGGTAAGATAATTCTATCATGGAATGATTTCATTTTTGCAATAAAATGATATTTTTATCCATTAGCTCATATGCAGAAAGCCATAATGAATTGGAAAAACTTTAGACAATTGAAAGGATAGAATGTGCAAGAATACACCCAAGAATTTAGGAGAAGAGCTCTCTTATTAGGGGCATATTTTCAGATCCAAGATACTTTTCTCAATTACATAGGAGGCTTACATAGCTACCTTAAACATACTATCCTCATGTTTAACCCCACAAGTCTAGATGAGGTATGTGTTCAAGTCACACATCTAGAATCTAGAGGGAAAAACATTTATGATGAGGGTAGGAACAAACCTTTTAAGGTGAAAAACAAAGAGAAGACCTCAAAAGGAAAAAGAAAAAAGAATGCATATGTCAAGAAAGAGGGAGAAAAATTGGTTTGTAAACATTGTTCAAAATAAGGCCATAATGAAAAGCAATGTTGGAAATTACATCCTGAAAAGAGGCCCAAGTATTTCAACAAAAAAGGGAAACAGAAAAATGTAGCTACAACTCAACATGATTTATGAGAGGATTCAATTGATGAATCTAAAATTACAGCCATGGGATTGAATAACATGAAGGGGAAAGAAATTGAAACTAAACCCAGTACTAGTACATCAAACTGTCACGTACATGCTCCAAATGAAGAAGAAAGAATTGAATTGTTTCATGTGAGGGTCATATCCAAACATACTAGGATTGACACATTGTTTGACAGTGTGTCACAAGAAAACTTAATCTTTGAGGACTTGGTAAAGAAACTTAATCTTGAGACCATACCATATTCAAAACCATATCCACTTGGTTGGATTTGTAAGGATGCAAATTTACAGATTTCAAAGAAGTGTATATTGCGGTTTGCAATAACTGCACATTTTGTTGACATAGATGAATTAGATGTCGTTCCACTTGACATAACAGGTATTGTGTTGGGGAGTCCTTACTTCTATGACATGATAGCGATCTTCCATTACCATGAGAAAAAATAACATTTATTAAAATATGGAAAGGAGTACATTGTTAGAGCACATTGCAAGAAGACAAATATTGCTATGGTTAATGATGGACAGGTAAAGGGGCTGGTAAATTAAAGTAAGAATTTTGTTCTTCTAATGATTAATCCTAAAACTTATGATAATCATGAATCATTTGAGGGTTGTGATCCTAATTTGAAATCATATTTATATGATGTATTTGATGCACATCATGATATGTTTCAGGAGCCAACAGGATTGCCTCCAAAAAGGGAGATTCAACATGAGATTCATTTGCAGCAAGATTGTCCTCTTCCAAACATCGGCATGTATCGCATGTCTATAATGGAGAATGTTGAAATAAATAGGCAAATCAAGGAGATTGTTGGGTACTGGATTTGTATACTTTTCTCTCCCATTTTCGCCCACCTTTCTATCGCTTTGTATCATTATTATTCTTAAACACACGAGGTAAACCCCTTTCTTTTATATTACATGGGATATTTGATTAATGAAGTAATAGTCAAGGAGGTTTTAACTTTTTCAAACATTAACTTCAATATTTTTACAGATTTGGAAAATGCAGGAAGATTACATTTGTGAGTCGTCGAGCAGCTCCTAATTTCTAGCGTTATCTTCACTTGTTGCTACAGCGCAACAGAAGCATTATTTCAGGCTTTTTCATGGTTTACTTTTTGGCAACTAAGTTGTTGTTGTAATGAATTGTATAATTGTAGATATGTATTTCTTAGAGGAAATATGCAATTTCCTGAACAATTGTATAAAGAGGGCCAGCAGGCTGTGAATCAAGGTTAAGCAGAGAATATACAAATTTTGTAACAGATTTTTTTACAATTAATTGAATGCACAACACTCTGTTGTTTTACCTGTAAACCGTGAGTTTTTCGCAGCCCTGATTAGAGAGTTGGGTCCGCTCTCTGATCAGGAGCTGCATTACATTTCTTTCCATTGATTTCATGTTTTAGTTTAGTTTTGTTATTGTTGTTCTAGTATAATCTTTTAATTGTTGTGAATGCCTTTTTAATTCTGCAATCCATTCAATTGATGTTACAATAGTCTGTGTGTTCATTTATTTAAGCCTATGATTCAATAGTAGGTTGTGTGACTGCTCTTGCATATACTGTGCGCTTTAGTCTTGAAATAACTAACACCCTTGGGTTGATAATTTATGTGGAAAAATGGTTTGAATATTGTTCACATTTGGACACCAACATTTTGGCATCGTTGTCAAGGAAGGCTAACAAGGTGCAAGAACACGATTTGCAATTGATCTAAGGGTTGATCTCTCGTCTTGGGGAGGAAATTTATTTCGCTAATTCAAGTCATAAGTGTAGGGTTCTATGTTTTTTTGTTTCTTTATTGTTTTTTTTTAGAATTAATCTCTCATCTTGGGGAGGGCATATATTACCCTGCTCCAATTCCTTAGCATAGCGTTATGTTTTTCCTTGCTTTGTTTTCTTTTGTAGAGACCGATCTCTCATCTTAGGGAGGGTATTTTTTACCCTTCTCTAATTCCTAGGCATAGTTTTCAATTTTTTTCTTCTTTTTGATTATTTTCTGAAAGGGCCAACTTCTCGTCCTGAGGGGGGTTTCTGATTACCCTACTTCAGGTCCCGAACTTTGATTTTATTCTTTTAAAAAGTTTCTTTTGTTTATTTTATTTTTTTAAACCTACTCTCTCATCCTAGGGAGGAAGCTATTTGTCCTGCTCCGAGTCCTGAGCACTTTTTCTATTTTGATGAATTCTTCTCACCAATTGTATGAAAAAATATCTGAATAAGAGGGGTAGAGGAAGACCCCCATAGAAAGGAAAGGATTTGGGAAGGAAGACGTATATTCAAAAGATTAGCGAGAAGGCTAAATCTGAAGCATCCTTTTGTGTTGTTGTCAAGGTAAGGATTCAGACGAGGTCTGAAGGGCAGTCGGTTGAACAACCAACTCCAGCCACGGTACTAGAATAAATTATTTCGATGGTAGAAGAAACAATAAATAGGGTATCGGTGGAGGATACACCTCTGCTATCAGCAGAAGGGGAAGAAGTAGCAAGAAGAGGGTAAGAAGAACTAAGCAATTTGGAAGTAGAACCTCCAAAATGGTTTTCATCACCAGGAGATCAAGGGAGTGTTGTGAATACTCCCACAATTGAATTAAGAAACTATGATTTGGAAAAGAATTTTTTGAAGGATTTTGCGTCACCGAAGGACTAGCGGAGTGCCGTGAAACCTCCTACAGTTGAATCACCCCAATTACCAGCTGCAGAAACAGTTGAAATCCCAGGTGAGCATTGGAGGATAGTTATGGCACCTGCATGTTCTTCTATTGATTTTCCAATTGGAAAAATTGCGGGTGATGCACCGATGAAGCCTATACCTTCAATGGCTCTGACTAATTTCCATGGGCTTTCTTCTGAAGACCCTGATGCGTTCCTCTTTGAATTTGACATTGTTCGTTGAGGATATAATTATATTTCCAATGCTCAGAAACTAAAAATATTTCCTGCTACCTTGAAAGGGACAGCCCTGAGGTGGTCTATGGGTTTAGGATGAAAAACCATTACCTCATGGGAAGGGATGAAAGAAGCCTTTTTGGAGAAATACCAATATTACTGTAAATCCCATGACATTAAGGAGGAAATATTTAAGTTTGTACAAAAAGAGGATGAGAACATGGAAGACTGTGTGGAACGATTTAAATATATATTGCAAAGATCAGGCCACAGTGACTTTGAAAAAGATATTCTGAAGATTATTCTTCTCCGGACACTTAGGGAATATTCCCTGCAACTTTTGAACATATTATGAAAGGGGTATGTTTCAAAAAAATACATCGACACAATATGTGATTATTGCATTCAGTGTTCATGAGGGGCTGCAAGGAGTGGAGAAGGAATTCGTTCATTGAAGACTTCTGGTGGAGGGGTTACAAAGGCATAAATTGGAAACCTACTAGATAATCTAAGGACTGATATCCTGAGCACATTATATGCCCAGATGGACACACTGCAAGCAAAACAGAAATAGATAGAGTTGGAGAAGACTATGGCTATATTCTGCCCACAGTGTAGAAAGAAGCATCCCTTGAAATAATGTTGATTAAACACAGTGGAAGCCTGCGCGATCTATGAGCGGGCTCATGCGACTAGCTCATGCCCTTCCTTGCCCAGAATAAAGGCAGCTTTTCAAGGGGCAAGTGAAGAAAATGTGGTATACCGGTTGTACTTCATGGGGCCAAAAAGGCCATGGCAACCTCGACCACCAGCTATGAATCCAGGTATGTTTCAGGACCCATCCTAGTATTTTAATAATTTTAATATGGGTCACCAGTTTGCACCATTTTTAGCTATGTGGTCTCAATATCAATATCCCCCCTAGCAACAATGGGTTCCCCAAGCCATTTCGAATCCTTCATGGAATCAGAACTGGCGTGGACCCTCTCCTACTGGTAAGTTTCCTCAATCTATGCCTCAACAACAACTTCATTTGACCTCTAATGTACCTCCTAGTAATCCAACCCTTCGACCCTAGCTTCCTATCTAGCCCAATCCGAATCCTAATAATAAAGGGGTCCAACAAACAGATACTCTTAACCTTCCATCTTATATCATTTCTACCGCAAGGCTCAATGAGATAAACTTAAGATATGGGCGAGTAGTAAATGCCCCTACTTTACCTATTATCATAGAACATATTGACAATGATGTTACAAAACCAGAACAAAGGACAGTTGGAGATAAACCGGACCAAAACATAACAAATCAGACACCTCCCCAATATGTTCTTAATCAGGGTCATTTAATTTCTCCTCCATATCCTGAAAGACTGACCTTGAACAAACAAAACCCTTAGGCAAGGTTTGACTTCCTGGGGTAATTGAATTTTTTTTTTGTCAAAATACCCCTATTACAAGCCATGAGGGACGTACCTATATATGCAAAAACTCTCAAAGATTACTGCTCTAAGAAACCAGGGAAGAAACCTAGGGATCCATTGACTATTCATGTGATGGGTATACTATCCAACATCATGTTAGGAAAGATAATGCCTGTAAAGTATGGAGACCCAGGAAACCCAATTCTAACAATACAAATCAATAGGGTTGAAATCCCAAATGTACAAGTAGATTTGGGAGTTGCCATCAACATTATCACCTCCGAAACAATGAATACATTAGGTCTCAAAAACATTAAGCCAACCCCTACTATCCTGGATATTGGAATATGTGACCATTTCGATGGATTCATGACATTACCCTGTGGATCTCCATGTATTACAGACATGATATTCAGTTGGTGGTCATCCAATGATCCTGGGAAGACCTTGGCTCGCCACTATAGATGCCTACATAGGGTGCCGATCTGGGCATATGATCATATCAAATGGGACGGTTACAAAGAATCGTATTCTCTACCTTCCCACGAAACCCAACCCATATGAAAAAATATTAACTAGTGAGAAACCTCTACCAATAGAAGAGAAATAACCTGAAAATGAAGAAGTTAGACCAATCCTTACTATTGGGCAAGCCCTTCAATTTAAAATAGAAACCGAGGACGATGCTATTAACGCTTTTATTAATGATTCTAGTTCTATTTCCAATTCAACTCATCAAATTTTAGAATCTACTATGAGCTGTGAAACATGGGAAAACATTGAACCAGAAGATGAAATTGAAGACATTCCTGTAACTTCATCCCATGATAGTATTCCAATTGAGATTGAAACAGGGAAAACACTCAATATCAACCCTCATCTGACTAAATCCCAGACAAAACAACTCTTACAAGTCCTTCAAGATCATCAGGAAGCTTTTTCCGGGGATTATACCGACATGAAGGGGATCCTTGCTATGTACTAATCATATTTATATTAAGGAAGATTTCTGCCCTGTAAGACAACCCCAATGGAGAATGAACCCTGCTCTAAAGAACATTGTCAAAGAATAATTACAAAAATTATTTGATGTAGGTTTCATTTACCCCATCTCAGATAGCCAATGGGTATCCCCGCTAGTTATTGTTCCTAAAAAGAATGGCAAGTGGCGGATCTGCGTAGATTACAAGGAGCTAAACAAGGAAAATCAAAAAGACCATTTCCCTTTGCCATTCATTGACCAAGTCCTGGACACCCTGGCTATGAAGAAGTTATTTTCCTTCCTAGACGGATTCAGTGGATATAACTAGATCCAGATAGCCCCGAAAGACCAAGATAAAACAACTTTCACATGCCCATGGGGAACCTTTGCAAACAGGGTCCTCGCATTTGGCCTGTGTAATGCTCATGCTACCTTTCAGAGGAAAATTCTGGGATTTTTTTCTAATTTACTCGATGACAGTGTCGAAATATATATGGATGATTTTAATCCATATGGAAATTCATTTGAAGAGGGATTGGCGAATCTAGAAAAAGTACTCAAAATATGTAAGCAGACCCATGTATCTTTGAGTACAGTCAAATTCCATATGATGAGGGAAGAAGGAATAGTATTGAGACATTTTCTCTCAGCTGCTAGAACTCGAGTTGATCTGGCCAAAGTAGAGGTAATATTACACTTCCCAGTACCAAATAAACCCACACAGGTACGTAGCTTTATTGGTTTTGTTGGTTATTAGAGAAGCTTTATAGAAAATTTTGCTAAAATAACACATCCACTTTTTCAATTGCTAAAAAAATATGCAGAATTCTTGTGGACTAAAGAATGTGAGACAACTTTCACAAAAATTAAGGGCCTGATTTGTAAGGCTCCAATCCTCCGAGGACCTGATTGGGCATTACCATTTCACATACATGCTGATGCTTCTCAAACAGCAATAGGAGTTGTTTTAAGACAGCAGGTAAACAAAACACCGTATGCAATTTATTACGTCAGCAAGAATTTAACTCCTGCTGAACTGAATTACACGGTGACAGAAAAAGAATTCCCAGTTGTCATTTATTCTATCAATAAGTTATGGCACTACATCATTGGGTATCCTACTTTTGTACATATTGATCATGCAACAATCAGGTATTTGATGAATAAACCTATCACTCCTAGTCGTATTACAAGATGGTTGCTATTGCTTCAAGAATTTGATATCACAATAGTAGACAAACCAGGAAAAGATAATGTAGTTGTTGATTTCCTATCTAGAATGGATAAAAATGATGAATGCGCACCTATAGAAGATATTTTTCTTGATGAGCATCCTTTTGCAGTTTCTACTAAACCTCCATGGTATGCAGATATTGCTAACTATCTTGCTACAAGGAAAGTGCCTCATCATTTGTCATATAGGGAACAACGAAAAATTATTCATGAAAGTGCCCGATATTCTTGGATGGTAGGGTACCTTTTTCATACATGATCCGATAAGAAGATCTGGCGCTGTGTCTCTGAGGATGATATTTATGAAGTACTGGAATCTGCCCATGATGGCCCTTGTGGGGGATATTTTGTAGACAAAATAACAGGCCATAAGGTGCTACAAATGGGATATTACTGGCCTTCTATCTTTCGAGATGCGCAAAATTATGTCCGGAGGTGTGATAGTTCCTAGCGTATGGGGCAGCCCGGTCAAGCTGATGAAATTCCTTTACAGGCACAGGTAGTCCTTGAACCTTTTGAGAAATGGGTTATCAAGTTCGTTGGACCCTTCAACCCGCCCTCCTAGCAAAAGGTTCACATTCTGGTCTGTACTGATTACGTGACTAAGTGGGTAGAATCCAAAGTTGTTGCGAAAGAAACAAAGCAGGTGGTCTCAGACTTTCTATTTGAAGAAATTTTTGCTCGTTATGGTATTCCAAGAGAGATTTTTTCAGATGGAGTAGCAAAATTTACATCACACATGATAGAAAAGCTTATGCAGAAATATGGGGTCAAGCACAGGGTGACATCTCCATACCACCCCCAAGCGAATGGACAAGTGGAAAGCACAAACAAGACATTGGAAAATATCTTGACAAAAACTGTGGCATACCATCGTTGGGATTGGGCTTAGAAGCTGCTTGAATCTCTCTGGGTGTACAAAACAACTTGGTCGAACACAACTGGGTTTTCACCATTCGAGTTGGTTTATGGGAAATCCCTTTTGTTTCTAATAGAATTTGAAATCAATACGCTCAGAACAGCTCTTGAAGTTGGTTTGGATCTATCAGATGCCCAGAAACACCGACTGGCCCAGCTCAATGAACTAGATGAAATTCATTCAATGGTTGTCTAGAGGACTACTGCTATTCAGCAACAGAGAGTGAAATGGCATGATAAGTTTATCAAAAACAAGGTGTTTTATAGGGAAGACTGAGCATTACTTTATGACTCTCGTTTTAAGGATTTTAAGGGAAAGCTTTGCACTCACTGGATGGGACCTTACAAGTTGGACGTTGTAGTTGATAATGGAACAGTCGGGCTAGTCACAATAGATGATACACATGCTTCATTCATAGAAAATGGGCATTGCTTGAGATTATACCACTTCCTAGCCTCTAAGGATGCTTTCATCAAACACCTCTCTGAGAAATCTGGTTTGAAGGTTATCAGCGCAGAGAACTCTTCCTCTGCATCCTCGCCCTAATAATAATAATAATAATAATGAATAATGAATAAAGTATTATACTATTTTGTTGTCTTTTTGTAGGAGCTACTACTAAGGAGTAAAAAAAATCAAAAAAATTTCTAAGTATCGGTTGCTGCTACTCATGATGTTGTTACGTGGATGCTTCTACTCTTGTTGTTGTTACTTGGTTGCTTCTACTCTTGTTGTTGTTACTTGGTTGCTTCTATTCACGATGATGTTACTTGGTTGTTGCTACTCATGATGTTGTTACTCAGTTGCTGCCACTCATGATTTTGTTACTTGGTTGCTGCTACTCTTGTTGTTGTTACTCGGTTACTGCTACTCATGATGTTGTTACTCGATTGTTGCTACTCATAATTTTGTTACTCGTTTTCTGCTACTCATGATGATGTTGTTACTCATTTGCTGCTACTCATGGTGTTGTTACTCAGTTACTGCTACTCATGATGTTGTTACTCGGTTACTGCTACTCGATGTTGTTACTCCTTGGTTGGTGCTAGCCATATGTTGTTACTTCGGATGCTGCTACTTGCACTGTTGTTACTCCAGATGCTGCTACTCACACTGCTATTACTGACACTGTTGTTACTCTGAATGCTACTACTCACACTGCTGTTACTCCAAATGTTGTTACTCTGGATGCTGCTACTTGCACTGTTTTTACTCCAGATGCTGCTACTCGCACCGATGTTACTCCAGATGCTATTACTTCGGATGCTGCTACTTGCACTGTTGTTACTCCAGATGTTGTTACTCTTGATGTTGCTACTCACACTGTTGTAACTCCAGATGTTGTTACTCCGGATGCTGCTACTTGTATTACTGTTACTCCATCCGCATCATTATTGTGTCGTCATCCTACCAACCGTCACTTCGTCCAGGTAGGCTTCCAAGTACGCCTCCACGTGAATTTTACTGATTTAATTAAATATCCCATGTGAAGACTTTAATGACGCGGACGGAAACTTTTAAGTTGGGGGGGTGCCGTCATAATTTAATGACGGCATAATGATGATTTTTGTAAGTCATTATTTCAATTCCGTGTGGGGTACACCTTACGATCCTTATCAATACTCTGTATAATCATTAAATGCATATTGGGATCCACAATACATCCTTTCCACTCCATATGAATTAATTACTATTTTATTCACTGCACGAACCATAATTTTTTTTATGATTTTCCTCAGTTTCCAAGAATTACCATCTGTATTTACCGTTACCACCCTTCATTTTCACCATGTTGTTTTTCCGAATTTGGTATCCACCATTCTGTCCAACGTTTTTGTTGTTCCAAAAGTGTTGTTACAGTCCCCATAGTATGGGCGAGCTGGCTGTGCGGCATAAACCTAAAAATATAGTTTCAGTCCACAATAATCCAGAGGTATGGCAAATCTTTGTCAATGCAGGATGGGATACCTACTTCGATATATTGCAGGGGTTTGATAGGGGAATCACAATGGAGTTTGCACTTAATTTGGATGAGAATCACTCGCGGGTCAGAGGACTGGAAGTTCCTGTCACAGAAGAGGTAATTGCAGAATTTAGTGGGCTAAGACAGCAAGGGCAGCAATGGTTTTCTCAGAGAGTTTCTCTCTCGGAGTTTCCCGAATTATTGTTGCAGGCAGGAGAAAGTGTCATTCAATTGGGCAGAGGATATGACCACAAGTCTATGCCGTATCCATGGAATGAAGTCGCAGGTTTTGTAATGAAATACATAACTTGTGAAGCTTGGGCCACAACTCTATTTAAATATCATTTTAAAATTCTAACGCACCTTTGATTTCCACAGGCTCAGGTGCATGCCTTAAACATTACCTTCTTTCTATTAAAATAGTTGCAGAACATGGAACAGTCTACTCGGCGTTCACACCGGACACCGGAAGTGCTCTCCAACTATGGATTGGTGTGTTTACTGGTCATGCATGTAATAGATAGATTTCGAGTCTCCTGGGTGAAACTCTATGGATCCTCAAAAGAAGAGATAGCAACCGTTATTGCTGCTAGAGTAGAAGGACCAGTCTCTCTAGCTAGTTTAGCATAAGAATAAAATTTGGAGGAAATTGATCAAGAGGAACCCAAAGAAATGGAAGTGGAGGTTGTTCAGGAGGAACCCGAAGAAGTGGAAATGGAGGTTGATCAGGAAGAACCTGAAGAAATGAGAGTAGAGGAGATAATTGGCGACACAGTCGAGGCTGCCACACAAGAACAAGCCTTGCTTGAGGAGCCTGTAGATGAAGGAATTATGGATATAGTGCATGAAGTTGAGACCGTCATACAGTTGTCGACTTTTGTCAATGAAGAATAGGGAAGTGGAATGTTAGGCAGAGGGATGGAAAGTGATGTTGTTTTGCAAGAAACAACATCACCTGCCCAAGCAAATATGGATATTGAAACAAGTGGGGGTGTTACATAAGAACCACCCCCAATTCAGCTAGAACAGGGAAACAAGGAAGCAATCCATGAAGAACAAAAAGGTAAAAGAGAAATAACCCGCGAGGTTGATATTGTCCCACAAGAACCAGTATCGACCTCAAAAGAAGAAATAATGCATAAAGGTCAAGAGGACAGAAGGGAAACAGCCCTCGGAATCGAGGTTGTGCCACAAGAGCCAGCATCGACCCTGATTGAAGTAATAATGTATGAAAGTCCGACCCAAGTTGGAAACAAGGATGATGAAGCTATTCCCCACTCTCTGTTCTAGTCCATGATGCCTAGAGGGGTGAGGGGATTCCGCTTACCCCAATGATTAATGGAGGAAATAGTTGTTCCACCGGTGCTTAAGTTTGTCAACCCAAGAAAGGACATGGCCAATATTGGCCCAATAATTATTGAATCTCAGTTGGAGCACTCAGAGGCTTGCAAAAAGATGAGATTCCTATGGAAACACCAGAACACAGAGTGGTCGATGAAATTGCTGACCAGATAGCAGGATTCCCTTAAGTAAATGTAGAGGAAAGTGCAGCCATAAATACCTAACAGAAGAACCAGCTGATAATACTAGCAGAATTTCACCGCCCTCTGAGCCTGTTATAGGCCCAGAAAATGAATTTCTTGTCAAACAAGAATGGATTGAACAGTGTGAGAAGAGAAGGTTACCTCTCAAGAAAAGGTACCAGTTGAAATTCAATGAAACCATGAGATTGAAGAGGGAGGTTCAGGAGTTGAAGAGACAAGTTTCCTGATTGAAAAATAAGGTAAAAGTATACAAATGGAAGGCAGTAAAGCCAAAAATTGAAGTCTCCTCCATAGCTACACAGACTGGTTCGATTGAACAGTTGTTTGAAGGCCAGGAATTTTTCTTGGCCGCTAAGATCCAAAAGTGGCAGTTTGTTGTGAACGGACATAAGAAAGAGACAATATAGGTTCGAGAATAGGCTGTCAAGATCATTACAGGATACATAGACTAGTTAGATAAGTCACGGCTCAAACAAGCTAAACAAAAGGCCAGAATAGAAGAATTGGAAGAACAAGTGCAGCTGCTGCAATCAGATAAGGAGAAGATGTTCTCCCTGGCATAGCAGGTAATGGTCTGCAGACCTCCTTCACATAGCTATGCCTTATTACTTCATGAAAAAAATCTTTTCTTTTTTATTGAAATTATATATAAGGAGATTTGGCACGAGATTGAGTACCCCATTCAATTTCTTTGTATCTTAAAAATTCATGATATCATAGGACAACACTTAATGTGCGAGCTCTACATGCATGGGTACTTCTTGAGGCATGATCAGTCTTTTAACCCTGTAAAGTTCATGGGGGATATTCATTTAATAGATTTTACTTCCTACACCATCAATCAGATTAAATGGAGAAAGGCCTGTGATACGTTTGAGGAAAACCAAGTCATAAGGCCGCTAATGATGAGGAAGGAGCATGGCCAGTCATCAAACATTTATAACAAGAATTTCACCTTTCTACAGATTGAGGGGCATAGAGAACACATGTTAGCAACCCATAAATGGTGTGTTGACCTTTGTGTCAGACAAATTACAATGTTCTGTAAGGAAGCACTGGACAATTGTCAAAGGAGGTGGATGTTGTCATCTTCAGCCATCAGAGAACGAGAACCATTTGGAGCACCTAACTTTGCATGGGATCTATATAGGATGCCACGTTTTGTAGCATGCATTTAGACCTGTGAGGTCTGTTATCACCCTAGTAATTTCTTAGGTCGTGGGATTTTGATTTATATTTAAAGAAAACTAGGGTTAACCACAAACCTACTTTGGAAATTTAGGATCTAGCCCTCCTAAATTTCAGAGAGGGCTCTCTCTTTTAGATTTAACTTTGTTTTGAATTGATATTTTAGGCTAGGTATGATAGGGCACTTGGTTTTTTGTTTGGAAAGTTTGGTGGGAAATAATATTACTTGGAGACAAATTAAAGAGGTATCTACTAATCTATTGGGCTATGGAGTCAAGATGTAGCAAGCAAGACTGAAAGGCAATGCCAAAGGGATGCTAATGTACTCAGGGCAAGGTAGATAGCCCTCATAGATTTGAATAGTTTGATTTGATGGGATGGCTTGCTTTCAGGATAAAGGGAAATGAATGATCATTTGATCCGGAAAAAGGGGAAGGAGGCAGGGGTCAAACGGGACTAGGAGCAATTAAGAATTCCTAAGTTCGGAAATCAGCAGAAAATATTGAAATGATCAAGTAGTTAAGACAGGGCGTTTATTACACTTATCCTAAAATAATATTCCTAATTAATCACTTGGATTGAATACATATATGAAATTGAATGAAACTTCAAAAGAGGAAACAATGACAGTAAGAAATCACTTTACTCATTAGCTTATCGCATGAATCCTGAGTTATGAAGTCCTGTTAGCTGTTGTCCAGTCTCCTGCTATGAAATCAAAACATGAGCCTCCAAAGTACCAGCAAAATTGTCTATAATAATCTCAGCAAATTTATTCCACACTTAATACTTCAAAGAGTGAGGTATTTATACAAATTGTTTTGTACAAAATATCCTAGAAAAATCTAGGAATAACTCTAGGAAAATAAAATATCTTAACGCACTAAGAGGGATAGCTGCTTAACAACTTTGCAAGTTGTCCTTTTATCTTAGAAAAAATAGAACTAGCATTATCTAATCAAAACAGTTTGTTGACTAGGTGTACATGCCTACTGGCATATTTGGAAGATATTTGTTTGTAGATTGCTTGATTGATACTCTTTCACTTTATCCTTTATCGCTTCTTTTCTTCCTGGTACTCTTTTACTCTGTCCATCTATCACTTTGTTGCTAGTAAAATGTAGAATTTACCATAGTAAAAAATAGCTGATTTTTTCTGCTCGGATACACTTTGACCCTATTACTTTTGATACACTTTCAACTATTATTTTTACCTCTTGACAGCTATAATATGAAGTTTTCACTATGGTAAAAAAATTTCCATCATTTCTTTGTCTTGCTTGAATTTTCCTTTTACTCTTTTACTGCTGTAAAGATTCATATCAATAGTAAAAATCCAAAATCAAAGTAAATATTTTTTTACCATCTAATATTTCATCTCTTTGACTTGGGCAGTTAGTTTTAGTATTAACTTGGCCATTTCTTCTTTTTTAGTTTGTTCTTGGAGGATTTATTTTGGTTGAGGATGTTCATTTGGAGGAATCTTTACTATTTCCTCAAAGCAGTGATATCATCATTCTTTTGCTTTATTAAGGCCTGAGCCACCTGTATGTTTGATGGGTCTACTCCTATCTGAAGGACTAGATATTCCAAGGACTTAATCCTTATTTATTTTGCCTGTAAAGAGGCTTTGTATAGCCTCATTTGATCCTACATATTAAAAATGGTGTTTTTCAATTGAATAGTACTCCTAGTCTTATCCACTATTTTTGAATATAGCATTTGAGATGTATGTCTATGAAGTTAAATTTGATCAAGCTCATGGATATTCTCTGAATCAACTTCAAAGTCTATTTTTTTGTAGTCTGAGACTGTCTTTGGCTCTGCAATCTTTGGCTGGAGGTAGGACATGATCATTTTATTAGTAGAATAATCAAATGTTGTTAACAATCTGTCCTTGTTACCTAGATTTTCTTCGAGAAATTTAGAGTAAATTTCTCTTTTGATCTCCTCATTTTTCTCCTTAATTTGTTTGTAATTTTTTTTGATATCTGAATCTTTTCCATCTGTTGTTTTGGAGGAAGAGGGAATTTCAATATTGACATGTTTTTCAATCATCTGATTGTCCTGCTCTTGTGTCGCATCCTGTCCTTTCTAAATTTCTGTCAAAACTTCATCAACTATTACTGTGGCCTCTTGATTTTCTGACTGATCATTATCATTTATTTCTATTGTTTTTTCTTTCTTAGTAGTAGTCATTTTTTCCCTTTTGTTGTAAATAATCCTGAATTTTTTTTCGACAATGGTCTCTGCTGAATAGCCTTCTTCATTCCTGGTCCTTTTTTTTGAACATTCTGACTGTTTGGTAACTATTATAGTCTGTGAATTATCTGTCCTTTGCATTGTTTCTGTATCATCAGTAGCATCTATTAATGTGTTTGGCATCCATTCCATTTTATTGGAAAACTTCTCTATATGTGGTTTTGAATCATGTATAAAAGGTTGAAGCTTGCATTTTACCCTTATAGCACTAAGGTAACCCCAGGGATCATAATTCCATTTAAAACTCTCTTGAAACTAATACTCTGATAATTTTCTAGATATTTCTTTCTCAACTTCCCTATTGTTTACTATGAAAGGGACAATCTAGCTCTTTAACTTAAATTGAGTCTTTTTCTTTGATGCCATGAAGTTTGTAGCATCTGCATTTAAAACCTGTCTCAAATATTCCAATGCAAAAAACCTGATGGTTAAAAATTTAGGTAACTTATATGGGGACAAATTTGTTCTAAATATTCTTAATTCTGTGTGTCTCTGATATAAGTACCAGTCTCCTACTTTGCATTGTTCAGATAGCTATAATATTCTCTTCATTTCTTCACTCACTCTAGGCTGTTCAGACTTGTAAATCAAATTCATGCATGTCATGATGAATAAGTCTAAAAACTGTTTATAACTGAATTCATTTCCTTCTTTTATGAGCAAGGATGTCCAAAATATCACTGATAGAGGCTCGCCCTCTACATCCATCTTTTGCAAGGCAACAGGAAAATGATCATCTTGGAAATATAGAAACAAATGGAATAGATAAGATGAATATCTGAACACTCCCTCAGCAAAAAAATTTGGCCAGTTGGTAATTTATGTTATCAACAATGAATCTAGCAAAATCAAATATCATGGCAGGACGCTGCCCAGGGGATAATGTAGAAAGGAAGCCAAGTATAGATGCATCAATAAATTCATCATTAAAATATCCTAGAATGAAGGATAACATTGAGATCACTTGTCTAGAGGCTTCAGGAAAATCAGAAGTAGAATATGGTGGATTCACCTTAGGAAGGTCTACATATTCAGGCATGAAATTATGAAAGACTGAAATTTTTTTAGCAAAATCCAACTCTAAGTATAACTGGGTTAACTCTTCAATTGACAAGGGCAGTACTCTGGGATCAAGCTTCAACTGAAGCATCTCATTTATGGATTCTGTTGTGATGGAAAACAGAATTTCTATATCTTTGTTTACAATGGATCTTTGATCAGGAACATAATGCATTTGACATAGTCTGACCAAGTCCTGGGCTAGATGGGTAACAGGAACTACATAGTTGGGAAAATTGGATTCCAAAATAGGCATGTCATCTTTTTTTTTATTCAGAAATTTATCATAACACTAGTTATGAATCTCAAGAAAATTGAATTATACCACTGTATCAGCAATCTTGTAATATAAATCAGTCAAAGGAATGTTTTCTTCTGAGGAAACAGGTGGTTGGAGAGGTCTAACAACTTCAGTTGGATCAGCTGTTAAAGCAGGAGTTGGCTTGTTTATCTTTGAGGATTCAGGCTTGGGAAGCTTGGCTTTTACAAGTTTTGAGGCCTTGGGACCCCCAGCTTTGGGTGTAACCTGTTTTTTAGTCATTTTGTTACAACTAAAGCAAGCTTAGACTGCTTGCTATAGTTAATTTGCACAAATAGAGGAAAACTGAGAAATTTGTTAGGAGAGAATTATCTTCAAAGGATTTTATTGCTCAATCTGAGCTTTATCAGGTATAAAACTAGCTTAAGACAGGAAATAGGGTTTCCTGAATAGAAAAACTGTAGAAAGAGGTCTTTAGTCAATCTGTAAGACTTTGAATTTTTTTTGTGCTCGGAATTGGTCTTCAAGAGTTAAAAGATGCTACAAATCGAGGAATTTGATTTTAAAGGGCTTCACAGAGGACTTCAGGTTTCCTGGAAAATTTTGCCAAGGTTTGGTTTGTTTTAAGGCACTTTTAAACCGTTAATTCTCTTTAATTTAGTCTCCTTAGCTCACAGGTTTAGATTTAAAAGTTTTTGCAGGTTAAAAATACTAAGGAATACCTCTTTAGCAGGTTTTTGGTTGTCGAAAGGGCTTTCTGGTAGCTTCGAATTTGAAATGGATCCACTGGTTCAGCAGAAGGCTTCAAGGATCTTTATATGCAGTTGAAGTGGTAAAATTCTTCTTTTGGGTGAGAAATTGGGTAAATAGAGGCTCAGAATCCTTTGAATAGTCAGGGCATATTTTCTTAACAGGCTAGAAGGTGAATGATATATAAAACAATGAAATATTAAGGTTTAAACCGTTAATATTTACCATCGTATATATCATTTATTACAGGTCTTAATCAATGGCGGGAGGTAATTGTGCTTTGAATGTAAAAACAACTAGTGGTTTTCACGTTCGTTTGGGATGGTAAGCGGTTTAAAGCATTTGGAACACGATCGAACTAGAATCAGACACGTAGCATCGGGTGGTTTTGGAAAGCAACTTTTATCGCGTGATTTTCATAAAATTTTGGTCGATCACTTTCGGAGCGCGATATGGAACGCGCACCGTTGGATTTGATCAGATGATGGGAACGGTCGGGATTGTTTTTTGAAGCTGCGGGAAAAGGTAAGTAAGTTTTAAATCAACAGTATAGGTTAAATGTGATATCAGGAAAGAAATATTATTGGGAGTGGTGGGGCATATGGACGGGGTATTGCGTTAATCTAGAACCGTCGGATCAAAAAGGATCTAGTGATCGGACGGATATGGATCAATGCAGAGTCGTCGGGAAAATGAAGGGGAAACGTAATAAATCAAAGGCTCAACGTAATTAAGCCTTGGTTTAAAACAACATATGAAGCATCGGGAAAATTTTATTTATTCAATGACATATTTGTGTTCCGATAACTCTTCCTTCATATTTTTTATTATATAGTTAATTTAAACCAAATAGGCTTATTAACTATAGGGGGGTGGGATATTTACATAGTGCTAGTTCAACCAAAGGGAGTTTATTGTGGTTGTTTTATTAAAACATGTGGGATAATAGACTTTGGCTAAAGTTTATAATAGTGGGTTTTTCAAGGATATTTAGTAATAGGGAATTATATTAATATGACAAGGATTTTTATAGGGAATTAATAAATAAGTTAGAATTAATATGACAAATGGGAAAGTGAATACTCAAAATATACCATTATAACTAAGGAAAGTGAAAATTAAAGGAAAGCTTGATTATCATAATTTTATCACTTTAACTTAGGCTATAATGTTCTTTTGAGGGTTTTAATGCTTTATGAAATGTAGGCAGTTAATCAAATGATGGATTTATGTATCATTAAGTAAAAATGGAGTCTTTACTTATGAAATTGCATGGTGATGAATGTATGAATGGAAGATGATGTAAATTTTGGGATTAACATAGAAATTTAACATTTTCAACTAGCCAGTCATTAAGCCTTGGGTCCAGTCCCAACAAAAGTCAAAGAAATGCTCTGAGCCTCTTTGACTGAAAGTTTAGAATGTCAAATAGCTATAGGGGAGGGGAAATTAGTTATTATAGCCTGGTGAAAGATATTTACAATGATTTTCCTACCTTCTTCTACCTACCCAGTCTTTGATCTAACAATTTTTTCTTCCGTTTGTGCAGGTGCATTTGAGCTAGCAACCTTGAACATTTTATTCTTTTGAAAGCAGTAAAAACTATCTAATTCTACCTTATTTCATCCAAGGACCCAGATTAAACTGTTGGGTTCCTTTTTACTCTATATCTATCTACTGAATTGTCAGGATTAAACTGTCTGAAAACTCTTTATTCTCTATCTAAAACAAGTAAATTGAAACATGACAAGTCAAGATTAAGCAGTTCAACTCATCATGGATTATAGCATTTATTGACACTCTGCCATAATCAGTTGCAAAAAGTAAAAATTAGTGGCATTTATACTAGCACACTTTCATGTTTTATTCATCTTTTTTCTTTGGGGTATCTCATTTTTTCTAAGTCCTTTGATTTTTTTTTAGTACGTTTTACCCTCTTTTTTATTTTCTATTTTTTATTTTTCTTTTATTTTTACAAAATATGGGAAAACAACTTGCAGAAAGCAAAGTATGTACATATTTACAAGACTATCAAAAGTCAATTCCAAATTATGAATCCTATATTTATAGGACACTAACAACGGCTTCACATGGGGATGGCATTTCCTGGTGAAATGTCAAGAACTCTAAGATCAGTAGCCTTGAATTTTTAACCTTGATGATCCTGTAACTGTCTTCTGATTTCTGCAACAACTCATACTTATGATATTTTACTCTTCAAAGCTTAGGGCCTTCACTCTGAGCTTTAGCTTTTGAAAAGAAAAGATCCAATCCAATCTACTCACTTGCAATGAATATTTACAATGATGTAAAAAAGGAAACAATCTGGAACTAGCTGTTAGTTAACTTAGAAGAATAGTAGTGTTTAAGCATCCTACCATTCACTGGTCCTTCTGGAACATCTGTTCCATCCAAAATTCGGATAAAAAATGCATTATTACCTCTGTACCCATAAATTTCATAAGGTCCCTTCCATAAAAAATCAAATTTTCCATGTTTTCCCTTTTCCTCTCTCCTGGAATCCCATTTTAACACTTTATCTCCTATGTAAGAATCATCCTCCTTACTCCTGTTATCAAAAATATTTTTGATCTTATCATGAATTACTTGATATTTTTCATATACTTTCTCTCTTGTCTATTATAAATGAATGGTTTGATTTATTCTCCGTTGAATGTCATTAATCTCAACTTGTGATTCCTGAATAATATTCATTACTGGAACTCCCAATGATGAAGGAAAAACTGCATCCATTCCATAAACTATCTGGTAAGGTGAAGTACCAATTGACTTTTTGGTGGTAAGTCTATCTGCCCATAGGGCATAGACCAGCGTTTTGTTCCAAGTCTTTTTGTTTTCTTGAAGTGATTTTTTGATGATGTTTACCAATATTTTATTAGAGGATTATTCTAAGCCATTACCTTGAGGGTAATAAGAAGTAGAGTGGCCTAGGGTAATGTGATACTTATGGCAAAAGGAAATCATTTTCTTGGATTTAAATGTAGATGCATTATCAGTAATAATTTTCTATGGGCATCCAAATCTAGATAAAAGACTATTTTCAATAAAAGAGATTATGACTGAGTCTGTGGCTTGCCTAGTAGGAATGGCTTCTATCCACTTGGTAAAATATTCTATGGCAGTCAAAATCCATTTATGTTGTCCCGAAGATGGGGGATGAATTTCTCCAATGAAGTCTAAACCCCATTATTGAAAAGGCATCTCAGTAGAAATAGGTTTTAGGGGCAAGAGTAATAATTTCTTTTTCCCTTAAAAAATATGACATTGGTGACAGGAGGTAACATATTTTTTGACATCAGCAAACAATTTTGGCCAGTAAAAACTAGATCTAAGAATTTTATTTGCTGTACTCTTCCAGTATAAGTGGCCTCCACAGTCACCTGCATGAAATTCCTCAAGAATATTGCCAGCTTCTGATTTCAGTAAACAATTAAGTAAAATCCCACTTTGTTCTTTCCAATAAAGCATTTTATCTAAAATACAATATCTCATTACTTTGAGTTTGACAAATCTAGCTTTTGTTCTAGTTAAACCAGGAGGAGCTTGTAAATGTGTGAGTACAAAGATAACATCAGAATACCATGGTGAGTCTAGAAAGACTTCACTGATCAATGGAGTCGCCATCTCTTCTTGGTCATCAATTTGTGCAATGAAATTTATATCTAAGGCATTACAGTTGGATTCAGCCATTAATCTGGCTAACCCTTGTCCTTTTATGAGCTTAGTTGGTTTGATTTCAATATCATACTCAAGGATAGTGGCAATCCACTTTCCTCTTCTACCATATTGTCCATCCTGTGTAAGAATATCTTTGACTACAGAATTTGGAACATAGGAAATAATGTGGGAGTAAAGAATGTACACTCTGAAATATTTTATGGCTTTAACCAAGGCTAAAGCTTGTTTCTCCATAATATTATATCTCAAAAGTGCATCTCTAAGTGTTTTAATGAAAAATTCTATAGGCTATTCAAAACCTTGGTCATTTTTCTGCAAACGAACTGCAGTTATGGTATGTTCAGAGGCAAATGAAAATATAATAAAATATTTTTTGAAGTCTAGGGTAATTTAGACTGGTGTTTTGGTTAAAGCATGTTTTATAGATTCAAAAGATTGTTTTGCTTCAACTGTCCATTTTAATACCGAGTCTTTTTTCAGCATGTTATTAAGTTCCTTTATGATTTCTGCTGGACTAGAAATAAATCTTCTTAAAAAAATTATTTTACCTAAAAATGCTTGTAACTCTTTGATGTTCCTAGGTGGGTGAATGTTTAGTATGGCTTCAATTCTTGCTGGATCTATCCTAATACCTTCCTTGTAAATTATGTGTCCTAATAATTTACCTTCTTCAAGTCCAAAAAGAGTCTTTTTTGGATTTAAGGATATGCCATATTTCCTACATTTAATGAATACTTTTCTCAAGTGATCCAAAAGTTCATTATTAGATTTAGAAAACATAGTAATATCATCTAAGTAAATAACCAAAAATTCATTGATTTCTTTAGCAAAGGCTATATCCATAGCCCTTTGAAAGGTAGCTCCAGCATTCATTAATCCAAAAGGCATTTTCACATACATGAAAGTGCCCCAAGGAGTAGTAAAGGTTGTCTTGGGTTGGTCTTCTTTCTGAACAAGTATCTAGTTATAACCTGAGAAACCATCCAATAAAGAAATTCTTGAAGATCCAACTACTCTCTACAAGATGTGATCTATCTTTGGCAAAGGGTAATTATCTTTCAAAGACACTTTATTGAGATTTCTGAAGTCTACACATAATCTTTTTTCTCCAGTTTTCTTCCTAGTAGGTACTAAGCTAGAAACCCAATCTGAATATCTGATTGGTGCAATTATTTGGGCATCATACATTCGTTTGATTTCTTTCTCTATCAAAGGTAACAAGACAGGATTAATACTTCTTAATTTTTTTCTGAAAGGCTTCTGGTCATCTTTAACATGAATCTTATGTTGAATTATATTTTTGTCACAAGCCTTTAAATCTTCATAACTCCATGCAAATACATCTTGATATTCTTTCAACAGATCAATGTATTTGATTTTTTCTTCTTGTGATAAAGATTTAGACAACTTTATTATTTTAGGATGTAATTTTGTTCCTATATTGTACTCAATATCAAATTTGACTGGTTCCATTTTAGGCTTTTTGGGCACATCAATGGAATCAAAAAAATCTTCTAAAGGAGTTAAACCTTTAGGTAAAAGATTATCTTTCAATTCTAGCATGTCTATTTCTTCTTCAAGTATTTCCTCTATGTCTACTTTTTCTAAGTTATCTAAAACTGATTGAGTAAATACAGTTGGCCTTTTATATTTATGGACATCTACACTATTTATTTCACAATTAAAATCATCATCTACATTACATTCTGAATCTAAACTATCATCAGTGTCTATCTTATAGTTTTGGAATTCTTCCTTGCTGTTCAAAAAATTGAAAATCTGTTCATCTTCAAAGAAAATATGCCAGTATTTAACATTGTCAGGAACAATGGGTCTGTATTTTACTTTAGCAGTATAGCGATGTCTTGGTTGAAAAGGTAAATTACATGTGCTAGCAAAAGTTTCTAGGCAATGTGCTTGCAAATTTTGATTTATGGGAATAATAGCAAACTTAGATTCTAGTAAATCATCAACCAAGTCAATTGTTGCATCTCTATATCTGGCTAATCTAGGATTATGAACAGAATATTTACCATTTATTTTCTTAATAACTAATTTTTAATCACCGATGATTAAAATTCTTTTACCTCCTAATTTTATGATGATTTGGAGGCCTAAGATCAATGCTTCATACTCTGCCATATTGTTGGTGCATTCAAAGTTGAGTCTAAAGGCATGTCCTTCTGAATGACTGGTTTCCATGTTGGTGATCCATACTCCAGCTCCTGCCCCTGTCTTTTTTACTGAGCCATCAAAATCTAAATTCCAAAGGGCTTCATGAAAGATATTATCATTGTTTGGTTCAAGTTTTCTGTTAATAAATTTAGTTTGGATATCATCATTATCATAGTTGCATAAAATGAAAGAGTCAAGGTCAGTTGGGGTTGAATAGATGGGATAATTTATGGACCTTTCTGCATTACTGACCATGTATTTCATTAATGTTTCTCTATATAATTTTTTGGGTTGTCCAAATACTGTGATAGTAGCAAAACTCATGTCTAGTTGTAGAGATCCCTACAACTTAGCTCCCCATGAGCGAGAAAGAAGCATACCATATTTTGGTGGGATGTCAGCTACTAAAATATCCATGATCATACTTTTACCTGGGTATTGAACTAAATTGACACACAAATATTTTACTAATCCAATGCACTTAACTTTAGGGAAATCAAATGAGAACAAGTCTTTATATGGCCTAGTTATTTCTAGATTCAGAGTTTCCATAATATATTTTGGCATTAAGTTGTGGGAAGCTCCTAAGTCTAACATTGCATTGTGTAATATCTGATTGTGAATAGTAAGACTAATATAAAAAGGAGGGATTGCTCCATCAGCATGTGTACCATTCACATCAGGACCAAAAATTTATTCAGGATGATCATCATTTAGATTAATTGAATCCTCACCATCATTCATGTTTAAAGTTTCATTGATTGTTGATTTATACAAGTCATTCTTTACCAATTCTATTAAAGGAATTGGTATTTTTAACTTGGATATTTCTACTTGAATGTTGAATGTTGGTTGAGATTTACTAATCTGCAGAAGTTCATCTTTTGTGATTTTTAACTGAGTGGGTTTTTTCTTGAGGTTCAGCAGTTTTACCTTTAGCTTGAGTTTTTCTTTTATATTCTGTTTGAGTTTCTTGATTTTTGTTGTCTTTAGTTATTTTTTCATGAACAGTTTGAGTGGAAGCAGAGGCTTTGTCAGATCTGAAATTTCCAGCACAAGATTCAAGATTTGATTATTTAGAGTCAACTGGATTCTTCTTTGGATCAGGAACTGTTTTTATTGTTGAATTAGTGGCCTTTGTAGTATTAGCCTTTTGGGCATCTTTAGAGGATTGAGCCACCTCATCAGTGATATCAACAATATTTGGACTAGACTATTTTTTAGGACTGGGTGGGTTTGAATTTTTCTTGTTTTCTCTTGGAAGAATTTGCAAAACTTTTGTTTTATGAGCCTCTACATTCTTTTTGTTTTGATTTTGTTGAGTTGGAGCATTGTTTTTTGTAGAAGACTCGTTTTTTTTCTTGCTCCTAAGGTTTTACTGGTTGTGAATTTAATTTATTGTGAAGTCATAACCTTGCTTATAGTCAAAGGATTCACCAGATTCTACTTTTAACTGTTGAAGTTCAAAGAGTTCTTGATCCTCCTGAGTGAGGAAAATTGTATTTCTTTCATCTATCCCCATCACTATGTTGATGTCTTCCTCATCCTCAACATTGTTTTGAGAACTTTCAGCATAGTTCTCTTGAAAAGGGGGCCTAATGTTTTGATCTGGAGAAGGTTCTTTACCTTTTCCAGGATTGTTGTTTTTTCTATAGTTGGGATTTCTGATTTGGGGTTGGTTATCTCATTGTGGTTTTTTCTCAATGTTGTCTAATCTCTCAACTACTCTTTCTAAAGTTTTGGTAAAAAGATCAGATTTAATATCTAAGTTTGAACTCTCTTCTTTGATTGTGACTCTCCTTTCATTTCTAAGTCTGGCTTTTTTGGCTAGGATATTAATTTCTACACCAACAACATCTAGTTGCATCTGTTCTAATGTTTCAGCATTTCTTTCTCTTAATTGGTATGCCATATCTGGATCAAATCCATCAGGAAATTTAAGAAGTACTAAATAGGGGGTAGGTTTAAGATCAACAGGGATGGCATTATAAACACTGTTATATCTGGTGCAATAATCCTGAACAAACTCATTAGGAGCTCTTTTTAAGGAATCAAACTCAGCTAAAATTTGTAGGGGATTATTTTTCTTTTCCCATTTATTTATGAATGCTCTATGAAATGTAGCTAAATCCACTATACTAGCAGCACCTAAATTTCTAAACCATGTTTTTACTTCTCCAATTAAACTTTGAGCAAACAACCTGATTCGGACATCAGATTCATCTATCTCATAAATTTCACAAAAATCAGTCATTCTGGTGATATGTTGTTGTCCAGTAATTTGTGAAAAATTATCAAATAATGGGATATCCTTTTGGTAATTTTGGGGCATATCATGGAGATTTTGGGGTAAAACTAGAGGGGCATATCGTGCAGCCATGATTTGAAGTTTTCTTGAACTAGGAGGTATAAAAGTGATTATAGGAGCAGTGCTGGATATGACAGCTAATGTGCTAGAAGTTGTATTTGAAGAACTTGGAAAATATGTTGATATATATATGGAACTAGATGGAAAAAATGTTGTGCTTATAAAATTGGTGGATGCAATGGACTAAGTGAATGATGGAAATACTATCCTATTCTGCAAAGGCAACTCAGGAATAAATGGTTTTGTGGATGAAATTACAGTGGCTTGAGGGTATGGTGAAAATATAATCCTAGGCTGCAAAGGCAACTCAGGACTAAAAGGTTCTGTGGGTGAGCTGACAGTGGAGTCTAAAAATGAAGTGGCAGCATACAAAGTTGAATCTGCTGCTGGAAATATTGTTGTGTGTAATTGAGAAACTGGAGGCTTAAAGTGAGATAAAAATTGAGCTAATTTAACAGCTTCATCAACATCTTTAATCCGTGTAACATTAACCCTTTCTACTGGACTTTGAATTTCATATTTGTCTAATTTTATTGATGCTGAAATAATTTTATGTTTCTCATTCACAAAAGAAGTAAAAATAGGATCTATGACAGTTTCCTTTAAATCAGTTTTAGATTTATTTCTAAATAATGAATTTTCAAACTTGAAATCAAACTCAATATTGGTTAAACTCACTAATTCTGTGGGTAAGGAATTAGCTTTTCTCAAGGGCACTTTAGCTTCTAAACTATCACTTTGTTTTTTCTTTTTATTTTTTCCAATCTGTTCTGGGTTATCTACTATTACAGCAGGCTTAGGATCTGGGTTAGACCTGGTATAGTAGGTTTTCCTAGAAGCCGGAATGTCTATTTATGAAACACCCACAACCTTTAAAGTTAATCTTAAAGTATAAAAGATAGATTTAAAAGTCTTCCTCCAAGATTAAATTTAAAACTGGAGAGTGGTTAGTTCCCCAGTATGGTTGCCAGTATGTTATCACCCTAGTAATTTCTTAGGTCATGGGATTTTGATTTATGGTTAAAGAAAACTAGGGGTAACCACACACCTACTTTGGAAATTTAGGATCTAGCCTTCCTAAATTTCAGAGAGGGCTCTCTCTTTTAGATTTAACTTTGTTTTGAATTGATATTAGGCTAGGTATGATAGGGCACTTGGTTTTTTGTTTGGAAAGTTTGGTGGGAAATAATATTACTTTGAGACAAATTAAAGAGGGATATACTAGTCCATTGGGCTATGGAGTCAAGATGTAGAAAGCAAGACTGAAAGGCAAGGCCAAAAGGATGCTAATGTACTCAGGGAAAGGTAGATAACCCTCAGAGATTTGAATAGTTTGATTTGATGGGATGGCTTGCTTTTGGGATAAAGGGTAGTGAAGGATCCTTTGATCCGGAAAAAGGGGAAGGAGGCAGGGGTCAAACGAGACTAGGAGGAATGAAGAATTCCTAAGTCTGGAAATCAGTAGAAAATATTGAAATGATCAAGTAGTTAAGACAGGGATTTTTTTACACTTATCCTGAAATAATACTCCTAATTAATCATTTGGATTGAATACATATATGAAATTGAATGAAACTTCAAAAGAGGATATAATGACAGTAAGAAATCACTTTACTCATTAGCTTATCGCATGAATCCTGAGTTATGAAGTCCTGTTGGCTGTTTTCTAGTCTGCTGCTATGAAATCAACACATAAGCCTCCAAAGTACCAGCAAAATTGTCTATAATAATCTCAACAACTTTATTCCACACTTAATACTTCAAAAAGTGAAGTATTTATACAAATTGTTTAGTACGAAATATCCTAGAAAAATCTAGGAATAACTCTAGGAAAATAAAATATCTTAACACACTAAGAGGGACAGTTTCTTAATAACTTAGCAAGCTGTCCTTTTATCTTAGAAAAAATAGAACTAACATTATCTAATCAAAACAGTTTTTTGACTAGGTGTACATGCTTGCTGGCATATTTGGAAGATATTTGTTTGTAGATTGCTTGATTGATACTCTTTCACTTTATCCTTAACGCTACTTTTCTTCCTGATACTCTTTTACTCTATCCATCTATCACTTTATTGCTAATAAAATGTAGAATTTACCATAGTAAAAACTAGCTGATTGTTTCTGCTCGGATACACTTTGACCCTGTTACTTCTTATACACTTTCAACTGCTATTTTTACCTCTTGACAGCTGTAATATAAAGTTTTCACTGTGGTTAAAAATTGTCCATCATTTCTCTGTCTTGCTTGAATTTTCCTTTTACTCTTTTACTGTTGTAAAGATTCATATCAGCAGTAAAAATCCAAAATCAAAGTAAACTGTTTTTTATTCTTTTCTTCTTAACCTCACTATTTCACCTATACTTTTTCTGCTAATCTGCTCCAATGTTGCTATAAAAAATCTGTGAATTCCTGCCATTGCTAATCACTTGGTATTTTCATAATTTTCAACTTTTGGTAACTTTCATCAGCATTAGTGTCCTTTGAGAAATATGGTTTGATAATAAAAATATGTTTAATTTCATTCTGTAGAAAAAATAAGTTTTCAAAGTACTCCAAGATAACTTTACTAGTTGGGTAACCTTGTGGCAGAGGCTTATTTATTTCTTCTTTGGCATGGGCCCTGATCTTCTTGTCATAATCTGTTTGAACCATTAGCTTTTCATTAAAACCATGAATGTCTAGGAGGCCTGCTTGTCTCAATATTATGTATTTAGCCAAAAACTTTGTTATTGACAAATTCATGGCCTCACACTTTTCTTTCAAATTGTTCATCATATTCCTTTTATTTAGGACCTTTTTTATTTGAAGAATTGTTTCAATCCTGTCTTGTATTTTCAATTCTTCAAGATCTTCTCTGTTCTTGCTGTTTAAAAATGTAATAAGATTCAAAGCTTGAGATGGTTTATTAGCCAGATCTTCCTTTGTTTTCTGAATTTCCACCTATGTTGCTTTAAGTAAATCTCTCTGCTCATATATGATTTGAATTGAAGGACATTCTAGATGTATGCCTTGAATTATGTTTGTCCAAAGATAGTTCTTGATGAATGACACTTGTTCACTGAGATTTACTTGCTGCTGCAAGATCTTTACCTATTCATCAAGTCTTTTTTCTCTTTGTTCATGTCCTTTTGATGTAATCAATGTATTTATGTTTGATGACTCAAGAGTTTGAATGGTATTTTTCAAATTGATTATCTCATTATTTTTTAGGGACATTTCCTCCATGGATTTTACTATATCTGCTACTTCACCTGCTTGATGTACCTGTGTGGTGGATGATTCTGTGGCAAAAGTATCTTTAGATTGCACTGACACTGCAGTTTCCAGTGGCACTTTTGGGGCTAAATGTTCTGCCATTGTGGAAGGGACAGTTGTGTTAACCATAGGAATAACAGTGGGAATAGTTTGCACATCAGCTTCTTTTACTACTTCTTTTTATTTTATAAGGATTTCCATCTGATCTTCTATCTCTTTGACTTGGGCAGTCAATTTTAGTATTAACTTGGCCATTTATTCTTTTTCAGTTTGTTCTTGGAGGATTTCTTTTTCTTGAGGATGTTAATTTGGAGGAAGCTTTAACTATTTCCTCAAAGCAGTGATGTCATCATCCTTTTTCTTTATTAAGGCCTGAGCCACCTGTATGTTTGATGGGTCTACTCCTATCTGAAGGACTAGATCTTCCAAGGACTTAATCCTTATTTCCTTTGCCTGTAAAGAGGCTTTATCTAGCCTCATTTGATCCTACATATTAAAAATGGTGTTTTGCAATTGAATAGTACTCCTGGTCTTATCCACTATTTTTGAATATAACATTTCAGATGTATGTCTATAAAATTCAATTTGATCAAGCTCATGGATATTCTCTGAATCAATTTCAAAGCATGTTTTGCTGTAGTCTGAGACTGTCTTTGGATCTGCAATCTTTGGTTGGAGGTAGGATATGATCATTTTATTAGTATAATAATCAAATGTTGTTAACAATCTGTCCTTGTTACCTGGCTTTTCTTCGAGAAATTTAGAGTAAATTTCTCTTTTGATCTCTTCATTTTTCTCCTTAATTTGTTTGTACCTTTGTTTGATATCTGAATATTTTCCATCTGTTGTTTTGGAGGAAGAGGGAATTTCAATATTGACCTATTTTTCAATCATCTGACTGTCCTGCTCTTGTGTTGCATCTTGTCCTTTTTGAATTTTTGTCAAAACTTCATCAACTATTACTGTGGCCCCTTGATTTGCTGACTGATCATTATCATTTATTTCTATTGTTTTTTCTTTCTCAATAGCAGACATTTTTTCCCTTTTGTTGTAAAGAATCCTGAATTTGTTTTATGCAATGGTCTCTACTGAATAGCCTTCTTCATTCCTGGTCCTTTTGTTTGAACATTCTGACTGTTTGGTAACTATTATAGTCTATGAATTATATGTCCTTTGCACTATTTTTGTATCATCAGTAAGATCTATCAATGTGTTTGGCATCCATTCCATTTGATTGGAAAACTTCTCTATATGTGGTTTTGAGTCATGTATAAAAGGTTGAAGCTTGCATTTTACCCTTATAGCATCGAGGTAACCCTAGGGATCATAATTCCATTTAAAACTCTCTTGAAACTGATACTCTGATAATTGTCTAGATATTTCTTTCTCATCTTCCCTATTTTTTACTATGAAAAGGCCAATCTAGCTCTTTAACTTAAACTGAGTCTTTTTCTTTGATGCCATGAAGTTTATAACATCTGCATTTAAAACCTGTCTCAAATATTCCAATGCAAAAACCCTGATGGTTAAAAAATTAGGTAACTTATATGGGGACAAATTTGTTCCAAATAGTCTTAATTCTGTGTGTCTCTGATATAAGTACCAGTCTCCTACTTTGCATTGTTCAGATAGTTGTAGTATTCTCTTCATTTCTTCACTCACTCTAAGTTGTTCAGACTTGTAAATCAAATTCATGCATGTCCTGATGAATAAGTCTGGAAACTATTTATAACTGAATTCATTTCCTTCTTTTATGAGCAAGGATGTCCAAAATATCACTGATAGATGCTGGCCCTCTAAATCCATATTTTGCAAGGCAATGGGAAAATGCTCAGCTTGGAAAAATAGACACAAATGGAATAGATAAGATGAATATCTGAACACTCCCTCAGCAGGAAATTTGGCCAGTTGGTAATGTATGCTATCAGCAATAAATCTAGAAAAATCAAAAATCATGGTAGGAGGCTTCCCAGGGGATAATGTAGAAAGGAAGCCAAGTATAGATGCATCAGTAAATTCATCATTAAAATATCCTAGAATGAAGGATAGCATTGAGATCACTTGTCTAGAGGCTTCAGGAAAATCAGAAGTAGAATATGGTGGATTCACCTTAGGAAGGTCTACATATTCAGGCATGAAATTCTGAAAGATTGAAAACTTTTTAGAAAAATCCAACTCTAAGTATAACTAGGTTAACTCTTCAATTGACAAGGGCACTACTCTGGGATCAAGCTTCAACTGAAGCATCTCATTTATGGATTCTGCTGTGATGGAAAATAGAATTTCTCTATCTTTGTTTACAATGGCTCTCTGATCAGGAACATAATGCATTTGACATAGTCTGACCAAGTCCTGGGCTGGATGAGTAACAGGAACTACATATTTGGGAAAATTGGATTCCCAAATAGGCATGTCATCTTGATTTTTATTTAGAAATTTATCATAACACCAGTTATGAATCTCAGGAAAATTGAATTCTACCACTGTATCAAAAATCTTGTAATCTAAATCACTCAAAGGAATGTTTTCTTCAGAGGAAGCAGGTGGTTGGAGAGGTCTAACAACTTTAGTTGAATCAGTTGTTAAAGAAGGAATTGGCTTGTTGATCTTTGAGGATTCAGGCTTGGGAATCTTGGCTTTTACAGGTTTTGAGGCCTTGGGACCTCCAACTTTGGGTGTAACATGTTTTTAGTCATTTTGTTACAACTAAAGCAAGCTTAGACTGTTTGCTATAGTTGATTTGCAAAAATAGAGGAAAACTGAGCAATTTGCTGGGAGAGAATTATCTTCAAAGGATTTTATTGCTCAATCTGGGCTTTATCGGGTATAAAACCGGCTTAAGACAAGAAACAGGATTTCCTGAATAGAAAAACTATAGAAAGAGGTCTTTAGTCAATCTGTAAGACTTTGAATTTTTTTTGTGCTTGGAATTGGTCTTCAAGAGTTAAAAGATGCTACAAATCGAGGAATTTGGTTTTAAAAAGCTTCATAGAGGACTTCAGGCTTCTTGGAAAATTTTGCCAGGTTTGGTTTGTTTTCAGGCACTTTTAAACCGTTAATTCTCTTTAATTTAGTCTCCTTAGCTCACAGGTTTAGATTTAAAAGTTTTTAAAGGTTAAAAATATTGAGGAATACCTCTTTAGCAGGTTTTTGGTGGTCGAAAGGGCTTTCTGGTAGCTTCGGCTTTGAAATGGATCCACTGGTTCAGTAGAAGGATTCAAGGATCTTTATATGCAGTTGTAGTGGTAAAATTCTGCTTCTGGGTGAGAAATTGGGTAAACAGAGGCTCAGAATCCTTTGAACAGTCGGGGCGTATTTTCATAACAGACTAGAAGGAAAATGATACATAAAACAATAAAATATTAAGGTTTAAACCGTTAATATTTACCATTGTATATATCATTTATTACAGCTCTTAATCAATGGCAGGAGGTAATTGTGCTTTGAATGCAAAAAAAACTAGTGGTTTTCGCGTTTGTTTGGGATGGTAAGAAATTTAAAGCATTTGGAACGCAATCGAATTAGAATCATACACGTAGCATCGGGTGGTTTTGGAAAACAACTTTTATCACGTGATTTTCATAAAATTTTGGTCGATCACTTTCAGAGCGCGATATGGAACACGCACCGTTGGATTTGATCAGATGATGCGAATGGTCAGGATTGTTTTTTCAAGCTGCAGGAAAAGGTAAATGGGACCGGGATTAGCTATAAGCCATTGGATATGAAAGTTTTAAATCAATGGCATAGGTTAAATGAGATATCGGGAAAGGAATATGAATGGGAGTGGTGGGGCATATGGACGGGGTATCGCGTTAATATGGAACCATCGGATCAAAAAGGATATGGTGATCGGGCGGATATGGATCAATGCGGAGTCGCCGGGAAAATGAAGGGGTAAACGTAATAAATCAAAGGCTCGACGTATTTAAACCTTGGTTTAAAACAATGTATAAAGCATCGGGAAAATTTTATTTATTCAATGACATATTTGTGTTCCGATAACTTTTCCTTCATATTTTTTATTATATAGTTAATTTAAACCAAATAGGCTTATTAACTATATGGGGGTGGGATATTTACATAGTGCTAGTTTATCCAAAGGGATTTTATTGTGGGTGTTTTATTAAAACATGTGGGATAATAGACTTTAGCTAAAGTTTATAATAGTGGGTTTTTCAAGGATATTTAGTAAAAGGGGATTATATTAATATGACAAGGATTTTTATAGGGAATTAATAAATAAGTTTGAGTTAATATGACAAAGGGGAAAGTGAATACTAAAAATATACCATTATAACTAAGGAAAGTGAAAATTAAAGGAAAGCTTGATTATCATAATTTTATCACTTCAACTTAGGCTATAATGTCCTTTTGAGGGTTTTAATGCTTTATGAAATGTAGGCAATTAATCAAATGAGGGATTTATGTATCATTAAGTAAAAATGGAGTCTTTACTTATGAAATTGCATGGTGATGAATGTATGAATGCCAGATGATGTAAATTTTGGGATTAACATAGAAATTTAACATTTTCAACTAGCCAATCATTGAGCCTTGGGTCCGGTCCCAACAAAAGTCAGAGAAATGCTCTGAGCCTCTTTGACTGAAATTTTAGAATGTCAAATAGCTATAGGGGAGGGGAAATTAGTTATTGTAGCCTGGTGAAAGATATTTACAATGATTTTCCAACCTTCTTCTATCTACCCAATCTTTAATCTAACATTTTTTCTTCCGTTTGTGCAGGTGCATTTAAGCTAGAAACCTTGAACATTTTATTCGTTTGAAAGCAGTGAAAACTATCTAATTCTACCTTATTTCATCCAAGGACCTAGATTAAACTGTTGGGTTCCTTTTTACTCTATATCTATCTATTGAATTGTCAGGATTAAACTGTCTGACAACTCTTTATTCTCTATCTAAAACAAGTAAATTGAAACATGACAAGTGAAGATTAAGCAGTTCAACTCATCATGGATTATGGCATTTATTGACACTCTACCATAATCAGCTGCAAAAAGTAAAAAGTAGTGGCATTTAGACTTGCACACTTTCATGTTTTATTCATCTTTTTCTTTGGGGTTTCTCATTTTTTCTAAGTCCTTTGATTTTTCTTTTAGGACTTTTTACCCTCTTTTTTATTTTTTATTTTTTATTTTTCTTTTATTTTTACAAAATATGGGAAAACTACTGGCAAAAAGCAAAGTATGTACATATTTACAAGACTATCAAAAGTAAATTCCAAATTATGAATCCTATATTTATAGGACTCTAACAGGGTCAGATGGATGGGGCTGAGGTTTCAGTTTCCCCTTATTTGGTTGCCAGCCGAGCAATATACTCCTGCATACAACATTTGACCCAGATTGGTGGAAAGATATTATTCTGATGGAAGGTTATAAACCTCCTGGGAAGGAAATAGCCAAAGAATATAATCTCACACAGCTTCATGCCAGTCACAGTCAGTCAAACCCAGATATGAGGAGATGACGAGCTGCATGGGGACAAGCAGATAGACCAGTTGGGGGGAGATGTTGGATACCAAATTTGTATACTTTTCTCTCCCATTTTCGCCCACCTTTCTATCTCTTTGTATTATTATTATTCTTAAACACACGAGGTAAACCCCTTTCTTTTATCTTACATGGGATATTTAATTAATGAATTAATAGTCAAGGAGGTTTTACCTTTTTCAAACATTAACTCTGATATTTTTACATATTTGGAAAAGGTAGTAATATTACAGTTGTGAGTTGACGAGCAGCTCCTAATTTCCAGTGTTATCTTCACTTGCTGCTACAGCACAACAGACTCCATTTCACACCAACTTTATCTCAAGATTTTTCATGGTTTCCTTTTTGGAAACTAAGTTGTTGTTGTAACGAATTGTATAATTGTAGATATGTAGTTATTAGAGGAAATCTGTGATTTCCTGAACATTTGTATAAAGAGGGCCTGAGGGCTGTGAATTGAGGTTAAGCAGAGAATATACAGATTTTGTAACAGATTATTTCAAAATTAATTGAATTAACATCACTCTATTTTTTTATCTGTAAATCGTGAGTTTGCCGCAACCCTGATTAGAGAGTTGGCCCCACTCATATGATTAGGTGTTGCGTTACATTTCTTTCCGTTGATTTCATGTTTTATTTTGGTTTTGTTATTGTTGTTCCAGTATAATCTTTTAATTGCTGTGAATGCCTTTTTTATTCTGCAATCCATTCAATTGTTGTTACAGTAGTCTGTGTGTTCATTGATTTAAGCCTGTGATTCAATAGCAAGTTGTGTGACTGCTCTTGCATATATTATGCATGTTAGTATTGAAATAACTAATGCCCTTGGGTTGATAATTTATGTGGAAAAAGGGTTTGAATATTGTTCACATCTGGACACCAACAGAGATGTTGGACAAAGGGCTCATAAGGCCAAGCACTTCGCCATGTGGTTCACCCGTAGTCTTAATTCTGAAGAAATATGGGACTTGGCGAATGCGTGTAGACTTCAGAGCTTTGAACAAGATAATGGTAAAGAATCAATACCCACTCCCAAGGATAGATGATTTTCTTGATCAATTGAAAGAAGAAATGTAACTCACTAAGTAATATTTACGAAGTGGATATCATCAAGTAAGAATTGCAAAAAGAAATGTATGGAAGACTACATTCAAAACCAAACAAGCACTCTTTATGTAGTTGGTTATGCCATTTGATTTGTGTAATGCACCGACGACTTTCATGCATGTTATGGATAGTGTTTTGTGTCCATTTCTTGATGACTTTGTGATTGTGTATTTATATGACATACTGGTTTTCAGCAAAACAAGAGAAGAACATGTCTTGCATGTGAATAGGGTGCTTGATGTTTTGAGAAAAGAGAAATTGTTTCTTAAGATGTCAAAGTGTGAGTTCGGAAAGACTTCTTTGGTTTATTTGGGACACATTGTAGGAGGAGGTGAATTGAGAATTGATCCCTCTAAAGTGGAATCCATTGTGAATTGGCCCACACCCAAAATAATAACATAGGTAAGAAGTTTTTTAGGTGTAGCTCAGTATTGGAGAAAGTTTATTGCTAACTTTTCTGCCATCACAACTCCTATGCATGCATTGACAAGTGTGAAGAAAGGATTCCAATGAGGAGGCAAACAACAGCAAGCTTTTGAAGCTTTAAAATTCAAGATCAGTTCAGCTCCAGTCATTGCATTACCAAATTTGAGACAACTATTTGAGATACAAACTGATGCTAGTGATTATGCCATGGGCGCAGTTCTTTTGTAGCATGGTAAGCCTATCACTTTTCATTTTGAAACATTCAATGGTGCTGTAACTAATTATCCTACATATGAAAAATAACTGAATGTGTTAGTACAAAGCATCAAGAAGTTGAAACAATAATTGATGGGTAAAGAGACGATTATACATATAGATCACCAACCATTACAATACTTGCAATCACAAACAAAAATGCAGCAATCATGACATTTCAGGTGGATGGGATTTCTTCAACAGTTTCACTTGGTTATAAAGTACAAGAAAGGAATTTTCAATAAAGTTGTTGATATGCTTTCAAGACCAATTATAAGCTCTTCTACTTTACTCAAAAATGATTCTATTGTACATGAGAGTTACATAGAACAACATGCACATGATGTTGATTTTCAAGATGTGTATGCTAGTTTGAGTGAAGGGAATCAAGTTGAAGAAAATTGTTATCACATGCATAAAAATTTGTTGTTTCATTTGGGCAAACTGTGTATACCACAAGGAGAGAGGCTAAGTGTCATGAGAGAAGCTCATTCATCTCTTATTGTTGGACACTTTGGGGTAAGAAAAACAGTGGCTGATCTGGATTTATGCAGGAACGCAACAGAATATAGAAATAACCATAAACATATAGATGTAGCAGAAATAATGCGTCATTTCATTAATATCAGAAATATGGTTATAGAAATAATGGAAATAAAATAGCTAGGGTGTTGATAGCGAATCTCTGAGAAGAGATGTGGTGGATACAGACCTCTGAACTGTGTTACAATGAAGCTTGAGGACCTATTTATTATGGAGAAACAATGGAGAACTCTAAACGTCCAAAAACCTAACCCTAGGAGATGAAGCGCCAAAACTATGGGCCCCATTTGGGTAAATTGGTGTTTCAACTTCCCGGGGACGTAACTTTGGCATAGTATCTCCGTTTGACGCACATGATACATCATTAGAAATATCTATCTGAGGACTAAAAATGTCACCACAAATATCAATTTTGGAACTAAATCATATTAGCTGGAGGAACAATGCCCAAAAAACGTCGTTTAGGGCCTCAAAACAGCTCTGGAAGTTCAAGACTTGAAAAATTGCTAAAAATAGTAAGTTGTGATGTAACTTAAAAACTAAACGAATTGATGGTGGGGGTTCAAGTGGAATAAGTGGGTGGCCACCAATATCCACCTGGATCATTAAGGCCCCAAAACAGCTTCGAGAGTGCAGGACCCGAAAACCTGCTAAAAATAGTAAGTGGTGCTTAATGTGAAAAGTTGCCAGAATTGATGGTGTGGATCCAAATGGATTAGGTGGGTGGCCACCGATATCCCCCTAGATCATTCCTCCCTCCTTAGAAAGCAATGGTCCCCATTGTGTTGAGATCCTCTCTGAGATGAAGCAAATTCTGTTGAACTGGGTATTAGATTTGTTGAAGATGTCATGGACCTGTGGGTAGACATGCTGGATGCGTTTAGTAAACTCGGTTTCTTTATCAGCCTTATACAGTACCTGTGTGTTTTTTGTATGTGTATTTGCAGGAGGTATGGCAACATCATACGGCGGTGTGGTGGGGGTCAGATCAAAGGAGTGCTTGTCCTGACAGCGTAGAGGAACCTCTTTGAGTGAGGAGAAAATTTCCTCGTATCCCTCCATGAATTTGTCCATCTGCTGCAGCCGTGAAGGGGAGCCTTGTTTCGACGTTGAGGCCACAATATTATTCTTTCCCTGTGAGCGAGTTGTAAGGAAAATGAATTTCCTAGTTTGGGAAACAATCTTACTGCATTGTTTTGCAGTAGTCAAAGAGATGACAAGAGGCAATACTACCTCCGGTATCCTGTACAAGTTATTTCCCAAAGTAATAATTACAGTACGAGGCCTAGACTCATACACAGCATGTCGCCTCCACAAGTATGGTTGGCCCAATAATACATCAGTTACATCAAGAGGAGCAACATCACATAATACCTCATCCATGAATGGCTTGATGTTGCACAGAAGGCGGCACTGTTAGCGGATGCGGATATCTCTCCCTGGGTGAAGCCATCTGATGGTATATGGCTACGAGTGTGCTATGGTTGGTAGGCTGAGCCGCTTCACGACCTCTGCTGAAATGAGGTTCTTTTGGCTTCCTCTATTGACAATAAATTGCAGCAGAGAACCCTTCACCCACATTTGCGAATGGAAGAGGCGCTCCCCCTCCTCTGGATCCTCTAGGTCCTCCCTCTGGATCTTGGTGGTGGAAAAAATGGCACTGGGATCTGCATCAATGATATGCTTCCCTTTGTTATTTCCTTTTTCTAGTTCTGACTCGGGATCAGAAAATGCATCTGATTCAGGTGCCTTTAGTTCGGCCACCAATGACTGTTTGGCCCAACATTCATTTGTGCTGTGAGTGGGGTTGTTATGAAATTCACAACACTTCCCTGTGTCCTTATTTTTATTTGTGGTGTTTTTTTGAGTCGCACCACTTTGGCCTTGCCCCTTGTTCTTCGGTTTAGGGGCACCTTTCAGATTCACAGATCCAAAGTCTCGCTTCTTCTGCTTAAATTTCTGCTCGATCTTGGCGGCATAGCGATATGTTGTACCAAGCGATGTAATGTCGAGGAAATCTATTTCCTCCTGAATGTGTTTGTGTAGACAACCGTGGTACTTGAGCACCAAATGTCTCTCTGAATATTTAATACCCAACTTTGTGTGCAGGGTATGGAACAGATTCGTTAGTTCGTGCACCTGGATCAGTGGCGCATCTACAGAGGTATTGTTATTGGCCTCGCATGGTAGATAGTGTGTCGCGTTTTATAAGAGGTTGTTCTATGTGTGTAACAAGCAAGCCTAGTAGTAGAAAGCTTGGTTTGTATATGCCACTATCGGTACCATCAAGGCCATGGGAGAGTTTTTCCATGGAATTTATTGGAGGTCTGCCTATGTCAAGAAAAAAACATGATTATCTTTATGTAGTTGTGGATAGATTCAGTAAAATGTGTATACTTATGCAATGTAAGAAAACCATTACTGTTGAACAAACTGCTGAACTTTATTTTCAACATGTATGGGTTCATTATGGATTGCCTACTTCTTTTGTTAGTGACAGGATTCTAGGTTCATTGGGAATTTTTGGTCCAATCTTTGGAGTATGATTGACACAAAGTTGAAAAAGAGTACTACTTTTCATCTGCAAATTGATGGCCAAACCGAGGGGGTGAACATAATCGTTGTGCATCTATTGAGAGGATATTGCAGCAAACATCCTAAGTTGTGGGATGAGCAATTGCATTACATTCAGCACACTCACAACTGGGCAAAGCACTCTTCTACAAATACATCACATTTTGAAGTGTGCTTTGGGTATTTTCCAAAATCACCATTAGACTTCATCTTTGAGAAGGATGTTGCAATTAATGGGCATAGTGATATTGACAAGGCTCGAAATTGCATTGATCAAATTCACATTATACAGCAACAAGTTCAAGAACAGCTTGAGAAGAGTCAAATTAAATACAAGGAGAGGCATGACAAACATAGAGTTGATCACAAGTTTAAAGAAGTAGATGAGGTATGGTTACACATAAGAAAAGAAAGGATGAAAGGGGAGCATAAAAAGCTCAAACCCATTCACTATGGTCCATTCAAGATCATAAAGCAATTTGGTAATAATGCATTTCAACTTGACTTACATTCATATATGCAAAATGTATTCAGTTGTTAATGTTTAAAACTTACATTTGTATGAGCCACCTTTGATCAATGATCAAGGAAGTGATGTTCAACTACCTTCTATTGAATATTTCTTGCTAGAATTTCTGGATGAGCTCAAGGAAGATACAATTCTTGACAGGTGACAAGAGAATCCAAGAGGGGAAGTGTTGACTACCTTCGAGTTGGGCTCAAAGGAAGTAAGCCAAGCAAGGAAAAGTGGATGGAGGTTGGAAAGGTGAGGGAGTTGTACCCTCATCTATTGAACAGGTAATCAATTCATTTAGGGTCCAAAAGCTTCCCAATGGGGAGGTGTGATAAGGAGTTCATAAATTTTTCTCAAAATTGAAAGTTACAGGATTGTGTTGAAACCAGGATGGGTGCATAGATCTCGTCTTCCTAATTCTGGCATCATGAACAGTTTGAAAAAATGATGTCGTATGAGGGGGATATCGCATTCTAATCGATCTCCCAAATAGTTAAATTTTACGACAGGTTTAACTGGGATGCCCAGTCAGCATGAGGGTGCATAGTCAACAAAAAAAATGAATATTCCTTTTCTCATAGCCAATTAGAGGCTGACAAGTGGCATTATGTGATTGGGTTAAGGTTGTACGAGTTGTGTTTTGTGGCCAATTGGAGGGTGACACGTGGCCATCCCTGAAGCCACCACGTGTCCCCTAAATAATGTGTTAAAATTTTATGGAGGTCATCAGGTTCGACCTCGCAGCCTCCCATGGAGCAACCACCCGCCACAACCATTTGCGATACGTTTGAATCTTAACCATCATAGTGAAAATTTTATATTTCAATGTTAATGAAAAATGGTGCGGGGGTTGGGGACCATCGGCAGTCCCTACCCACCGGCGGCCCCACAGAGTGGTCATGTGATTATTGCAACCAAATGTTACAAAAAATGTTACACCGATAGTTTTAAGCCGATGACATTAAATCCTAATTGTTGAACCTTATCACATTTCAACAGAGCGTCGACGGTTACAGCTACTCCGATTGTTCGAACGTTGCAGCATTTAACTCCGCTAGGTTATCACATGCGGTAGTTTGTTCACATTGCTCCGACAATTATGTAAACTTCGACCCAAACTCTGGTTCTACTACAACTAACCACAGTTATCGCATGCAGTTTCGCTCCAAAGTTTAATGCGACCGCAGGGTTTCGAGAGTTGGCATGTGGCCACCCCCCTTAACCTTAACCTTTACGGTTTATACTGGCGATAAGTTAGAGCACACCCCAAATTTGAGGTTTTTGGCCATTTTTAATTGCAGTTAGGTGGGTTTCTCCACAGTTAGTGGAGGTTTTCTAGGAGTTATTGGGAAAATGACTTGGAGGGTCCATTTTCACCCAAAGGGAGTGAATGAAAATTCTATCTAGACTAATTGGAGCATTATGGAGCCACTGGTGCAGATAAAACAACCATTAGAGGCTTGTAAACACATTTATTTGCAAAATTTTGAGCATAATGAAAGAGGGACATGCCATTGAGAGTTGGACCAGCAGATGTAGCCCAGGAGGGGTGAACTACTTCATCATGCCTTTTGTGTAAATGTTATGTGTGGTTTTATTTCTCTGTTATACACTGTTTTTCAGTGCTATTTTCTCTTATTTTCATGCTTCTAATTCACTAAAATCACTTACAATTCATGGTTAAAATCCTCAATAATTAAGAAAACTATGGAGACAAGTATGCACATGTTTTATCACTTAAAAGACACTTAGTGAAACAAACTAATACAGTCCTTTTAGGTCATATTTTATTCATACAATGCAACCCACAGTTGTGTCACTTAAGAATTGTAAAGAACGAATTTATTGGTTCCTTCAATTTCTGCATTCGCTGATGAAATAAAACTGACATATAGTACATATGAGATCAAAATATACATTTTATCGAGGTTCAACGTGAATATTTACTTTGTTTAAATTTGAAAAATTATAAGTCACTTACTCTTTATTAAGCACCTTTTTCCATTCGTTTGGAGAATCTCCCCTTGTCTTTTCTCTTCATCCCTTTCATCCTCCCAAATCATTGCACCTAGTATGTTTTCGATCTTCTTGATGTACTCACTAGCATAATAGAAAGACTCATACGATATGTACCCCTCTGCCATAGACCCCTCGGATTTTTCCCTTTGTCGAACAAAACCTTTCAATTTCTTCATGTACCTCTCTAAGAAGAACATCCAACGACAAGAAACCACCCCAAATAATTCAACCTCATCTACTAGGTGGATTAGAAGATGAACCTGCAATTCCATGAAACTCGTTGGCAATTCCTTCTCAAACATACAAACAATCTCAACTAACTCTTGACGCCACCTTGGAATGATAGCCATATGAATCTCCTTTGACATGATCCAACATACAAATGCAGATAATTTAGATATGGCATGTCCTAGTTCTTGGGGGAAATCATGTTTCACACACCCACGCACTGTAATGTTCCAAAATTTTCTGACAATAATTTGGAACATTATTTTTTGTTGATTTCACCTAGGAGGAGAATAAATGGGTAAGGAGGCCCATTCATAGTGATAATAATAATAAAATCCCTCACAATATGAATGGGGATCATCATTGGAGCTGTTTTTCACACCCTCATGTGTGAACAGGGTTATCTTCAAGTGGACAAGGTCAAGTTTGACCAAGTCAACAACGCTGGGCCAAGAGGTGGAGCACACTTAGAGAAGCAGCACAGTATGAATGAGGAAAGGGTTATTTGGTGAAGGAAACCCTAAAAGGAGTGGGACCCATGGAGAGGGGCTTTCACTTGTTTAAAAGGAGGGCAAGGCAACCATTGTTTCTCATGCTTGTATTATTCATCTCATTGTCTATTTAGACAATTGAGCATTCTTTGTTGTTTAGCAAGAATTGCCGGGGGAATTCCTGTTTAGGATTCCTTCTCCTTCTTCAGAGGTCTCTTGAGGGATTTTTCTTCATTTTCCTCACATCTAGGCTTGAGGCCAAGCATCTTCCATCAAGACAAAGTTATTTCTGCAGCAGATTAATGTTGTGTTGCTGGGTGTTGCAGTGAGGGTTCACTACACCACCTTCATTAGCTATTTTCATAGGAGGAGTCCCTCTTTCCTTTGATATATCAGATTGGAGGCATTCTAGAGCATATTGCAGACTTTGGCATCAAGGCCAACTCATTTCATAGCCCTACAGTGCAGTTCCATCCAGTGACTGCGTTATTTTGAGAGGAGCCTTTGCAGTGGGGCTCTTGTAGGTTGTTGGAGGGTGAGATCTTTGGTGAAGGGATCAACCTTTCATCCTAAGGATCCATTGGAGGAGGCACTTTCAGTTTGGGTATCATTTAGATCCATCTCCACCCAGTTCTATTTCTGAGTTGCTGCTACCCAGCAACTCCGACATTTTGCAGTTTTTGTATTTTATTGCCAATCCTTCCCGGATTGACATGAGGTAGTCTTTGGGAGTTGATATCTTCACTCTCATTGTTTTATTGGGCCATATATTGATTTATCCATGTATTTTACATATGTAGCATGCAGTTGCTCTATAAAACTGCACTGTCATAGCTTGAGCTCACATGTATAGCAGTAATTCATCATGGTTTATGTACTTATTCTTTGAGGCTGAGCATTGCCTATCTTGAGCACCATTTTTCCTCAAGATATTCTATTTATTTGTTGCCGCTATTATTTAATGAAATGGCTATGGATTTCTCTCATGTTTCTATGAGTTGAGTGTTGCTGCTGCACCATTATTGTGCTTTCTTATTGCTAAAGCTCCAACTTTAGAATATCTTGAGATATTCTCATTGTTGTAGCATTTTCCTGATTTGGAACATTACAGTGGTATCAAAGCATGATCTCTGGCCCAGCCAGTGGATCTCAGCCATCATGCTATCAAGGAGATATAAGTTGAAGACTCCATTTCATGGAGAGAAAAAGGAAGATGAGCTTACAAAGCTTCTTCCAAAATCTGTACTGAGTATTCATGAAGAATTTGATGAGATAATGAGGGAGATTTTTACAGGATCTCCAAGAGGGTTTGAAACTAAGTCAAACTCTAGTTTTTCTTATAGAGAGTGTGTGCATGCAGCTACACCCTATAAGGTATAGTGCAGTCACATGGCCATCTTTGCCATGGGAGGAAAAGAAAAAGGAGGAATGCCGAAGAAACAAACTCTTATAGGTTTCTTGCATGAGTATGAATCTCAAAATCAGAATTTTAGGGATCATATTACTTTTTCGGAGTTTTGAAATATCATGGTAAGGAGGAGAAAGCAGCATGATGAGGATAGATTTCTTCTATCTATCTTTGATGGTTCCCCTACTTGTTCAGCCAGGGCTTGGATAGAAGAATTAGACACCTTTCTGCAGCAGCATCAGATTCCCAAAGATGAATCAATCAGAGTAGCAGCACTGAACTTGGGAGGTAAGGTCTATGCATGGTGGTTATTTGAGTCTTTTACTTTGAAAAATGAAAATACCTCTTCCTATGCAATGTTCATTCGAAATTTGATAAGGAGATTTGGTAGAAGAAATTCTGAAACATATGTGGAGGAAACAAACACATTCAAACAAACAAAACCCTTACATGTGATGGAGGAAACCATAGACTCAAAAAAATTTCAAAGGACCATGAAGAAGGTTGATATATTGCATGATACTTTGTTGGAGGAAAGACCTTCATCTTGTATTTTGGAATAAGGAGGCAGAGAGCTCCCTTTTCCAAAAGAGGATCCAATCACTGGAGGGTTGCCCACTCATGTTGAGGAAGCTAAGGGCAACAACGTTGTCGTTTCTAGAGTTGATCTAGCACCTCATGTAGAGGGAGGAGGAGCTCTTGCTCCAAATAGAGGGATTCTTACATCTTTGCAAGGAAGTCCCCAGGATCTCATTCATGGAGATCCAAGCACAATCAGTGAGCAGTAGGATTGTGTAGCATTGCAGCTGGAAGGAGGAGGAAGGAAGGGAGAGCAGCATTATATGATGAGGAGTCTGCACCCTTATCTATTTCAGAGAGCTAGCGCAAAGAGGAGGCAGACTGTATTGCACTGTGAGAGCAAGGGAAAGGTTTCCCAACCATATGTATAGTCCACTCTTGACATTGATGTCCCACTGCATAGAGGCATTCCACCAAGGAGGCCACCAGATCTATCATTTATGAGATACATTTTATCTTTGGGTTCACCACTCTTGGATTGTGGAGAGGTGAAGAGTTTGGAGGAGAACTTTGGCATGGGGGATGTCGAAGTAGTAGATAGCAGCATGAGGAGAGCTACACATGCCAGATCACTAGCGCTGTCTTTGAGGAGGATTGATCCTTACTGGAGATCTCAGCTCTTAGTTGAGTACTCCAAGGATCTTGGTGCATGCATGACTCTTGATGACCTAGAGGGAGATGACAGATATGTATTGGATGATATGGTCATCTATTCACATAGAAAATTCTTCTTGACTAGAGATTCTAGTCTCAAGGAGAAGTTGTTGCATGCAGCACATGAGGACTTCTCTTCCATGCATTTTGATGCATATCTTGCTTTGGCAGAGGAGTTCCTTTGGGAGGGAATTTAGCAAGACATATTTCATCATATCTGAGATGCATAGCCTAGATGATGATGATGAGGATATCACAACCACCTTCCTACTCATTGAGAGTAAGGGAGCACTTTCAGTTGAGCCATTTCAGCTCAAGTCTACGAGTACATGATGGAGAATGTACAATTTCATCTTATATTTTGTACTTCTTGTCTTTTTATGAGAAGCATATTGTACCAAGGAGGATTATTCCTTCTTGCATATTGTATAATTATGTATTTGAAGCCAATTGTAGCATTGAGGTTGGCTATCTCATTGGTGGTTTGTGGGAGAGGCCACATGATTCTTGGTGTGCACCATTGGCACCAAATTGTACTTTCATATTTCCATCTTGTAAAATTATTGTGGCAGCAAGAAAGTGGTTGGGAGAACACTTTTTATTGTTTGATTTGATGCAGGAAAAGGTTGCACTGCGTTGGTTCCATGGGAGGGACCTTGATCCACTTTCCGGTTGTCATTTGACAACTTGTTCTTATTGTACTATGCTTCCATGTATTACTAATATGTTTATGTTTATGGGGAGCTTTATTTGGAGAGTGGGCTTGAGATTGAGGATGCCCATTGGGAGCATGATTCTCCTTACTATCCATGTTGTACATTTCAGGAGGAACCATGGGCCAACCATGAATGCCACATTACATTTATTTCCTTCTTGTGGGAAAAACCACTTGAAGACTTTGAGGAGGCACTCCATGGATCATAAGGAAATGGAGGAGTTAGCACAATCAACTCTTTTCCCTTTGAAGATGAGGGAAGACTCATCTATGAGCCACTCCATTGATATGATAAAAACATATGGTGAGAGTATTTTTGATTTTCATGATGATTTGTCTATATATATGCATCTATTAACCATATATGTGCAGGGATTTGCTCGAAGAAGGATTATTCTTCCTTCTAGATTTGATGGTCTACATAAGGCCATTATGGATGATCACACCCTAAGAGGATGTGGGGAGGAGACTTCTCATGGAGAAAAAACTTACATTGCACACTATATCATTCACCTTCTCCAGGTTTTGGAAGATATTGGGGTAGCAAGAGGATGGTGGGGAGGCCACCCATCATTTTATTTTTTATGGCAGTGGAGAGTCAAACTGCGTTGCTACACTTGAGGGACCATTTTCCTTCTCCCTTACTTCACATGGAAGCCAACATGATTCTCCTTATGGTTCCCTTGGTTGATATTGCTAGAGCTTCTCTTAGGAGCATGATTGGCAGAGAGACACATTAGGTGAATGTGTCCTTTGAGGGAGAGATTCCTCACACTTTTTGCACTACATGTTCTGAGGGGAACATGGAACATGATATGGTTACCTTAACAACACATTTTTCACTTTATGAGGTGAGCCATATGATGGAGGAGATGCCATATGATGATGACTTCCAACTCATCACATATGGAGATACTTGGGTCAGCATGATTTGCAGCGTTGGAGGAGAGATCCTTGGAGATCTAGTCTTCATCTTGCCACTTAAGAGCAAGTATTTTGCTGCCCAGAATCAACATTTTCTCTACACTTATCATGAGTGGAGAGAGGGACAGCATGGGGTAGGCTACATTGTCTACCATGAGCAAATTTTCATCCCACCTACTTTGTCGGAGCCAAAGGTGGAGGACAGTTTCCAGGAGTTGCCTAGTTGTGAGGTAACTCATTTTGTATGGATGATTGCTTGGGGGATGGAGGATCCACATGAGGAATATGCTCCTCAAACACTTCATAGAATACATGCCTTGAGAGGAGGCTTTCTAGTTCTGTCCTTGCAATTTCTTGAGGACAAGCAACATTTGGGAGGGGAGGACTGTAATGTTCCAAAATTTTCCGATAATAATTTGGAACATTAATTTTTTCTGATTTCACCTAGGAGGAGAATAAATGGGTAAGGAGGCCCATGCATAGTGATAATCACAATAAAATACCTCATAATATGAATGGGGATCATCATTGGAGCTGGTTTTCACACCCTCATGTGTGAACAGGGTTATTTGCAAGTGGACAAGGTCAAGTTTGACCAAGTCAACAACACTGGGCCAAAAGGTGGAGCACACTTAGAGAAGCAGCGCAGTATGAATGAGGAAAGGGTTATTTGGTGAAGGAAACCCTAAAAGGAGTGGGACCCATGGAGAGGGGCTTTCACTTGTTTAAAAGGAGGGCAAGGCAACCATTTTTTCTCATGCTTGTATTACTCATCTCATTGTCTATTCAGACAATTGAGAATTCTTTGTTGTTTAGCAAGAATTTTCAGAGGAATTCCTGTTTAGGATTACTTATCCTTCTTCAGAGGTCTCTTGAGGGATTGTTCTTCATTTTCCTCACATCCAGGCTTGAGGCCAAGCATCCTCCATCAAGACAGCGTTATTTCCACAGCAGATTAATGTTGTGTTGCTGGGTGTTGTAGTGAGGGTTCACTACACCACCTTCATCAGCTATTTTCAGAGGAGGAGTCCCTCTTTCCTTTGAGATATCAGATTGGAGGAATTCTAGAGCATATTTCAGACTTTGGCATCAAGGCTAACTCATTTCCTAGCCCTACAGCGCAGTTCCATCCAGTGACTGCATTATTTTGAGAGGAGCATTTACAGTGGGGCTCTTGCAGATTGTTGGAGGGTGAGATATTTGGTGAAGGGATCAGCCTTTCATCCTAAAGATCCATTAGAGGAGGCACTTTCAGTTTGGGTATCATTTAGAGCCATCTCCATCCAGTTCTATTTCTGAGTTGTTGCTGCTACCCAGCAACTCCGACATTTTGCAGTTTTTGTATTTTATTTCCAATCCTTCCTGGATTAACATGAGGTAGTCTTTGGGAGTTGATATCTTCACTCTCATCGTTGTATTGGGCCATATATTGATTTATCCATGTATTTGACATATGTAGCATGCATTTTCTCTATAAAAATGTGCTATCATAGCTTCAGCTCACATGTATAGCAGTATTTCATCATGGTTTATGTACCTGTTCTTTGAGGCTGAGCATTGCCTATATTGAGCACCCTTTTTCCTCAAGATCTTGTATTCATTTGTTTCTGCTATTATTTAATGAAATGGCTTTGGATTTCTCTCATATTTCTATGATTTGAGTGTTGCTGCTGGACCATTATTGTGCTTGCTTATTTCTGAAGCTCCAAGTTTAGAATATCTTGAGATATTCTCATTGTTGTAGCATTTTCCTGATTTGGAACATTACACGCACAAACAAAGGATAATGACACTGCAAAGTTATAAACACATGCAATAATATACAAAATTAGTTATGTTTTATGATCCCTACATGGGATAAAATTTATTAATATAACAAATAATAAAATCGTGCTTTTGAAATTTTATGTTCTCTTAGAAGATTCAAATGGTCATGTGATTTCAACCCCAACAAATGGTCTTCCATAGTGAAGCAGCGATGTAGTAAAGAACCATATGGGACATCACCTTCTTTGAAATACCAATAAGAGGGACCAGGCTCTGATCCTGTACTTTCTAATCGTCTTGGGAAATGTTTCTTTTTAGTTTTTGAAGTAATAAGATCTTTCCTAACAGCAAATGTGTCACTTTATTTCGATGATATGTGCTTCCATAAAGAAGATGAAAAAAAATTAATATATACATGGGATCTAATAAGTGGGTAATATTAAGATGCTCCCAATATGGGAGGTTATAAGAGATAGATTTCCTTTTCATCCCAATGGGAAATTTCTCAACATAGGTGTTGAATAATTCTAATAAATCGAACATAGGCTCCCCATTTAAATCAAACATTTCTATTAACTCCTTCTCCTTCTCTCTTTCATATGCTCTAAGCCATTCAGCTGGTGTCGTTATTGCAGCCTTTGTGTTCTCTCTCGTTTACCATTGAAATTGGGTGTTACTATTTTGTAAGGGTGTTCTTCTGGGAGGAATACCTTGGAGCAATCATACACTGGCTTTCGTAGGTCGTTGGAACATATAGCTTTCATATAATATCCACAAAACTTACATCCATAATACCCATTTGTTACAAGACCTGCGAAAATATTGTATACAATATGCATGGCACGTTAAAGAATATCATGAAGATCAAAACAATTACAATGAATTAAATAATTAATACGCGAAAGAATATTTTTACATATATAAACAAATCAATAAACATATAATTTACCATAGCAAACTCCTAAGCCTGGATAATCATGTTTCGTGTAAGCACATATTCCATACAACATAAAACTCCTCTTTGTTGTGATGGGTCTTGATACATCGTATACATTTATCCTGTCCCATAATTCATTCAATTCATCTACTAGTGGTTGTAAGTAGACATCCAAATTCTTCACTTGTATTCTACCAGGGACTATGAGAGCCAACATAAGATGCTAATTCTTCACAGAAAACCATGGGGGGGTATTTTTATTTATCACTATTACAGGCCAAAGATAATAGTTGGTGTTCTGGAGGGAATATGGGTTGATGCCATCCATGGCTATGCTGAGTCATAGACTTCGTACTTCATCCTTGAATTTTTCAGGTCATGTATCCTCTATATGCTTCATTGCTATTGAATCTATTGGGATTCACATAACTCCCATCTCACTTTTGTGTGAGGCATGTCATCCTTGCAACATAGCTAATTCTTTGCAATGAAAGAGCCTTTGAATCCTTAGGATTATAGGCATGTGCCTCAATATCTTAAAAAGAGGACCACGTGATTTACCCTTATTTTTTTATTTATCATGCATGCCATGCCCACATTTTGGACATATCACTTTTTCTGCATATTCTGGCGCTCTATATAGAATACAATCATTTGGACATGCATGATATGATATGTACTCAACACCCAACATTTTCAACAATTTATCTGCCTCTTCACAGCTACCGGGCAAGACATTATCACTCAGAAGAACCTTATCTTTGAATAACCTGTAGTTGGTCATGGAAAATATTAAATGCACATTAATGTCGATAATTATTAACGTTCATAAAATTGACCATATGTAATGTTGATTGTGTGACAATATTTCTGAAAATATAAGGGACTTAATGGTCAATTACCTCAAAATTTCTGAGAAACATGCATTCGACAAGCCAAACTTTGCTTTCAAGTTCTACAGTAACATCATTGTCCCCAACAAGGTAGAAATTAACTAACTGCCAGGTCCAAAGAGAGGGGTGGTGGAAAAAAATTTAAGGCTTTCAAAAAAGGTATTAGTGATATGAGCATCATCCCCTAGGTGATCATCCTTATGGAATGCATCTAACAACGTTGTCTCCATGGCAGTTGTATCCCTGAAGTAATCATCCATACCAACCTCTATTTGATTGCCTCCATTGCTAGCTTGTGAAGAACTATTATAGTTTTAGTCATTCCTAATTGGTGAATCTGGACGTAGTAAGAATTGAATAGGTGGTTGATTCAACCATTCTTGGTATTGTTCATCTCCGAGTTTTTCTCTTAATTCAGCCTTCTCTCGATTTGACATTATTGTGGGGTGCAACAGAAGATGGTAGGTAGGTCAGTCATCATCACTAGAACCCTAATAATTTTAAAAATTATATTTGAACATGATTAGTGCAAAATCGGTGATATCAATTAGTAAGCATGTCCATGCATTATTAATTGGTTTGACGTTGAAATAATTACATTATACCAAACAATTATTATTACCATCATTGTCCCAGGATTGTGGCCAGGAGATGTATGTTACAATTGGCGGGGTGAAGAGGTTGTCCATTTTCATCTACCAACTGTGCCTTGTGGTATGCTGCTCCTGATAAGAGCTTCTGACGTTTTGGAATTGTTTGAATATTTTGTGCATCTCAACTCGATTCTAAATCTGCATGAACCTGCAAATTTGTATACATTAATTTTATTCAGCTGATTAACATGGATAAAAAAAAATCAATTATATAACGAAAATATAAATAAAATATGAAGTAATTACGTCTGGAGATGGATAGGGAGAACTTCGCGATGGAATTTGAGAAATATTATGGAACGAGATGGATTTTGAAGAATTTTCCATTTGATATAATTATGAGATTTTCTCCTTGCATTTGAGAAAAATTAACAATAAATTTTTGTGTACATACCTAAAAGTAATTTCGGTGCCTTAAAAAAGGACTTATTGTTATCGGTGCTAATGTATTGTTAACCACACCGGTGCAATTTTATTAACAAATGCACCAGTGTTGTTAGTTAACAAACGCACCAAATATCGGGAAAAAAAAGTGCAACTTTTTTTTTTTGAAGTGAAAAAAAAGCGGTAAATTGAAAAATGAAAGGAAAATGATTTTTCAGAAATCTAATTTCATAAAAAATTTCTTTAAACAATAAAAGCTATTCATTATTTCATTTTGCAAAATTTTTCAAGGAGGGATTTGCATGAGAGACATACTTGGAGCAAGAGAGCACGGGAGCATTGTGGAGCAGAAAAATACTTTCAAACAGTAGCACTATTTAGAGAATCAGAATTTGAAACATCTGGTGATTTACACAAAAACCCTGTAGTATAGTAAAATTGTTAAATTTTACCGTAATAATTGTTTTTTTTATAGTATCTATTAGAATTAATACATGCATTAAAATTTTTAAATTTTACTATGCATTTTACTAATAAAACCATTTACAATCTCTATTCCTATTTACATTTAATTAAAATTCAAAAAAAAAAAAATGCATTCTTACGTTAAACCATTGCTTCTTCTTGTTTATGTGACTTCACAATTAGGGCTTTTCCTTTTAAATTTATAGGATTTGTATTACTATATATAGGCATATGATATTTAATCTGTGGGACCACTTGTAGAGTCGGATCCCAATCCATGTCGGCCCTTGCACAATTTTTTTAAAACATCTTTTTTTTAATTGGAGCGCACTGTTTAAAATAATGAACCAGTGCGCGATTGTAGTATAGCACACCGGGCGCGTGCTGACAAATTTTTTTTTTTATTAAATTATGTTTATGTTAATCGTTGCTCCGGTATTCATATAATGCACTGGGTCTCCTTGTTGACAAAGATCATCGTACAATGTTTATACTGTATTGGCAGCGCATTTATAAGAACCTACCACACCATGTTCAATGTGTAAGTTGCGAAAGACGCATCGTTTTCTTGATTTTTTTTTTAACCTGAAAAGTATGTGATTTATTTATAAAATATATTAATTAATGGTACATGTTTCATATTGATAAAAAAATGGCTGACAAGAGTTCAAGTAACAAAAATACGGATAGCACATCCAAAAAATAAAAAAGGCAAGTTCTTCATTCTAGTGGATTTTCCGGTCTAATTTCTCTAAAATCCGACAAGAATTCAATGAAATCACAAGTTTGATAGTTAAAACTTGCATAATCAAAATACCCTAGGGGTTTTCCAGGGTGTTGAATCCATATATACAATCATAAAACCAGTTTAAATAACACAAATCAAGATTTCACTTCAAATATTTTTGCTGGATTCTGGCACCGGAAACTCCAAAAAGTCACACTAAAGACAACTCCATTCTTTAGTGTGTATCACGCAGATCAAAAAAAATGATGAAGCTTGATAATATTATTCCATATCTAAGACCAGAAGAGTGTAAAATCTTGATGGAAAAATTGCAGAAGGATGAATCAGGTGAATGAAAAAACACTATCGATCCAACATGAGTTTCTTTTTTGAATTTTCATTAATAATATACTTATAAATATTAGATAACATGTTTTGAACAATCTATTAATTTATATATGTTTAATGTTTTACAGGGACCAGCAGTGAAGAAAAGGAATATTGTTCTAGGAAAAGAAAAAAATAGAACATGCAAATGAACATGAATTGCTCCTTATCTCATCTGGAGTGGTGTTAGAGGTTAACAAAAGGGGGAAAAACTTTTACAAAACTTTGAGGGATATAGTAGAACAAATGTATAGACATTATTTCCACTTACAATACAAAAATCAATCCAATGATTCCAAGAACCAAATTTTATTTAAACTACGAGATGAGTTTCTATAGAATTGGTCGATGAGACATGTCAGACTTTTAATAGCAAAAACGTACAACAACAAAAAAGAAGGATTGAAAAATTAACATTCCTTTAAATGTTTTTCTAGAATTATATGTATATATTACTACAAAGAAATCATTTATAAATATCACTTTTGTTATATTTAATTTTCATATATCAATATAAAAATTAAATAGTTTATTGTTATGTTACATTTCAGGAAGATTATGAAAATTTCAATTGATGAACAAGCTTATATCATAAATATGCCAGTAGGAATGTCCAAAAAGGTGTACAAGGAGATGCTCAAAGGAATGGACATAATTGCATCGTATGAGGAGCTAACTCAAAAACAACGTGCTTCAAATGTAATATGTAATCATTGAATTTTTTGATTAGGTACAATAGATAAACAATTTAGCATTAAATATTAATTTTCAAGTATTTTCTTACAGAAAAGAAAATAAAATGGAACCCATTCAACACATAAAAGGGTTGATATCTAAGTTTGTGGGTGATTTTTACTTCCTTATAACAACTTAACTAGATTTCATTGTTGTATATTTTAAGTTGTTTTACAACAATCATCATTGAATGTCTTCAAAAAAGTGCTAACATACAAAGAAGAACCATCAGAATAATTGATTGACATTGGGTTAAATATGGGTTGTCATTATATGTTGGCATATCAGAAATTAATTGTGGCATTTGTAAGAATATATCTTGTTTTACTTAGCTCCATCTATAATTAATAGAACAAAAAAATCTTTTATATTAAATCTATGATTTGTTATGGGGTATAAAACTTGTAGGAAACAAAGTATGGAACTGCGCCAACAAATGAATTGTTGAAAGATGGCATGAAATTTGGTTTTGAAAGAATGTGTATAGTTCACGAGTCAATTCTTGCTATGGTACATTTCTTTTTTGTTTACATTGATGTATATTATTTAATATTGCAATTTAATTTATTCTCACCAATGCATATACAATCATTACACTTTATATATATGTTTGTATATGGAACTTGAAGAAGAAGAAAATAATCAACACAATGAACTGTAGAAATTTGAATAACTGATATATTATTCACCGATATTCTCCTGATCACACACTATTTTAGCTTCATGCATAATACAAAATCTCTTCTACCATTGATCATCACATGCGGAAATAAAATCAATTGCATGCATACATTAAAACCACAAACAATCACACATATGAACACGGTATTTAATGGGAAAGCTTAAAGCTGAAAACCCCAAATATCTGTATATTATATGTCATGGAGATCATGTAACAATCATAGTACAAAATCTCCTCACAAGCTCTCATGCACACCCTCAATTGCTACACACTATCAAGCTATATCTAGCAAAACACATGCTCCAATCTTTTGCCACTTGATAGCCAGCCTCTATTGTGTTTTCAATGCTATGGGATGGCTTCATTAAATAGATAAACCACCTGGCTTGTACTACGCAATCCTCATGGGCTTCTCCACCTATCTGTGTGTTGCAAATAGCAACAGTATAGTCACAACTGATAGTTAACCTGCTCTTTCACCTATTTCTGCAATGGTCTCCACTGAAACTGTCCATGCACTGAAGTTAACTGATGCATTCTTTAGTTGATTAATGAGTTTATAATTAGTGAATTAATTAATAATTAATTCACACCACTCTCACTAATTGTATCAATTAGTTAAACTGAATACAAATAGCTCAACTATGTATAGATTAGTTAAACTGAATACAACTCCACTAACTTCCTCAATCAACTCCACCAAACTCTGTCACATGAGTTCTAACTGAAGTATCCATGCAATAGCTCCACTTAACCCTCAGGAATAGCATAATTCCTTCTGTCAGCTCCTGTGTCACATCTGTGCACTTAACTGAAGTGCTCCAAGAGAATAAGATAATGTTTATAGTCCAAATATTATTAAGAGCTAATAATATTCGACATATCTATTTTTAGACTGGCAATCTAAAAATAGATTCCGCCCAATATGTCTAAAAATAGAAGTCCATCTATTTTTCCCGACTTGACCAACCATCCACAAATAGCATTCTGCAACTCATAGAACATGATCCATATGTCTAAAAATAGACTTTGCGCCAAAAATAGCCTGCGGGCCCACTTAGTGAAGGCGACTCCTTTCCACTAAGCTCATCATCTTGTTGCAATCTCAACACTCCCTCTCAACAAGATAAGGATTATCTGCAACCCCTATCTTGCCCCTGTGGTATTCAAATTTGCTCCTGGTGAGTGCCTTTGTCAAGATATCAGCATCCTGATCCTCTGTGGGAATGTATGAAAGTAACATGATCTTCCGCTGCACACAATCTCTGATATGATGATACCGATCCGTGAAGCCATGCCGCCTCAACTCATCCTCCTATCTGTACCATGATCCATATCCCGTTGTGCCTCTGAGATATCTCAATACATGCTTCCCCGCCTTCCAAAAGAGCTTGGTTGGCTTAACCATAGCTTGTGAAAGTTGGTTAACAGCATAGCATATGTCGGGTCGTGTATTGACCAGATACATAAGCGACCCCACCAACTGTCGATAAACAGTGGCATCCACTACCTCTGCTGAAGTAGCATTCTCCTTCCTCCAACCACTAGGAAGAGGAGTATCAATAGGCTTGCAGCCATGCATGTTGAACTTCTCCAGTATCTCCCGAGCATACTTACCCTGAGAAACAAACAATCCACCACTGTGCTGACAAATTTCCAATCCCAGGAAATAATGAATGAGGCCCAAGTCCTTCATCTCAAACTCCTTTGCAAGATCATACTTGCATGAGTATATCAACAGCTCATCACTTGTCAAAATCAAATCATATACATAAAGTACAATGATCAGCAACTTACCCTCCACCACAATCTAGTATAGGTTTGGATCCGCCTCACTCTTGGAGAATCCAAGTCTGGTGAAATAACTGTCTATCCATGTGTACCAAGCACGAGGTGCTTGTTTCAACCCATACAGCGCTCTCTTGAGCCTGCACACATGTGATTCGCTGCTGAAGATCTCGAAACTTTCAGGCTGCTCTATGTACACCTCCTCCTCAATGACTCCATTGAGGAACGCAGTCTTCACATCCATCTGATGAATGTGCCACCCCATCTGCGCTGAGAGAGCAAGAATCGTTCGTATGGAAGAATACCTTGCGACAGGTGCAAAGGTCTCCTCATAATCGATCCCCTCAATCTGTGAAAAGCCTCGGGCAACAAATCTTGCCTTGCACTTCTCCACACTCCCGTCAGCTACCTGCTTCACTTTGTAGATCCATCTCGAACCCACCACTGATTTCCCCTCCGGTCTCGGGACAATATCCCATGCACTATTTCTGACAATCAAATCATACTCTTCCACCATGGCATCTACCCATGCGGGGTCTTCCACAGCTTCCTCGAAAGAGGATGGCTCTGTCACGATACATTTTCTCATAAGAGCCATGTATCCAGTATACCGGTCAGGTGATTGTCTCTGTCTGCGCTATGATGTAGGTGCTCCTACAACCTTCTCTGCATCTTGAGCCAGTCGCTTAGCTTCTGTAGTGCGCTTCCACCCTCTGATGGTTGGCGATGCCGAGTGGTCTCTTCCACTCCATGAACCTCCTCTTGTGGCTGATCCACATCCTGAGGCTCATCCTTAAGAACTAATAGCTCCTCATCTGCATGCAAGTGTGGCTCCCTCTCAAGCGAACACTTCATGGCTTTCTCCTCATGAAATTTGATATCCCGTCGCACAACAGTCTTGCGACTGTCTGGAAAATACACACGATAGTTGTGGGGCGTATCATTGTACCCCAAAAATATCCCAACCTCCGTAGTCGGCTCCAGCTTCTTCCTGGCATCCTTCGTCACATGAATGTAAACAGGTGAACCAAAAATCCTCAAATGGGAAATATCAGGCCTCTTACCAGAAAACACCTCCTTGGGTGTACTCATGCCAAGTATCCTGTGAGGAAAACGGTTCTGCACATATACTACAGTATTGCATGCCTCCACCCATAAGTGAATGGGTAGGCCCTGATCATGCAACATCGCCCGTGCAACACCCATGATCGTTCTGTTCTTCCACTCAGCAACCCCGTTCTGCTGTGGGTTATGAGGTGCTATGAGCTCTCTTCGAATTCCTTCTGCGCTACAAAAGTCCTTGAATTCGCCAGAGATGAATTCACCACCATTGTCGCTCCTTGGAGCCTTCACCTGCTTCCCCGATTCTTTCTCAACCAGTGCCTTGAACTCACAGAACTTTGAGTATGTCTCGCTCTTCTTCTGCATGAAGAAGATCCAACATAGAAAGAGTATCAAAATATCCGCAACTCTGTGCTTCTTGTCGAAGCTGCGGCTTCCACGTCTGTCGAATTCTCTCCAAGGATCGTCGCGGCGCGACTATCTTTCTCATGGTGGCTTTCACAAATTTTCCCAAGGTACATCCCTTGCACTGATCTGACTGTGCAAGAGTACCCTTAGGAAGCCCAGTAGAAATCTGCTACAGTATCTTCAAAGCTCCATGGTGAAGGTGGCCCAATCTCCGATGCCACAACTCGCCATCATCCCGGCTCACCACTCCTGCTTTGTCTGCCATTGCTGCGCAGCCATCTACCTGCAATTTATAAAGGTTATTAACTCGAACCCCTATCCTTCGGGTCTCACCAGTTTCCTTACTGCGCAGGAAAGCCTTTCCCTCGCTAAAGACAACATCATATCCCTTGTCTTCTAACATCGCCACAGAGATAAGATTCTTCTTCAATCCTGGAACATGCATCACTTCCTTCAATACGAAGGGTTTACCATACTCCCTCTCAAAGGAAATGGTATCGATACCGGTCGCACTGTATCTACCATCATCGCCCATCTCGATGTGCACTCCAAGATCTTTCTCATCCAAATCAGTAAACAAATCTCAATCTCCTGTCATGTGAAAAGATGCACCACTGTCAAGAAACCACACTGATCCCATCATACTTGAGACCAAGCATGCGATCAGCAAAAAATCCAGCTCAAATTGTGAGGCTAATGCCTCTCCAGCTGCAGTCCCAGCAGCCTGCTTATTTTTCTTCTTCTGTGGACAATTAGTGGCGTAATGTCCGTGTTGGTGACAGTGAAAGCACTTCACCTTGGACATGTCCTGCTTCTTGCCTTTCGCACTGGATTGAGAAGCTTTCTTGCTCTTCCCATTCTTTGGTTTGGCAGCCAAAGCACAATTCTCTTCATCAGAGTTCTTTGATGAAGATCCATCCCTGGTACTCCGCCTTATCTCCTCTTGCACAAGATCCGACTAAAGTCGCTCCCATCCTAGAAATTTCTCCCGACCATTGACAGAGTCCTGATAGGAGTGCCAACTCTTCGGAAGCCCAAGGAGAGCCAAGCTCAACAAGTCCTCATCATCAACAGTAACCCCCACACTTCCCATCTCATCCCTGCATTGGATGAACTTTGTGAGGTACTTGGGCATACTGTTGCCTTTCTTCATCTTTATGTTCCTGAGTTTGTCCTTGAGCGCCAACTTCCTCTGGTCGCTCTTGCTTTGGAATAAGTCTGTCAAAGCTTTCCACATCAAGAATGGAGAAGCCTTACCATGAAGGCTGGACACTATGTGATCCTTCAAACCTTCCAACAGAATCCTTCGACACTTTGTTGTCTTCTTTTGCCATGCGTCAAGTACGGCAACATCACTAGAAGTAGGCTTTGGAATTTCTGCATCTATGAACTCCTTCAACCCATTGTCATCCAGCACCGCCTCCATCCTGTCCTTCCATGAAATATAATTCGAGCTGCCCTCAAGGGCATACTCCAATCGCAATCCATTGAAAGACATCTCAACTTCGTCACCAAGAAAAAACTGTTGCAAATTCAAATTCCACCAGCAAAAAACTCAATTGCTTCAATGTTTTGCAATTGCTCCAATGATCAATATCGCTCTGATACCATGTAGAAATTTGAATAACTGATATATTATTCACCGAGATTCTCCTGATCACACACTATTTTATCTTCATGCACAATACAGAATCTCTTCTACCATTGATCATCACATGCGGAAATAAAATCAATTGCATGCATACATTAAAACCACAAATAATCACATATGAACACGGTATTTAATGGGAAAGCTTAGTAGCCCCAACTATACGTATTATATCTATTGGAGATCATGTAACAATCATAGTACAAAATCTCCTCACAAGCTCTCATGCACACCCTCAATTGCTACACACTATCAAGCTAGATCTAGCAAAACCCGTGCTCCAAATTTTGCCACTTGATAGCCGGCCTCTATTGCGTAATCAATGCTATGGGATGGCTTCATTAAATAGATAAACCACCTGGCTTGTACTGCGCAATCCTCATGGGCTTCTCCACCTATCTGTGTGTTGCAAATAGCAACAGTATAGTCACAACTGATAGTTAACTTGCTCTTTCACCTATTTCTGCACTGGTCTCCACTGAAACTGTCCATGCACTGAAGTTAACTGATGTATTCTTTAGTTGATTAATGAGTTTATAATTAGTGAATTAATTAATAATTAATTCACACCACTCATCACTAATTGTATCTATTAGTTAACTTGGATACAAAAAGCTCAACTATGTTTAGATTAGTTAAACTGAATACAACTCCACTAACTTCCTCAATCAACTCCACCAAACTCTGTCACATGAGTTCTAACTGAAGTATCCATGCAATAGCTCCACATAACCCTCAGGAATAGCGTAATTCCTTATGTCAGCTCCTATGCCACATCTGTGCACTTAACTGAAGTGCTCCAAGAGAATAAGATAATGTTTAGAGTCCAAATATTATTAAGAGCTAATAATATTCGACATATCTATTTTTAAACTGGCAATCTAAAAATAGATTCCGCCCAATATGTCTAAAAATAGAAGTCCATCTATTTTTTCCAACTTGACCAACCATCCACAAATAGCATCCTGCAACTCATAGAACATGATCCATATGTCTAAAAATAGACATAGTCTAAAAATAGACTTGTGCCAAAAATAGCCTGCGGACCCACTTAGTGAAGGCGACTTCTTTCCACTAAGCTCATCATCTTGTTGAAATCTCAACATGAACAAAACATTCCTCCAAATAACCTAATTCATCGAAGTAGCTCGAGCAGTGATAGTAGTTCCAGCGAAGAATGATGATCAATATGTTTAGATATCAAAGCAAGACGTTGTATTTTATGAAATACTTGTCTGTGAAATTAGACATTTTTTTTAATGTAATGGACATAGTGTTCCAATTCAAAGACAAAGGGATACTAATAACTATCCCATTTTGTATGACAAGGAGTGTCTTATTCATATATATAATAAAATTCATTTTAATTTATTCTATTGCATTCTCTATTTTTTTTGTCAAATGTTACACCACTCATTAAATATATGGATGATTAAATATTATAATGAAGAGATGTGAAACCTAATGATATGATATAACAAATTCAACCAAACATCACATTCAAATGAACTAATAAAAATTTAATTGATATGAATATTGTTATAAGATATGTGTCAACTTTTGATGAATAATGAATTTTAAAAAATCACAATAATTGCACTGTCACGGGTCGACGTTTCTAAAAAATAGAAAATGAACATCAGTGCGTGTTAGTTACTGCGCACCAGTGCATTTGTATGATACTACACACTGGTGTGTTTCTATGACCTATGGGCACCGCACCAAATACCAATACCAATTAGATCACCTGGTGCGCTTTATCGACGAATATCACCCGGCAAGAAGATAGGTGTTGCATGCACCAGTATGGTTTGCCTTTAACATGCCAGTGCATTTTTATAACTTAACGGCCTAGTGTGTTTTAACACATAAACGAACCGGTTTGTTCTTACACCATAACGATGCTGGTGCATTCACCTTCCATCTACCCAGTGCGTCTTTTTGGGTGATACGCACCGGGACATTGCTAAACTACCTGAGGCTTATGAAATTTGTTTTTCATCCTGGTGGTTGGTGCATTTACAGTACCAATGTGTACAGGGTAAAACGCACAGGTGCGTTCACACATGGTGTGCGCACCAATAAGAAAAGCATCTATAAAAACCTTCGGCTGCCCAGTTTTTTTTAGTTGTGTTGAAGTTCCATTAGAAGCTTCGTTAGAAGCTCTGTTACCAAAAACGGATGTTGTAGCAAATGTGTTTTTGACAATTTTGGCCGATTTTATAACACTAAAAACCTCCTTTATAACCTCCGCTAGAGGGTCTTTTCCTTGTAATGGCATAGCTTTCCTCGGTTTTTTTTATTTTTCATAATGAAATGCATCCTCACATAACTTTGTACAAACTTGTGCACTCCACAATGAAAGCTTAATCTGTATCTCTTCATTATGAATTGCTACATTTCCAACAACTAGAAAAACAACAACTTAGCAGAGCACATAGAAAATCACTTTGGAAAAATCAATTAATAACAAGTTCCCTCAGAAAATAATCGAGTATGTGAACGTGCATGTTAGCAAATGCATGATGAGCACCTGGCGAATGCATCTTTGGACACGTTACTTGTTAAAAATAAATTAAGCTCTCCACGCTAATTTGCATTTATGTTCATGAAAGCTTCATAAAAATTATATTTATTTGAGAATTTGTGAATTAAACACTTATTTTCCAACATTAAAAAAAATGTATTTTTAATTTGTTATTTACGCGGGAGAATAAGTGTGTGCAATAACAAACACAAGTGTGATTTGATGTTCAACACTTCTGCATCCATTATCCCTCTGCATAGTTCTCTCGCATACCTTCCTATCGCACAAAGAGGTAGGTAAAATGATAGTGGAAGAAGATTTTGTTGTGAAAATCCCAGATATTTCCTTATAGATGTGTCACTCTAGATCTTACATAGCACCTCAATCCTGAAAAATGAAAGCCACCATTCTCCACAATGAAAATTAGATTTGTATCTTTGAATTTTGAATTGTTCTATCGCAATGTTCTGTACTTCTCATGTGTTCTCCCTCTGCACATTTCTCCTACACACCTTCCTTCCACAAAATACTAGTTTTCAAATGATTGAAGCCACTGAAACCACATCTCAGTTCAAAATTCTTTATCACAACTATTAATCTTGTTTATCTATCTCCAGTATTATGCAAAAGAATATTCCTTCGCACTCCACATTTGTATAAGGTTCTTTGTGCTATCAAATGCACTAAATGTTAGATACCATATTTTCACAAAGCGTGTTATTTAGGTTATGTATCTTTATTAATCGAAGAAATAGTGTGGATGTTTATTCGATTAACACATGTCACTATTAGAGTGACCAAACACAAGCATGTTTTTTATATAATTTTTACATGTAAAACAATATACCAATAGATCAAGGATTATTAGTAAACATTAGTAAAGCTCCTACTTGGGATAATTTAAGGAAAAGGAATAAATAGGGGTCGGATGGTGTATCTTGTGCAAGGCTTCGAAGGAGTCCATAAATCATATTTCCCTATCTTGTGGGTTTTCCTTAAAATTTTGGGAGGTCGCCCTATCCCTTTTAGGCATCCAGAATTCCTAGCATGGACCTTTTGTTGAATCTGCTTGCCTCCCTTGTTGGAATGAGGCTCCGGATATCAATAAAAATAATATCCCTTAATCATCACATGGGGTCTTTGGCTCTCAAGGAACAGATGCATCTTCATGGATTTGACCCCCTCCCCAATATACATTGTGGCTGAATGTGATTCCATTTTGGATCTTCTTCCCAAAAATACATCTCCGAGACTATCAAAACTACCACCAATGAATAAATCAATAAGCATATTCCATGGGATATTTTGATGGCACCTCAGATGATCAAAATTGATGTGGTATTGGATTGGTGATCCATTTTGATGAAAATATAGCTTTGAAAGCATATGCGGGCATAGGCACAGGCACAAACAACTTTGTTGAAATACTCTCTTTAAAACTACTTCTCTACTGGCTCATTGAACTGGGAATTGACAATGTTCAAATTTTTGGGGACTCCAAGAATGTTATAAATTGGTTCAACAATACTTAGAGATGTTTGAATTTTATGTTGACACTTATCATTGAAGAAATTCTACTTTTAAATATGTCATTTGATTTTATATCTATGTGCCATATCTACAGGGAACAGAACTCAGTGGTCGACCTCCATTTTAAGGAGTTCATACAACAAGTTATGGATAGATGGCACATAGTGGATTCTGAAGGTGACGGCGTCTGTGTGTTTGACACTAGACCTTTTTCTATCTAGATATTTCTCACTCTCGGGTCTGGGTTTATGATACTATTTAAGCATATGTTTTTTTTATGAAATTTTGTTTTGGCATCCATACAGGTTTCCTATAGGCTCTTTTTCTGCAGGATTGACTACAATGTTATTTTTTGAAAAAATGTGTTTCTGGTGGCCTCTCTATGACATGTTTTTATTTGTTGGGTGGACAATTGGTCAAAGTTTAAACACTTCTGATGAATTTTTTACACACAATTTTCCTTACTATATGATTTTTTTTCCATGTAGCCTATTTTCTCCTTACTTGGAGAGGCCTGGTATACTTGGATATTCTTGTTGCTAAATTTTCTTCACAGTAGCTCCTCTAGCACTGTTTTCTTCTGCACTATTTTAATGGATATTATGGAGGTTATTTTACCTACAAAATTATTTACAGCATGTACTCGATAACTTTTTATATATTCTTCATAAAAAGTTCGTTTTTTTCCTTGGAAATAAATTGGAGCATGCGAGAAAGGAAAAGCAATAGAGAAATTTTGAGGTCTAAAATTGGTGTCAAAACAAAAATTTACAACCAAAATCAACTTTATAAGAAACAATAGGCTTCAAGATGATGATGTCAACCATATGGGATGATTCACCATTTTTGGAGTTGAACAACAGCAGGTGCAAGATGATCAATCGCCTTCCACAGCGGCATCACCCCCAAGAATATGTGCAACCATTTCTATCCCTTGTCTCTCGTATCTACACATGCCATCTCAACTCCGGTAGCAGCATAGACACTTTCATCCTTGGACGTATGAGACTCACCCTCTATGGAGCGCACGGGAGAATCAATTCATTTATCCACTGTCACTTACAACCCCCCCAATCGTTTTTATTCTCAATAGGTTCCGGTTCTCAATAGCCAATAGGTTTTCTTCCCAATAGGAGACTTCGTTACAAGAGACTTCGTTACATCGGCTCTCCAGGCTACCTACCCAGGCGAGGGAAAGGCTATCCAGTTACTAAATCTATATTTTCCATTTCCTTATAGGCTATATTCTAATAGTAGGGATTGACATTGGCTATGTATAAGTGGTCAATAAGAATATCCTTCCGACATGGAAACTGAAGAAAGGATAGAGCAAGACGACTGGTTCTTAAATCTCCGAGATGATTCTCACTTTCCCGCTTATTCTTGGATTGGCTTGTTCCTCAGCTCATAATGAAAGTGAGCCTATTATGAATTGCCCTAATATTATGATTTAAGGCGATTGGTCCCTTTATCCACTCCTCAAAGGCCCCACTTGTCTTATCAGTAAAGCGTCCCCTTCTCCATTTCAAAGAAAGCAGCTAGCAGCTTGTTTCCCGCGGGTTGAGCTGTGAAGAGAGCTAAGAATAGAGGAATGAAATTGCTCGACCACCGGGCCGCCATCAATGAAAATCGCTCGGCTGATAAGGCCGCCATCAATGAAATTGCTCGACCACCGGGCCGCCATCAATGAAATTGCTCGACCACCGGGCCGCCATCAAATCCGATCATTGTTTTATAATCGTGAACCGGCCTTCATCCAACTCGCCAAGCTAATGCGATCCATGGACTGACTGGCAGCCAATCCACTACTGCTGGGACTTCATACTGGCCCTAAGGACCATGTCTCCCGCAGTTGCCCGCAGTACATGGGGCACTCATGGCATTAATCCATATCTATAGGTAGGCCTCTGAATAGGCGTTGATCGGGCAAGCAGCGCGCCCTATTATTCTTATGGGCCCTAAACTTACTAATTAATTAATGAAATGACTAGTTCCATTACTAGTCTTTTCCCAGCCAGCCCAGGCATACCAGTTTCCTTCCCCGGGGGCTACTAACTATGGTTGGTACGGCAAGCGATGGATGCGTACTGAGTATTTGTAGCCCCTGCCTGGCACAACCAACATCAATAATAAGAATAATAGGGAGGGGCCGGCCGCTGCCCATGAACTCATTCCTTAGGCTGAGGAAATTGATCGGACTGGCCTATTGATCGTGTTCAGTTTAAGGGGTTCCGTGTGTTCGGGTGGGCATGGGAATGAATCGAAGTAGGCAAATGAATCTTCCCACTCCTGTGTGTGCCTGCCTTCTCACTCCAAGAAAGAAGCAATCCCGGCACCTGGGTTTACTTACTTGGCTTGGAGGGGGGTCTAGTTTGTGGGGAAATGCATTAAGTGACTCATCGGGAGGAGGCTGGCCTCTCTGGCTTGCTTGGCAATGAACGGGACCCCCTCCTATCAATCGGTAAGAAGTAGGCGTGCCCAAGCAAGAATCATTAAGTACTCTGCCTCTTACTTATGAGCATGCCACTTATATCCTTGGCTAGGCAGGCGCACGTGCAACCCTCCCTCTGATTGATACAAGCAGACATGCCTCCTTATCATCCCAACCCCGATATATGCCTGGCCAGAATGCCATCGGCCATAGCCCTTCCCTGGCCCCTCTGCTTTCCCAAGAAGGGCAGGACCTTAATACGTGTAGCCTAGCTTTCAATATGCGTAGCCTAGCTTTCAATACGTGTAGCCTCATATTTGTTCCCCTCAAAGAGATAGCGAATGTAATACCAGGTTCTGAAAGACTCTTTCTTCCCCTCAAATCAAAGAGCTAGGTATAGATAGAATGAGATATCTCTTTGTATATGAGATTATGGAAAGATTAGGTGATGCTAAAGCGCAATTACATATATAATATATGCAAGGTAGCCTAAGGTAGTTCAGATGGAGGCACACGGCTAACCAAGTTTAGGCAGTGTTTATGATGGCTATAGGTTGTCAGTGCTTTCCTAGGCGAGATATCCCACGCCTCTCCTAGGCGATATAGCGTACCAGCCCACCATGTCTAGAGTAAGGCAGTGCTTTATTCCTCCCTAAGAGTTACCAAGTACGAGGGGCAGTCACCTTTCTACCAACCTTCTTATCACACATATTCTTACCCACCACCTTCCTACCTATGAAGAACCTACCCTTCTTTTGTTACCCACCCTCCCTCGAAGATATTGATCGAAACTTCCGCATTCGACGCTTGGTATTTAAAGCATTTCCTATCGAGTCGCCCGCCTAAGATTCATTCCTATTTGTCGCCCGCCCTCAAAGTGGGAAGGGCCCGCTTCACCGCGGCATGCTGATCCGCGATTACTGTTGGCGGTCACTAATATCCACCGACTCCCTCGCAATCTATCTCCTCACTTGTACCCATTATCCAAATTCATTGATTCTTTGGGAAACCATTCACAAATGCTCCATAGCATGCTTGCACGTTGTATATTATCTCTTTCGGCAGCATTTCCATTCACCTCTATTCAGAGCATCCTACGATGAGTCACCCAAACCTAAATCTTTTTCAAGTTGTTTCCCTTACTGCATAATGGCCATCACAAATCCCTCAATGCATGTCTTTGTTCACGTATTCCACTTATTCTTCCATCATTCACTTGAGTAATATACTATCGGGGTCTTTCCCATTTAGTTTCTTTTTCATATCACAATGCTGAATTACCCTAAGTTTGAGTGACCTTCCCTATTCTTTCTCCATTCCTTGATGGCATTGGCATGTGATTAGTAAATGGGCTATATCATGCTACCAAGTGGATTAGTTGTAGCAAGGGTTAATATGAGTTTATTCCTCCTCCTTCCCTAGGGTAGTGCCAATCATGCAACCTTCCACTGTGGTTGATGCCTACTGCCTACAAATTGTCTTCTTCCATTAGCTTAGATAGCCCTTGTCCTTTAATTATCTTGGTGGGCATGAAAATCATGTCATATTCTTGGATCTTGGTGATCCATTCCCTCTTCTACCATCTTCATCTGGCTAGCAAAGCATATCTTTTCAAATAGATATATATATAGGGTGCATAGGAAACTCTCTAAGCTTGCAACACATATTACTTGCCTTATGAAGTTTTTGACTACCCTACCACATAAAGATGCTTCAAAACCCATATTCCATTCAACCACGCTTTCCTATGAAAGAGTTAGAAGGATTGATTGAGTGATGGATGGATGGATTGAAATGAACCCGAAAGGTAGGCAGGCCTAGGAGGCATACAAAGAGGCGGTGGTAAACCCAGTTTATTTGGTTGAAGCAACAGAAGCATAAGCAGTTGACTCAGTAGCTGAAGAACCGGTTGGAGTAAAAGCAGCTGTTTATATCGATTAAGCAGAAGATCTAGCTTATCTTTAATGAAGGAGGACCAAGAGTGAATTCATAAGTCACAGCAGCATAGAGCAAAGGCGGATACCTTGGGTCAATCCCCTTTACCCAAGAGCCCACCGATCGATCCAACAGATGCCAGGAGTCACCGGAAGACAGTGATAAGACAGGGGTGTGACTTACGAGCAGATCCATTGAGTGAAACAAATTGGATTGGTCTGATGATGCTGGCCGGAAGGAGCGGCCAAAGTAAACTTATTATTCTTCCGATGAGAGTGGTTACCACAGACATGATGATGACACGATGAGGAGGTGAGTAGGTTACATATTGAGGTTACACGTAGAGGGAAACATAATGCATATACACACGGATTGTCTATATCTTTGCAATGACCGGTACTTCTGTGGGGAATGGGTGCTTGGGAGGAGCCCACGCCTTTATGTTTGGGGATCCAGCTTGCTTTTGCCTGAACCCTTCTTCTCTTACGCTTAGACTAGACTGGGTGTTCCTTACCTTTACCGACCTTGCCTACATGGATTCTCCGAAACCCTCTCAATTGTATAGGAAATCTTATCGTGGGGGGATTGGGAGTTCGCGGACCCCTTACCTCGTTTTTGGGGTGGGGAATACGCTGCCAACAACCGTTAGCCAAACCTAACCAACCCTAGGAGCTCGCTGAACCAGGGCTTACCGTAAATCAATCTATATGGAAGGAAGGATATTTACCACCTTGTTGCCATACTTACTAGAGGTAAATCCATCTATCTAGAAGGAAGGAAAGCGAGAATATCTCCAAAGAATAGATATCGTTCGTCATATCTGCTGTCCGAGCTTACTAGCTGCAAGGGAAGGCACCGGAGCCTACTAGCTGCAAGGTAGGGATGATCACCCAAGAGTAGTAGGAAGAACGAGGTCAAGGGGACAACCTATCAGCTCAGCTGAACCCCACTTGTACGGAACCCACTTGTAAATAGAGCCAGATCATTCGCCGCGCCGCCCAAGAGGGACAAGCAATATAAACAAGAAACCACTCATTCGCAAAACACTCATTCGTATTAGAGAGAACCAACTCATTGGCCGCCTCAAGGTAAGGTTAGGACCAACGCAGCAAGAAGGTCAGGCCCAAAGCAGCTAGGCAAGGTGGAGGTTAGGACCAAACCGGCTAAGGTAGTTACACTCTGTAATCATACTAGTTCTAATATAAAGAAAAGCGTATTCATACATAGGTGATCTCTTATACAATGTTCGTAATAGTGGTAATGAAGTAAGTCCATTGTACGGGATCAATCATAACAGTGTAAGTTCAATATGATGATAAAGGTAATCACATTAACCTCGTATATCATATGATACCAATGGAGTTGTATCTATGTAAATACTATAAGCCCTGTTATAGAACCATACGTATGTTAGCTTGAAGAAGCTGGGTATAAGCAAGAGATCATAGCACTCGAATACCCCTCTTGTTTGAATACTAGTTATATAGGATAACTAAGGACCCTATATTAGATACAACATACAGAGCTATCATCTTAATCACAATGGTAGTCTAATTACCCTTATCAATAAGCAGTAACCTGACCTTTATTCCCATAGTTACTCTATGTATTATTACCGTCATGATCAGTGTTATGACTCTAATAGCTCAATGATTACTGTTTAGCTTAAGTCAATCGGTTCAAGTTGGAAAGAGTAGTTATTAAGGTACATAGCTTATATGATAATAGTATACATATTAATGGTCAAGCTACTAGTGAAAGCATATCCAACATAGTGTTCAGAGTAAGCTATAAGTATTGGTATAATAATGAGGATAGTAGTATGGTTCCCTATAACTGTCATCAATGAGACTCTAACACATCTCTTGTAGTAATTGGACTCAGTATAGTAATGAATATGGGTTTGCTGATACTAATGGCATATGATACACAAGTAATGGAATACTCGTATTCATAGTCAACACGCTTGCTTGTAAGCTTCTATGTATAACTTAACACTAATAAAAGGACACGTTCCTGTATCTAACATAAGCTCGTGATGCTTACTTATATGTATTACTCATCTAACTTGGATAGGTAGTACTAAACCCATATAGTGTAAAGAGTTAGATTAGGCTTGTACAATGAGCTGTATATCTCTAGTACTGGTATATCCCTATGAATCCCATGCCGAGCTAACTAAGAGCTCATATCATCTTAGTAGTACCGTTGCTTATCCCTTATTGTATCGTAGCTTGTCTTATGCTATCTCTTATTCGCTATGTCTAGCTCAATGATCCATCATATACAGCTCCTCGGGATTGGTATATATTAGTAATGCCTTGTCTTACCCTTGCACAGGAATAGTAGTGCACATACTAGTCTAATCATCAGTAAGCTCCAGCTTATACCTCATTTCATCCTGCTTAACTATCCCTGGTATCACGTATATGTATATTATGTAAATACAAGACATCTTATATCACTACTATCCCAGTAAGTAGAGTAAGCATAGTAGAAGCTTAGTAGTCCATGGAGTAACAACCATGATACTTATGGAAATACAATAAATTTGAACGTAATATGATAGTACTGCTCTTTATAGTATTACAGCTTATTTGGTTAACTAGTATGATATCCATATGTAACTGGTGTCAATACTATATGGTTTAAGCAAGGTCTATAGCTTAGTTTAATCAAGTAATCATCACATATCTATTATAAGCTTGATAACGTGTAAGCCTAATTACTTATATAGTATATACAAAGCAGGTACGTATGAAAGGTGAAACACAGATACCAGCATATATATAATATGAAATCCTTAGTAATAGTCTCAATACCATCGATTGCCTTATATGGAACCAATAGTAAAAAGAGGTGGTATATCTAGTCCAGCTATCATGATAAAGCTAGTTACTGCATGTACTATGATTGCACTTGTTATGATTATGTTTGTGTGAATGTGCAAATTAATGGTACTAATACTCTCCCTATAACCTACCCCGAGTCAAAGTCTGAGATAGTGCGACGAGCATTGGAGTAAGCAATATCAATATGCTTATTACGATAGGTGGTTATGAGATAAACAAGAAGGGTGGAAAACAGAGTAAATACTAGCTGCTTGCTTAAAGCTGACATGAAGCTCCTATCGATGAAATACAGGTACATGTAGAAACAAAGCTGGTTGTATACTCAATTACGGAACTAAGCATACTGGTTACGTGTTATCAAGCTTAGTCATATCTACAGTATTTACCTAATCTGTGTTCTAAGCATTCAATCTACTCTATTAGAATATGGAAACAGCAAGTATGTTATGAATAGTGTGATATGTACTAGATTAGCATAATGAACTGGTCCCTATGTTATGTATACAGGTGAAATCATAGGTCATTACCGTTGTAACATGGGTCTCTAAGATCGAGACTTGTATTGCACTCTTTGTAATGATCGTTTCTCTATTCCATGATAGTTATGGGATTACTAGTACCACTATAGCCTTTATTGCTCTTATTGTGTTATGTATTTCACTGATGAGATTGAGATCCAAGCTGATTACGATCGAATAAGGGGAAATATACATTACTCATATAAGGAATAGGCTCTCCTACTAATCAATCATAACCAATGCAATTACTTCACCTTATATAATAGGTATGTGCTTACAGATCGAACACCAATGTGATTACACGTATCATACATAAGTACTCACAGCTTTCTTGGTCATAATATACTAATAGTGCTATCTCCAAGTAATGATAAGGATAAAGGATAGATATGGTCGTAATACTAGGTATAGTGATAAGGATAACCAATGCCCAAACGTATTTCATTGTATCCATATTAGCTTTTCTTGCCATAAATGTACGACTAGTCACTACTTATTCCAAACATGTTACGTAATAGAGACGGATCTAGTACTAGTATGATATCAAGCTCTAACAGTTAAGCTAGAAGATACCACGTATAAAGGGTAATACAAGCTTATTTATAAACGTCATTGGTTCAAGCTTCAACCTCATGAGTAATGGTAACCACTCTAGTTAACACTATAGCTTAGATCAGCTTATGCTTGAATATTCATAATACTTGTGTAAAACGAATGGTGGTGTTCAGACTTTCCCTAATCTAATACGATATATGGGCTTAATACTGATACCAGCTGTTTACCATATATGAATTATAAGGAGATCCCTAATAAACTACTATGAATAGGTAAGGGTTATGATTCAGCTGATAAAATAGGTGTAATGATTACTATACCTTAGCTCTTTCACAATTAGAGTACTAATACGGTCTATGTTTCCTCTTTATTCACTATGTAGATTACGTAGATTGAACAAGTGGTTTCATACTATGAACTGAACCTCGTACAAGCTGTAACAAGGTAAGTATTCCTTATAATAAGGAGAACATGATATGAGCTATTACCCTTATATTACACATAAGTATGATTGAGCTTCGTAATGGATACAAAAGTAATGAGACTAATCATGGAAAGCTTATATCTTAATGAAACCCATAGACCTTTCCTAATTATGAGCTAATAGTTATGGTTACATCATGTGTTAAGAGATCATAGTAATATCCGTATTCAATTAGTGTGATAGAGCTTATACCTTATCATTGTCATTACTATAAATACAAGACCATTCTGTAAACAAAGGAGATGAGTAATCAGTATTGTTCAAACATAACTGTTCCGTATTCTTTAGCTTAAGCATGTTTGTTCCAGTATTCATCATATCTAATCATGTTATACTCTTTATTCTCCTGTACTAGTTAATTCAATGTGATTAATAGGGATAAATAAGTGATGTTACATATGGGAAAACAGCAGACAAGAAGCTGATAACAAGCACGATGATTACATATAGGATTGGTATTTAATACGAAGAGCTCACCTATTAAGATATGGTTATTAAAGCTAACAACATGAGAAATTAGGTGGAATAATACTATGATGACAACAGAGATCAATGATTACCATAATCTATGATAGTTCAGAGCTTACTCATATCTATGGGGTACTCTAGCTATAAGGTAACACACTAAACAATGGTGATCATACTAAGCATGATGATGTGACTAAACAGGTAAAGCTGCTGTAATTCAGCTCAATAAGCTAGTACCATTAGTTAGGGTTCAATTACGGATATGTAAACAGTTCATTACCTCATGAGCTTTGGATAACTAGTGTAATCAGTAACCAATGACAATACTACTATGCTTTCCATATTAGAGCTTATGCATATTAGAATCGAGCTTAAGCCTCTATTAAAGCCCAATGATTACGATAGCTTACTTATATCGACATCTTCAATCACAACCAGTACTTTACTAGTCTGGATCCCATTAAAGCAGAGTACATTACAAGCTATAGAAGCTGTTATAGTGAACGAGCTGTGATTACTAGTAGAAGTGAATCATTGATTACTATTATATAACATAAGCTTCTTTCCATTGCTATTACAGTCCTAACAAGAGCTAAGAGCTTACTTGGAATTGAACCACTAGTGCTTTGATATCATGATTCGAACAAGGTTACTGCTACTAATCTGAATACATCTTATATGTTAATACTGATCATACCTAAGCTTTCAATAGTGTTAATCGAGTACCCTACTAGTTCTGTCCAATAATGGTAATAGAAGCAAATCAATAGTTATAAGTATGAGATGTAGACTAGTATCCATGTAGGTGTAAGCCGTAATAAGCCTAATAGAGTAAGTAACTGATATGACACTGTTGTTACTATCCCAATCGAACAATGGTATTACCTGATCACACTTATTGTATATATTAGGTTATTGGAATTACAGATAACATGATGTTAATTACTGATAACCTAGTTGATGCCGAAGCTCTAAGCTTGATTACTAGTTACTGTGAGCTTAAGCTATAAGGGTATATCTCTTATTCAGTATGATTACCATTTAATCTAAACACTACACGATTTGCTTTACTTGGAACATGTAGAATGAACTCCATTGGTTCTACTTAATAGAGGTGATTTATTAGAGTAATATAAGGGATATCATAATGGTGTTGATTAGAGCTCACCTCATTGCTTAACTAACTACAACGCATCTCATTTTTTCTTGGTCAACTTGGCTCGGTTCATCCATCTCGTCTTCTCACGGCTCACCGTACTCATCTAGGCTTGCCTCCATCCAAAATGTATAGTTTTTATTTGTCCATTTTCATTTGAATATGCACATTCCAAGGCTTAGGTTGTTATAAATTAGTTCTATATAAAACCAATAATAGTTATTGTGCAATCGTTTTGACTGAACTTTATTGTGGTCGTTATCCCTATGAGGTGGTAACTTGGCCTTGCTCGTTAGTCTCTCCTAAGACCAATTGTAAAGCATTAGTTATTGGATGAATGAAACATCACATAAGTCGATGGTCTTACCACCTTATCTCTCTTCACTGTGCTCTGCAATTTCCTTATGGAAGTTGGACCTTAAGGGTTGGGAAAGCCTTCTATTAGTCCTCTCTCCTTTAGCAACTTCCCATACCTGGCATTGTTGTACAGTTTATGCATGAGCTGCTATCACTTAAATAGTTCTCTTTTATAGGGTGTTTTTTCCTCTCCTGTTGTCGAGCCCGCTTAACGCTACCTCCCTAGACTTACCCTCCAAAAACTTCCCCTTATAATGTGGCCTATTGATCTAATGCTCTGCTTTCCTATCCTTTCACTGCCCGGATCTCTGCTCCCGTATGGCTTCCCTCAGGGGTGTAGGGGAATCAATCAACTAGGTAAGCTAGGCTAGGTAAGCCTGGTAATAAGTACTTTATGGCAGGCCGTACCAAGAAGTATCTATCCAAGGTATGAAGGTATCTATCTACTCTGTTACAAGCTTATAAAGTATATCATATATATAATGGGTAATAGGTACAATGTGCAAGCTTGGTGAGGGCTTTCTAGGGCTACATAACCCTTGTCATATACCAACCAACGCAAGCTTTTTAGGGCTTTCGAGGGCTCCACAATTGCTTTGGGGGTTTGGGGTTCGCCCCAAGCCGTCTATCCAATCTATCCAATCCAATCATCTATTATATCTCTTTAAGACAAGCAACGAGTGAAGAGACCTGTCAAGCTAAGAATCAATCCTCCTGTAAGCCAAGCCAATAAAAGAAATATCATAGCAAGCTAGTTGAAGTCCACTCTACACCACTGCCCCCTTCGGTCGCTTAACGTCCGTCGCTCCGGTATAGCTAGAAGTATGAGGTGGGGAGGCATCGATCTCCCGATCTCCGCCCCTTCGCATTTCATTTCATATATGAGTCAGTCTCACTTGGAGAAATGACACACATATTATATAATATACACTCTTTGCATAATTAAGTAGTGAACATGGATGTAACGCCTATAGTGAACACGTGAAGATTCCACTCGTTAATTCTGTCTGTTCTTCCATGATTTCATTCCCCAATGTATTTTCTAGAACCAAGAGAGAAAAAGCACTATGAATCTCCTAATGAAACCACCATATTTGAATCGATAGAAACAAAGCATAACATCCCTACCAACAGGAGTGACAAACCCTGGAGAAATCTGTATGAATTGACCTAATGTTCTTAGCTGATTAATTTATAGAGAACCACGGATTCTTCCCCGACCCGAAGTTGGTAACAACCCACCCCTATCAAACAAAATCCTAGTAAGAATTCAAATGGAATAATGGTGTTTTGTCCTCCTCCTGGGGTGTATTCTTCCTATTTCAATCTAGGATCTAGGGTTTTCGAGCCTTAAATCTACCCCATAAATCTACCCTCTATATTTTGTTCTAAAATAGAAGATTTGCAAGTCGTGGCGTTTTACCTATTGAAATCTCTGGGTTTTCCCCTAGATCAGTTGCCAAGATGAGCCCTAAATGTGGTCTTAAATATGAGGAAGACGAAGGAGTACTCGAAAGTATTTCTTTTCACCCATTCATTGAAGGGTTTGGTCCTTCCCAAATTGTTTTCTAGCTACCTATTATATACGTATTAACAAATTCTTGTAAGCTCCCTATATCATTTAAGCCCGATGAACAAAGAGATGACCCAGACAGTCAATAATAGAGTTGAACCCAGCCCAAGAAAGACCGAACGACCTACTTTCAAGGTTAGATCGGCCTACTCATTCTCACGAGAATGGTGGTGGACCATATATAATATCTTGGTAAGTCAGTTAGATAAGATAGTTTCACCCACTCAGGAAAGAACGTTTTCTTTATATGGAGGAAAGCACTTGAGCGAGGTTGACTGATCCAGACCAGACCGTTTGATGGAAATGAAGGCTTTAGAGGAAGTAAATCCAGTCACTCGAGCCCGCAATGAATGCCAGTAAACATCAATCTACCTTAAAATTTTAATTTCCTTGTGTGGCGGCCCCTAAAAAGGGAGGAGAAGGGAAAAAAAGCCTACAGGCCTTCCCTTACGGCGAGTGAACCTGATTATCCCGATCGTGGTTGAGGAAATAGGTTAGGCGAAGCTTGATTATTAGGTTGATTGGGGTTCGATTAGTTGTTTTATGGCAACATCTATAATATCTCGATCAGTCAGTCCTTCTAATGACCAATTAAGGCAGTCAGTATTAGAACGACTAACCCCTTGCCTTATTAGGTAAGTCTTTGAACTACTCCCCGTTTTATGAGGTTAGTATGATGACAATTCCCTGATTTAGTAATTTGACATTTACATTAGTATCCGACTCACATAGAAAGCTAATAGTAGTTCAAACTCCTTTCACTCTTACCCCTCATGCTATTAAGTGGAATCCCAGCAGTTCTAGTCTCGCCCGGCTGAAACCCTTATACCGAAGATCTCGTGTTCAAATAAACTATTCTTTCCGTCTCAAAGCGGGCTCTGACATTTAGATCGAGGGGATTTTCATTCCTAAATAAAGCCACCTTCCAAATCATTAGGTCCAGGATTCGATTCCTAATGCCTAACGGCGACTAAATATTCTTCCCCTAGGAAATTGTACCACATAATCTAATATGTAATTCGGCCTCACCTTAAACGCTAACCCCGTATTATCTTCTATCAAAGGCTCAGGCTAAGTAAGCGCTAAATAAAAACTTGAAGCTTTTCACTAAAGTGTCGAACCCTAAATCCTATGTCGCAAGAAATGGTCGGGTTCAGGCGCACAAACAACAAAACAATGAACACGTGCAAAACCACTTGTGTAAGCTTTTCCGAAACAAGTGCTCAAAGGAATTGTGATGTTCCGCTGATCTGCCTCTCAAATCAAGCTGAAGGGGCTTTCCAATCACTCTCAATGAATGGTTAAGAAAGTCCACCAATTTAGGATCATACGCCAAGAGTATTCAGAGAGGGCTAGAGGATAGATACATTCAGGAGAGGGGGGGGATAGATAGATACATTCAGGAGAGGGGGGGATAGATAGATACATTCAGGTCAGGGAGGTTGAGCCATTGACCCTAAGTCTAGAGAGAGCTAACAGCCCACCAAGTAAGGTACCCGCCAAGGAAAACATGTGAGTGCACCAAGTGAAGTGGGTACACCAAGTGAAGTGAGTACACACGCAATATGCTAGAGAGTGTGCCTAGCATGTGAAGCAAGGAAATCGATGGCTTTCTTTTTTAGACTTGGCACCCCGGAAGTAGTGCAGCCGGGGTTGGCCGAGAAGAGATGTCCCCAATGTTCCCTCCAGATTGAAACCCCCCAGCAGGTATATTAGGTGTCAAAGACTTGGTAATCTATCTTCCCATTCTTTCTCTATCTGTTCTATCTCTAGTTACCGATGTCTAGTTACCCTCCCTATCGTTATCCTTAATTACTGCCCTTATTCTTATGCCGGGGCCTGGCCAATATATAAGGAGTTACCGGGCCTCGGTAAGGGGCTTGCTTTTTTCTATTTATAGTTAATGGGTTATCCCTATCTCTAGTTATTTACCCCCTATAGTTACTAGGTTACTGCTCGTATAGTTACTGCTTCACCCTCGTTAAGGGGCGTTACCTGGTCTATTTCTAGTTACCGGGACCAGGTATCAGGTGGGTCTTAGGTTCACCTGGGGATCAAGGTAGGCTCCTGAATCAGGTAGTTTACCTCTACCTCAGGCCGGTAGTTTAGTACGGCTACCGGAGCTCGCTGGTTACCTGAGTGAGTAAGGTAGTTGAGGTAGGCTACCTTTCATGAATTATATATATAATTATGCATTTCTGATTCTTCTCTTCGACAATGCATATATTATATATGTAATTACGCTTTAGGCTCTCATAATCGATCGTACCATAATATCGTAGAATATCGTATACAAAGAAATATATAATTATATATGTTGCTGTGGACGAAGTCGTCGACCTCCAGAGGTGTCGACAGAAGAATAAAATAGATTCATCTGTCCCCCCTTCTGCAGGCACGGCGACCTGTGGGACCGATCAAGGCCTGGATCAGAAAAGGGCATTTGGTTATTGTTTTCTTTCAATTCCTTTTCAAACAATACCTGCTGGGTGGAGGGTCAGTCTACCGGTATCCGGTCCTGTCAATCGACTAGAAGTTCGATAAGACCCCATGGGAAAGCTCCGCAGGTAAACCCCCGTGCCACAATGGTTGTTGGGTTGAGCGTAGGCCAAAGGGTAGGGCTCTTAAAGAACGATTCGAGGTCTCTGTCGGATAGGCCCGATAGCAATACGTATATTTATGATCCGGATTTGACTGATAGGTCGCCTAACGCTTCGTATACGACTGAGCCATGCGATCCGCATGCTGACACTTCGCCTTCGTATTATCACGATTCTAGTTCTTGTGAGCCTGCTTTCAAGCCTTCAGATTCACCTTCTCGTTCTTTTAAGCCTCCTTCCGTACCTGCTTTTCAGTCCACCAGTCCATACTCTTAGCTCCCTTCCCTTTTTAGTGAAGCTTGTGAGACCTCTTAGTGTTTAGCCCTTACGATGAGCCTTTGAATGAGCCTGAGAGTGACTCTTTGCAGCCTGCCAAAAGGCCCCCCCTTCTTAAACGTAGTCTCAGTGGCACTATTATATGTATTCTGATCAGTAGTCAACGAGGTAGAGCTAGTGTCCTACTTTCTTCCCCTTCAAATTGTTATACATAAACGTATGCTTCAGAGAGTCACTCTTGTGATACTGCTTTTTATACTTGTGAGACTTACGCTTCGGATACACCTTCTGCTTCAGCTTTTACTTCGTAACCTGAGACACACACCTTATTTGCAGCCCACTTCACCTACTTTTTCTCCTTGCGAGTCCTTCCCCTTCTTTGCAGCCCGAAGACGATACCTACGATACTAACACTTCTGACCAGTACCCTTTCGATTCGACTAATTAGTAGTATAGACTTGCGAGTTGTAACACGAGTAGTACCCACAGCACAAAGAAGCCTTACGCATCGTATAGGTGGTGGTTCGGAAGGGCAAGGTAAACTACTGGATCAATCGGATCTACAGATGCTACACCTGTCCTTTGGTCGCCTAGTAAAGGTTAGCCGTGGGCCAAGGGTTGGCAAGTGTACCAACGTGTGGGTAAAGTGGTGATAAAATGCACGGAAATGGCCTTTTCAGAGGCTTTAGAAGGACTGATGCAAGCTCATATAGCTACTGATATTAGTACAGGTACAGCCATAGGGACTCCTACAAGTGCTACAGCTAGAGATTAGACAAGCAGACCAATACACACTTACTATCAACCATACTCAGAACCTTCAATCCACCAAGTTGGGAAGGAGAGAAATGACTAAAGTGGTATAAGGCTACGGGGTCTATGTATTCTGGTGGGTAAATATTTGGTGTGGAACCAAAGGGTTAGGGTTGGTTGTTCTGTCCTTACTTCCAAAGACAGACAGAAGGTAAGACCTACTCTTCTACCTGTCCTAGAGAGGTAGGGGAAGTAAGGATAAGCTTGACCCGTACTCATACTCATTAGGAAGCTAGGTCAGAATGCGATCAGCGTAAGCGTAGGTGTGAGTATTTGCTATAAAGATTAGTGGATAGTTGGCTAGATGGAAGTAGTAGTGGTAGGGGGACGGTTAGAATGGTCTTGGCTGTACTATTTGGTAGGGGTAGTTCAAGTTGCAGTTGATAGTAGTTCAAGTTAGGATCTGCCTTCTGATCGTCCTGATTGCTATGCCTCCCGCCCCATAGATAGGGAAGAAAGCTTGTCAGACGAGATAGGGAAGACAGCCAAGTAGGAAGGGTTAGATCGGATAGGAAGCTAGATAGATAGGCCAGGTTTATAGATAGGATTTACCACTCCAATCAATAGGCTTTGTAGGAACTTTCTGTCTGTGAAATTAGCTAACTACATATCCGCAGATTTCGGAGTTCTTTAGAAGGGAATTGCTCCGTTAATCATCTGTGTTACGGAGTTCTTTAGAAGGGAATTGCTCCGTTAATCATCTGTGTTGCGAAGTTCTTTACCACCTTGACCCACCGACCTAGAAGAATTTCATTTATTCCTTCGGCGATGAGGATGCGTAAGCAGGCTCGACCACTATTTACCCACCCACCCCAATCCCCGAGGCCCTTTTTCTCTTAATAGCAGAGCTCGGCGATAAGTTTTTCATGCCCCAACTAGGTCCACTGAATCCACATATACTCCTGCTGGTGGGTCTACTGCTGGATAAACTGCTTAGTCAACGGCTTAATCTTATGCTGCTACTGCTACTGTCTTTGCTTCTGTTTCTATCTGGATCTATTGCTGGTTTTGGCCGACTGGCAATGGCTTTGGATATAGTGACTGGTCTGGCTGGATAGGATGGATGGGAGGACGCTGGCTTGGGATGACTGGCCTTGCTTAGTGAGCGACCGTGGGAAATGAAAGAGGGAGAACCTGGCCTTATGACTTGATACACTAACCCGGTGTACCCGTAGTCAAAGTGGAAAATTGAAGAGTGATAAGGACCCGGAGGGCGCTTTCCTGTAATCAGGGAAGGAATGTATATCGCTTGTCTGTAATCAGACAAGGTGGCCTATCAGTTCTCCATTAGTAGCCCTGGTACCCGCTAAATTGGAGAGTTCAACACGCTTGCTCAAAGTGGGTAAATTAAGTAATAAAAGGGGAATCTTTCTCTGAACTGCCTACTCTCTTCCCGAAACTACCGCAAGTGACTGTTCTCTGTGCAGTGCCCACAGATCTCCTCGCTTATTGACTTGAACCACTGACCTAACGAGCTAACCTAACGGACAGAAGGAACTTACGGCACCTGACAAAGAGCAAACAGCTTATCTCAACTACTTTACTTGAGTCCCAGTACTGAACGACGTCACTTCAGGAGTTTCCTTCGGAAGGAAAGACTATATGAGCAAAACCACTAGCACTAGCACTTGCCCGGAGTATCGGTACCGCAAGCCGATAAATCAATCAATCACTTCCCTCTGCGATAAAAGGAGTGAAAGGCGATGAAAAGCGACTTAACAGCCATGAACCGAAGGACTAAAAAACGGAAAGAGCGTGCGAGAGGAGAGAACGAGCCCAGACGCCCCTCTTTCTCTCTACGACCACTTACAGCTGGAACTGAAAGTACAGACTCTCTAAGAAAAGCCACTTGCCGGACTGAAGGAATGAATTCATGAGCTGCTTTCCCGACAGCTAAAAGCCGAAAGCGATAGTACGAGAGAAAGCAGAGATAGACGAGTCTACTACTACTACTAGAGAACAGTAACTTGGCTAGCTGGCTCTCTTTCCTTTTCTTACTTAACCCGCTTACTGAAAGTATAGATTGAACCACTGACCTACGAGCAACTCGCACTAGCCGTAACAGCAACAGGAGTTTTCTTCCTCATCCGCTTCCTAGCCGGAAAAGAAGGAGTTTCTTCGAGCCAGGAAGAGCAAGAGTACCGCCCGAGAAGGAAGGTCACCCATTTCATCGAGACGGGGCACTCTAAATCGGTCAATAGGTAGACTCAGCTCTCCCATCACGCGCTTCCCCCCATACACTACTCAGCTCATAGGTAAAGGTGTCTCTGTGGGGGCGGGGAGAAAGAATTCACTCTGAATGGCGGGCGAAGAGGATACTTCCTACGTATATAGATGGTTGCATGAGCGAGATGAATCGGGAACTGGACCATAAATCCAGGGTGCAGAATAACTACTAGCTACTCTTGGAAAGAGACCAGATCCAACGTCGTTGATAGAGCACGAATCCTTCTACTCCAACCCAGCAAACGTAGGCTTGAGGGTAACTTGTTGCAACAAGCAACGGTACGAGAAAACAAGCAAGGGCAACTTGTTTTTCGGGCGCGTCTATTATGCGAAAGGGGCTTTTGCTGTTTATAATAGTGAGTCTAGCGCTACGCTTACGCGCACTGTAGTTTTCTTGCCCCGTCACCTTTCGCCCGCAGCGCGCTCGCTCGAATATTAGTCGCGCATGGTCGAAAGGAGTTTCTAATATAGTCGCGCGCGTTAGCGCACTGTAGTTTGATCGTAGGATGCGCGTGACTAAGGCCATTACGTCACCTTTCGCCCTAGGCGCGGACCGTTGCTTGTTGGATTCGAGATGATCGGGTGGGCACAGCAAATCTGAATAGGACGTGCTTACCATTCATATATCCTCTGATTCCTTCTTTCGAGACAGTGATTAGTTGGATCATGGTGAGGAACGGATTGCCAAGGAGAATCTCCGTTTCAAGTCCTTTTTTATGATAAAATCTAACTTTAGACAGTCGGATCTTCAATTCATGAATTCCTTGAACCCCAACCAAACCAATTGGTCTCGACTTGCTTTCCGTCTACTGCATTAATTCTTGCACCACACCTCTGCCAGTATTGACCCGGAACATATCCCGGCCGTATGCAGTTCAAATCTGAGCCAGAATCCAAGTTGGCATAAATGTCAGTGTGGGTTTTCCCGAAGACGTTTATTGAAAGATGTGTTACCCATTTCTGAGCTTGGTGTGACATAGCGCTGATAATACTTGCTTCCGCTGTGATCTCCATCTCACTCTGTGGAACTACATCACCTGTAGGCTTTTGTTCTTCAAGGATTGTGATACGACGATCAAGATCTTTGGTGTAGTTCTTCGGTTGTCTGAGCTCTGACTGCACTTATTGAAGGGATGGATAGTGAGAAGCTGAAGCTATATTTCTTTTAGAAAGAATGTCCACAGCTTTCATAGAGACCTGATGTGACTTTGGAAGTTCCCTTGAGATTCGACTTTTCCGCGAGTGCTTCTGCGATTGCTTAGAAAGGGTTGAGGATGATGAAGACTCTGATTCTGTTGAAGACGAGTTAACTTCTTTTCCCCTTCTTTCCGGATTTAGTTCCAGCCATTCCTATTCCTTCCTATAAGCCATTCCTTACTACCTCTCCTACCTTGAGTTAATGAGTAGTGGAGTAAAACCTTCTTACCTTCCTTTCCCTCTTATCTTTCTTATTAGCTGAATGAATGAGGGAGTAAGAAGCCTTCTTAGCTTCTTAGGTAGATAGGTCAAACCTTCTTAGCTTCTTTATGAGTAGCTGAATCATCTTCCTTCTCTTCTTCCTTGCCCTCCTAACGTCAAGCAAGCGGGATCCTTTCTTTAGTCTTTCTTCTTCCTTCGTGGAGTGGATTAGTAGTATCATCATATTCTTTATTAGCTTCCTTCTTATGTCCCTTCGGGGAGAGGCTGAATCATCTTCTTTTCTAAGCTTATTAATTAGGTGAGTAAAGCCTGGAATAATGAGTGAATGAGTTAAACCTTCCTTACAACCTTATTATTAGCTGAATGAATGATTAGGGAAGTCTGTCTTATACTACCTAGAAGTTTCCCTTACCTTTCTGAGCTTCTTATTAGATGAATGAATGAGTAGGATCAAGTGCCCCTTCGGGGAGCCTTTCCCTCCTTCCTTTCACCCTTAGGAATTTCCTTCACTGTACGATATTTCCTTCCCTTCTTAAACCCTTCGTTCAACTCGCCTGCAGGCAACAGGAGTCGATACATGATAACTGCTCGATGGCTTGCTATTGCGATTTCGGTTACGGTTCCTGTGGCGATTGCGAATAGACCGGCTCCTACTGCTCCTGCTCCTTCTGGTGTATCTGCTTGTCGCGGTTACTCTCCGGTTACTCTTCCTGCTGTGGTTACGATTTAGAATACATATGAGAAGGAGGCTCTGAAAGACCTACTCCTACTTTATATCATGGACTCGGGTTCTGGTTAACTACTCGTTTCACCTAAGGTTGCTACTAACAAGGCTATGAAAGAGGGAAAGACTACAAAAGACTCATCTTCCGGTTGCTAATATTCCTCTTATTCCTGTTCTGCTTGCTTTCCCACTGACTTTCGATTGGGATTTCTATTGGCTGGCGGGCGAGGAGATCCAATAGCCTGCTCCTGTTTCTGTAGCGGTTACTGTTATGGTTGCAGTTGCGGTATTCCTATTATGACTATTTATTGCTATTCCTATTTTCTATATATTACTACTCAAGTTCCTGTTTCGGTTTCGAAGCTCGAGAAGGTAAGGCGCTTGAGAAAGTAAGGGTAATTTCTTGCGAGCAAGCTCGCCCCTTACGGCATCTTGGCTACCCATGCGTCCACGAGAACCAGTTCCACGATCGGATTGTAGAAGCCTTCACCGAACCAGAGATCTTCGATCCTTTCAAGCTACAACCAGACAATAGAACAATGGATTTTGCCGTAAAGAAGTAAGTTTCCTTCATGTACTGGGGGAGAGCGGTAAGTTACATTCCCTATTGATTGGTTGGTAATTCTCCTTTCTAATAGAGTAGTGAGTTCCGCAGCTCCAGGATCTAACCTACTAGCTAGGGCGTTAAGAACCTACATGGATGGGGCGAATCTACCTAGCGTTAAGCGTTAAGATGGCCAGCGCAGCTCGCCTAACCAGCCGATAACGCCTAACCAGCTCGACTAACCATTGGTAAATAAAGATGGATGATGGATAGAAGGAAGGATGGATGATGGATGGAGGACCACACAGAGATGGACGATGGCTTCAAGGAGATGCGGTTATCCCTTACCTCTTGCTTTTATTTAGTTACACAACACAGGATTGGGATAACACAAATGAACACACAACTGATCGGAATCGGATCATCCAGAGTTTTCGTACCTCTCAACCAACCTTGCAAAGCGGAGAAGGATAGAATATCTAAGTCTTTATTACACTCAAACATTTATATAATTATATACGAGTCTCCAGTTTCCAATCTTTGATCAAAGGAACGCTCGGCAAAGCGGCTTCCATCAAAGCGTATCAGATACCAGATGGCACTGAAGGTCACTTAGGCGATATGAGCCATTTCCCCTAATATTTCCCTTCATACTCGAGCTCGGCGATCACCCTTTCTCGCACACATCTAAAAACACCCGAGTAACTCGGCGAGAAGTCATTGAATCGAGGAGAAGCTTATGAAATGGTACGACAAAGAAAGGCCCGGTAGGGTGAGCCTGCCGAACTCTCGACTATAAGGCCGCCATCGACTCGACCGAGGTTCCGAGGGAGAGGCCCGGTAGGGTGAGCTTGCCGAACTCTCGACAAAGGAGAGGGACTCACACATTCATATGGGTGAGGAATTATATATGTAATTATGCTTTCTGATCATCGGTCCATTATATATGTAATTATGCTTTCTGATCATCGGTCCATCGATTTCGCTCACTTCTGCCATTCATTTCTTCCAGTCATTCATTAGATATGTAACGGCTGTTTCTTTTGGTTGGTTGGGTAACGGCTCTGACAGGCTCTACCTTCAGGCTAAGCCTCTATCTATCCACGTCTCCTGGCTATGATCAGCTTGGATGGGCACATCTCTTCCTGTCTACAACTGGAAATGGTCTAGAAATAAAAGATTCTAGCTCTGACTGGCAAATATTCTAGGTTCTATCAAATAAAGAAACTGTAAATGACCTAACCTTAAGGCAGCAATTATTCTAGTGGTACCGGCTGCTGTCAAAGAATACTCTGACCTGCGGCTGTCTAAGATTGGCAGGATGTAAAATGACCAGCAGTCAATCCTCCCCTCCCTGTCCAATGAATGGCGCAGCCGCTCGGAATTGGCTTTCTCTGCTCTCCCAGAGCGCAAGAGAGCAGGGGTGGAGATAGCACTATCTTTCAGGGAATAGCCTTAGGTGGGAATAGCATACTAAAAACATAGGTCAAAATAGCGTTATATAGCCAGCATAACTAGGAATAGCCTCTCTCTCATAGCCGGGGAGGCCTCACCAGGGGGGTGGGTAACTTCCTTTTGACTTCCTTCTCTCCATCCCCACGGGGTAGTCTTGTTAGGCTAGGCTCCATCCCAATATCAGAGTTACGCTCCATCATCCCGGGGAGTTCAACTATGATTCCGGCATCTCCTCCTCCGGCAGGTTCATTGCCTTGCTGGCTTGCTTGCTCCCACAGGCCTTGCTTTTCTTCCCCACAGCAAGAGAGAATGCCTGAATTACTACTTCTCAGACCCTCTCCATTCACCGTAACAGGATATAACATATATGACTGAACGGGTATGCTTTAACGACTATCCAGTGGTGAACATCTCTCTTTTCTGTTGGCACCTTGTCATGGGTAGATCAGTATTTAGGGGAATCGGTGCACCTCACACTGGGGACTACCTTACATGCCTGAATGACACTACCTTACCTCCCTGAATGGCTCAACCTAGGCCCTTTCCTGAGCGTCTCCAGCCGAATCTCGAGTAGCCCAGCCCGAGTATCCAAGTCTGAGTAACCAAGCCAAGCAGCTGAGTATCCATCCCATTCGATTATCCCATTGGATTAGCGCGGTTGAATAGCGCAGTTGCTCCAAGCCTTTCCTCATATCCAAGCCATCCGAGTCGATTAGCCGCCAATCCAATTAGCCAAGCCAAGTCGAGTAGCCCCAGGTATTAAAACCGGTTCTGTATGGGTAAGCTCTGTAGGGGGGATGTTGTCCGTGGGAACACTTATCATTTGGGCAGTAGTAAGAACCTCTTTCGGGTTATAAATCAAGAACTATCCGGCGGATCACCCACCTCCAGGGCTATTGGCTTACCGTCTGGTAATTACCTCTTGGCATTGGCTAGTCTCTTGGCTATTCTTCATTCGTCCGTCCGTGGTGTGTACCCCTCCCTCTCAGAAGACTGTCCTGTTTTGCGCCGATGGCGGCGATGGCGGCCCTCCCCTGTCGGTCGAGCGAGAAATCCCTCACCATATGAATAGTGAGTACCTCCGGTCCTTCTTTGGTCGGTCGAGCGGGTTCGTACCTAACCCCCTCTCAGAAGACATTCAGTATTGATCAATCAATATCTAACTAAACATGCACATAGGTATAGTTCATGCACGAAGTCTAGGTTGGCTGAGTAGAGCTTAATGCACTGACAGGAACGCACCGACAGACCAGAGGTTCATAATGCTGCACTGAGTATAGCATCATTAATGCATCGACTAGAGGTTATTGCTGCACCTTCTATCTCATACGGACTCCTGGATCGACTGCTTCTAGCTCTCGAAATGGAACTGCTACTGATGCTTATTAAATTGGTGCTACTGAAGCTGGTGATGCTTTCTAATCTGAAACAATCCAGGGTACTCTACGGGTTCAACTGAATAAATGGCATCATTCACTGAGATTGGGTCAACAGAAAGGTAAACCACTGGAACTGGCTTTTATACGCGCACTAATGGATTGAGTTAGCGAGGTCACTGTATAGTGAAATAACTCCTTGCAAGTCCAGGAAAGTCCTGGCAATAGCCTCTCATTTTAGTGTTCACGTATTTACTCGTCTAACTTCGGTAACTAGAGATATAAATTGAATGTTAAAATTAGATATCTTTATATAAGATATTATGGTACGATCGATTATGAGAGCCTAAAGCGTAATTACGTATATACATAGAGATTCTCATTACGTTTATAATGGTTACATCATAACAGAGACGTTCTCTCGTGAAGGCCTCTATTGGTTCCAGAAAGCATAATGGAAGGGGGATTGGGTCCTGAAGGCAGCAGGGACTACGCAAGCTGATTGGCAGCAGTAATGCTTGGGGAAATACCGATTATTATGGATAAATTCTCTGAAAAGGTACGGACGGACAACAGCCAACGTAGTAATTAGTTTTAGGTGCACCAAGAGAGAGAGATCTTATCTGCTTGCCGGGTTCTTACGCTGCTGGCCGGTTTCAGTGAACAGAGAGAGGTGTTTTATTCTAAGTGGGTTGCTTGCCCGTTGACCGCTTGCCTCCTTGGTGGTTGTGGTGGTGACTCTCAATATGGTACCTTTTATTTATAACACGTGCCCTGTTAGTGAGCGAGCGAGCGAGTCAGTGAGTCAGTTAGTGAGTCAGTGAAGGGACTGATAGCCCGTGATAAGGATGGTGTTCTACGTGACCCGTTCTCAATACTCCGTGCCCTGTCAGTGAGTGAGGCGAGCGAGTAAGTCCTAGACTTTCCAAGGCCCTGTGGAATTGTGTTTGGATGAAGCAGGCACCCGGTAGGTTTCGGCGTGAAATGCCTAATCTAACTGCTCTGCTCGACCTAGACGCGATTCCAAAGGCAGGTGATCACTGGCTCACAGATGTTTATCAGTCTAGCAGTGTGACAAAGTATTAGTCTGATGTACTTTCGTCAATCTGAAAAACCTTATAAGATGCCTCTGTAGAGATATAAAACCCTCACCCTCATACCTAAGAGAAAAGGTTCCCGGTGAAAGGGTCAAGCTCTTCTGGCTGAAGGTTAAAGGTTCAATGTTCAAGGTTCTCAATCAATGTGAAATGCTCAAAGTAACCGGTGAATGGCGGTGAAAGGCAAAAGGGTCAGGCGGCAGAGGGTTCCAAGGTGACAGGTGAAGGGAGGTTCCCGGTGAAAGGTTTCTGATGAGAGGCACCTTCCTTCCGTCCGTTGGACCACCCCTGGCATAAGCTGTATTGCTTAATCGATAAATTGGTGGGCTTGGCGGGCTTCCGGATAGCATAAGGGGTTATACCAGCTTGGGGCTAGTTTGTCAATCTGGGGTTCGACCAAAAAAAAGCAATGGATCCCGTCCAACCGCCGTACCAGCCAGTGCAGCCGTACCAGGAAATCTACTAAAGCAAGATATCAAGGCCATGCCGATTGGTCTGGTCCGTGAATCCCCAAAGACCTGGTCAAATGCAGTGTGGTATAAAGCCCTTTTTGTGGGGAGGCAAATTCGGGTTCTCGAACTAGAATTTATCTTTAGGGAACTGGCTCAAATCGATTAGCGGAACCGCAGTTGAAGGTAATTAATTCAATAGCTAGCCCGACCTAATAAGTAGGAGTTCCGGATAGGATAGGGCCTAATCAAAAGGTGAACCATAAATAAGAATATCCCGGGTTAGAAGGACAGGGGGCTGAACAATGGAGCTCCCTTATAAAGAGATTGCCGCTAAGCCACATTCATCTAAGGGATGAAGAAGACTATCTGGTCTGGTCTAAGAACCCCAAATGGGACACTTCAAGCTTGGATAAATCCATGTTATTAGATAAATAACAGAAAAGGAAGGGTGGAAACTTGTGTATAAAATGAACCACTCAAATCCAAGATCTTTGTCTAGTTGGCACTTAGCAATAAAGCCCTGACATGGGAAATTCTTCAAAAGATATCCTGGCAAAGCCCTGGTTTCTGTGTGATGTGCAGGGGGGGTGGGGAAAGTACTTATCATATTCTTATGGAATGTACCTTTGAAAAGGAAGTATAGGAAGAAGTGCAAAGGTTAACAAGGGTTAGAGGCAAATGGGAAACATGGTGAAAACTATAAATGCTCTATTCTGGTACCTTTCTGATATCAATTTTTGACCTTCAAAGATCTGAGCAGAGGCACAAACAATGAACTACATGCTTGACTTCATTTGATTCAATGGGGCCATATCTAATCTCCTCTGTCGGTAAGTCCTTCTTTTTATTCTCTCGGGCACTTCATCAGTCAAGGTGTTGCTAGGTTCCTTCTCCTTCCTCTCGGCTAGTGATGTGGGCCCGCCTTCCCTCTCTTTCGGGTAAGGTAGGACCCCGTGCAGTGAGGTAATCACATTGCATTGTTCCGTATCGGTAAGGGTTGTCAACGGATGTCATAACATTCCCATGTTTCTGTAGAGTTCGAGGGTCAAGGGCTAATGTTTTGTTGAGGTCGATAAGGAAGGAAGGTCGAAACCGCCTCGCCTCGGTGGGGGGAATGCGACTTCAGGCATTGGGCCGATTCACCACAGCATTCTCCATAGTATGGATAGATGAGGCCGCCATCGATTTATCGCTCATCCATCATATGGGTGAGGGCCTTCAATTGCTTAATAGAAGAGCATCTTCAGATACTATGAATGGCTGCACAATGATGAATTTGGATGCTGCTGAACAGAGTGTCCTGTAGCTTAATAGAGGGGACGACTCCAGACCATGAAGATGCTACAAAACAAAACTTTCAGTAGTATGACTACTTATAGGGGCCGCCTTCAAGCCATGAATTTCGCTCTGGTTTGTGCATGAAAACTCGCCAGCACTGTGAAGGATTGCCCCAGCTGAGGAAGTGATATTTTTAGTGACCTTCACGGCACCAGCAAAATCGAGCACAATGAGCCCCCCAGAATCTTCTTTTTCACTGCAACGAAACACTTCTATTTAGAATGTCCAAGGCTTTGATACCATGTGATATTTGGCTCGAAACCGAACCACCCAAGATCTAGAATATAAAAAGAAAAACACCACTCAAGAAGTAAAGCCAGATCTGTAAAGGTCCCGGAGGGGCTTGCGCTTCTGAGGGCAAGGTATTGCTATGCTCAAGCTTTGAGGGGAAGAAATATGAGTGATAACTCAGGTAAGTGATAACCAGAGCTACGCTTCTCTCTAATGAGATTAGCTTGCTTGCGCGTAGAGGTACAAATCCGTGCGTTTGTTGTCTCTGTCTGTAGAGGAACAGTACGATCCTGGACTGGCCTCTTTCGCATGACCTGGAGAGGAATAGGTCCGTGCTACTAGAAGGCCTCTGAACTCCTCCCTCAAGACACTGGTTGCCATGGGGACGGGGTAGCCCCGACTTCCACAGGTCCTTGGTTCAACCTCCTAATGGGAATTTAGGTCCTTGCGCGAGCGTGTGTGAATTTGTGTTATCCCTGCGAGAAGGCATAGCATCAGGTTATCACTTAAGCATAGCGGCGGCGGTAAGGCCGAAAATGAATGAGAGCCCTGAGCAGAGCTCAGGTAAGACCGACCTTTGCTATGCTCAGGTCAGTGACCTGAGAAGGTAAGGGCTATGCCGCTATGCTTATCCTGAGCTATGCGCCTGAGCTGGCCTTCGCTATGCTCGCTCTTTGAGGGGAATAAATCAATGTCTTCGCTATGCTCAAGACACCTGAGCCTCAGGTAAGCTTCGCTATGCGTAAGACCGGTCAAATCTATGCGACCTTAGCGCCCTATATTTCCCCCAAAGCCCGAGCTAGCTCAGCTCAGGGTTCTTTCACTCACTATCGATCTACGTTGCCGTAACAAATTATGAGGTTCCTCGAGTGAGTGCCACGGAAGGTAATGCCACCGACTGCGGCGGGGCGCTATTGGCCAGCCCACTAATCGTTATATCCTCGGGCTTCGGTTCGGGCTCCGCGTTTCGAGTTCGTTGTCCTAACCGTCTCCTCCGCTCCACTCCACTGGAGCCCCCCTTATTATTTCATTTATTACTAGCTAGAGAGGCTCCTCTCGTCCCTACTGCTCTAGCCACGATATCGCTATAATAGCTCCTTAGGTAGCTCGCACCTGAACCGAATTGGCCTGTTCGAGAAGGTGCGGCTGAGCCAGAGTGGGCTCAGCAGTCGGCCTATGTATCCGGGCGCACGCGTAGAGGCATGATTGGTTCCACGAATCTCACTGCACTGACCGTGGCAAACTCCTTCTCGTTGCACCAAAATGGAAGTCTGATTCAAACGACCGGGTACAGCATCACATTTGACACCTGAGGGAGGTACAGCCCAACTATGAAGTACATCAGCAGATGTTACAATCATACGTAGAGGAGTTTTGGCCGGTACAACCACTCGATTGTCCACTTCTAATAAACGTGATTGACCCAATTCTAAATCATCCTCTGGAATCGTATAGCTGTCAAAAGTTGGTGACTGTTCATCGGAACTGTTATAGTCTGAATACTCATAAGGTTGGGTCGACGCCCAGCCCTTGTTCGGGTACATCCGCCTCCCCCCAAACGGTACTTGCAAGTTTCCCCGCAAAAAGCTCTCCACGCCTACCCTACCATTGACACTCGGGCAGTCTACTATTATCCAGTAAGGTGGTTCCCCCCCTCTCTCAGGCAGGTAAAGACCGTAAGACGTACGTGGATCGAAGGCCCTAATCAATCTATATTGACTCGTATGATTTCGTTTACTTTAGAGAGCATAAAGATCAAGGTCCCGGAGGGGCTTGCGCTTCTGAGGGCAAGGAGAGAAGTACTTGACACAACTCCCTAGCCTTTAGATGCTGCCTCTGAATGTACGGTCTTTAGGCACTCGACCGAAGGCCCGGTAGGCCCGGTAGGGTGAGCCTGCCGAACTCTCGACAACAGGCCCGAAGGGTGAGGTAACGTGGGAGGGTGAGCTTGCCGAACTCTCGACACAAGGCCGCCATCAGACGAGCAACTCTCTTTTGGGGGAGGGGGTGAGGGTGAGCCTGCCGAACTCTCGACAACCGGAGAGGTTACGAACGATGGCGGCTCCCGACCAAAGGAAAGCTTTCCTGTCACGAAGTATACTTACCCCCTCTAAGAACCACCCTCACCCGGGCTAACAGCTTTTGACCAGATCCTTCAATCCAACCAACCAATCTGGGCGGGTAAGGTCCTGACTGGAAGAAATGCATAATTACATATATAATGATATATATATTTGGATATTACGACCGGGCCTTTGGTAAAGTGGCTTTTCGCTCCTTGAGGGGAAGAAAGAAAAGTACCCTTACTTTTACCTTAGAAATAAGGGTTTCCCAGGACCTATAAAGGAGCGCGGTAATTCCGTGTATCATTATATACGTAATTACGTAATTGTCGCTCTTATGATCTCTACGCGTCATTTCGACGCTTTATCGAGCAGACACAATGCATTCTTTATAGAGGAGAGGTACGTAGTCGCTCGACTCAAAGGCCGCCATCGCGTTACTCTTTCCCCTTATTAAGATTACAGATTCCAAGAAAGCGCCGCGCTTTTAGTTCAGTGCGGTAGAACGTAGGTCTCCAAAACCTGATGTCGTGGGTTCAAATCCTACAGAGCGCGAGTAGTTCATCTATCTATACTAAGACAATCTCAAAGTATCTGCTGGGTATTTTTTCCTTTCAATCATACCTGTCCTGGCTTTTCTATTTGATCATCCAGTTATTTAGCCTTAATTGAGTCTAACACTTTAGAAACATCTAAGGGGAGATGGGCTACAACATATTCTATCTAAATGACCTCTCCCGTTGGTCGAGCCAGCTTTCGCTTCCTCAGGATCATATTAAATTATTTACCCTGTTACTTCCTTATAACACTACCCCATCTAGTATAAAACACTCACCCTTTTGACCCCCTTCTCACTACTTGCTGCGTTTACTTCTTATAGTCCGAAATAATCTCTCGATCTGGAACTGGCCCTTTTTCTTTCTTCAAAATAGGGGCGTTGAAGTTCCGCCTAAATATACCAACAGCATAATAAATAGAGACAGAGGAAAAGGTATTGGAAGCAAAAGTAGCAGATATAGTTTCGGGTGCAGTTTACCTCATTCATTGCCCACTATCAGCATGATAGGCGGGAGAGACAGTTGATCCTTGCCCTCAGAAGCGCAAGCCCCTTCGGGACCTTTTGTTGATCGAGTGAAAGCATCAGCTGGAACAAAGGAATCATGTGATAAGGCAGGTGCAGGTGCAGTTGAAGTAGCAACGGAGCAAGCAGCTAGCAGAGACTGCTAAAAAGCCATCATCTCGACCAGCAGCACCACAAAGCGGGGGCAGATAAATAACCACTACTAGCGGATCCGGTTCCAGCTTCTCCACCACTTTCACCTCGCCTAGCAATAGTTCAATAATAGCCTGCAACATCCCTTTCAGATAAAGCAGATTCATATCCAGTTCCAAAGCTAGTTTTTTTTCTGTCCGTTTATTCAGTTTACCAAGCTGATGGACTTGAACCCATTGATTCATCAAGAACAGAGCAAGCAGAGGTAACAGAGGAAAAACAAGTATATCCTTAGGCAGAGGTCCTAGCTTTCCTTCGCCCGGAGACAAGGCCAATCGCTAAGCTAGCATTACTTCTGGTTCCAGGGCCTGTAGCACCCATAGCCTGTTCGAAAGTCATCACCTATTCGCCCGGATCCATTACTATATATTATATCTACCCAATCTAAGTCCCGGTCCTAATCGATAGTGAGGTGAGTGATCCAGCCACTTTGATCTGAGCGGTACCTTGAAACCAATTCCGCTTCCATAAGGCCCACCATAGTAGCCCTAATCTAACCTATAATCAATCTGAGAACATGGATAATGCATTGATGCTGCTCACTGGTTACATACAATAGAGAAACGCAATCCAATCTCGGCAGGCCAGGGTGGGTTTAGTTCGTTGTTCTCCACTCGGGCAAATCAGTCGAGTATCCCGCCGAAAGTCGAACTTCCCATCAATCCTTTTCTGTGCCAATCTTTTTCTGTACCTCCGTGCCTTTTGTCCAAAGTCCCCTGCTATGACTGATTATTGACCGATTGCTTCTTCTCCTATCTTGCTACTTACGGAGGAGGCTTATAAACTGCCCCATTATGGTAACCTTTTGACCCAGGAGGCTTCTTCGGCTTATTCCTATTATCCATCCTCTCCTTCTCCTTCAACCAGGATGGCTCTTTCGGCTTATTGGTGTCCTGAGCAGGTATCCTAGTTTTACCTAGTTTAGCCTCCAGTCTAACGATCTCTTCATTCTTCTGCTTAAGAACCTTAATAAGCTGCTCATTATGTTCTTTGTAATTTGTTTCTTCAAAAGAAAGATCTGGGATATTATTAAGCCTATTATTCTCTTTAATAAGACTAGCATTAATCTCACGCATATCATCAAGTTTAGCATCCTTATCCTGAATAAGGATATTCAGCCTCTGCATCTTTTCAGAAATACGAGCATTAAAAGCAATCGTAGCCTTAGCCTGATCATCCATTATCTTAGCCTGATCATCCATCATCTTAGATAGAAGATCAATCCTCTTAGCATTAATAGCATTCTCTTTACGCAGATCATCAAGTTTAGCATCCTTATCCTGAAGAAGCTTATTCAGCTTCTGATTATTTTCAATAAGCTCATTCACTGACTACTTGGCACTGACCAGAGGTTATTGCACATGCGCACTTACAAGAGGTTCATTCCTGCATCGACAAGAGCTTAATGCACTGCCTAGCTGCACCTTCTAGCACTGGAAGAGTTCTATCACTGACCGTAGCTTCTAGGCAATGAGTATAAAGTCCATCCCGTTAGCCAAGCCGAGCAGCCAAGCCCAACCGAGTATCCAAGTCGAGTATCCCCGCCCAGTAGCTAAACCGAGTATCCCCACCCAGGTAATGGATCCATCCCGCCTAACATAGGTAAACGTGATGAGAAGGCATATTTTATGACAAATAAAATCCACTTTAGTTCCCCCGATGAGTGATTGTCACCACGATCCCCCAAAAACGAGGTTGTGAGAAAGGATGCGTAAGCAGGCTCGACCAACGGGAGAGGCAAAACATGAAATTAGAAGGTTGTCATATTATTAAGTACTCTTCAAAGTGCTGGCCTGGGCCAAACCTGGTAGGCCATTGGTCAATCAATCTATAAATCAATAGAATCTCTTGGACTTTTTGTACTTGGTTGGCTAAAGGTGATAGGGTAATACATCCTGGCAAAAGGGTCAAGGTTCAAAGTTTCTGTGGTACTTGGTGAGGCTGGTGATGAAGGCGTAAGTTGACAGGTGTGAGGTGAGAGAGCCCCTCGGTGAAAGGAAAAAGGTGGCATAAATAGTCAAGGTGAAAGGTTCGAGGCAAAGGGGCGGTTTAATACTTCTGGCTCCTGGCTTCTAAGGTTACTTTGTTCCGAATAAGCGCCCGGAGCTAACCCGCTGAGCTCACTCCCAGTATGGACGGAGCAGAGGAGGACACCAATAAACCTACTCCAATTCTAGAAGTCCGGAAAACACTATTATATTAATAAGTTAGCACTAAATCTGCCGCACTGATAGCTAAGAAGCAAATTAGCACTTAACAACCTGACCTAGCCAATAAAAGCGTCCACCCATGGCTTGTGTTTCCGTCGTTTTTTGTACCTATTATATGGGTATTTGGATGGGTCCTGTGGCCTCGTCTTATGGCCGGGGCTATAGAGATGGGAGTTGGATTGATTTGCTACGATTGAGTGGGTAGGTTTGATTCGCCGCTAGTTTGTAATCTGCATTGGTATGATTGGCTTAGGTAGGTGCTGAGCGAGGTGTTTGAATATGGGACATTGTTCAGTCTTATTCGCTACGTTGTGTTTCTTCGATGTGATTGATTCGCATTGGTATGGATAGGTTTTATTTGCTACTGTGATTGACTGGGTTGGATGTGCTACATTGGGATGGATGGTGTGATTTGGTTAGTTGTAATTGGATGTTATACGTTAGCATGGGTTCCGGGCATTGATATGGGCAGCTACATTGGTATGGGTATGCGATGGATGGCGATGGGCAATGCAATGCGTTCGTGTCGGTTTTTCGTGAGCAGCTGGTAGGTCTCAGTGATTGTTATTGCTTCGTTGCGCTGCTAGGCGATGATGCGCGGTGTTCGTTCGTTCGGTTGTTGGTGACCGATTGTGAGCTCTGCTCACCCGATGTTACTCTGTGGTGTGTGATCCTGTTGTTGGTCTGGCAGCTTCTTCCTGTTGTTCATTGCTGGTTCTCGTGTGCTTTTTGGCCTATAGATTGAAACCGTTTATTCCAACCCAACCATCATGAGTTGAAGTTGCTCTGCCTATCGATGATAGCATGTTTGATGGTTCAAATTTGCATTTATGAGAGATTGTAGTGGGAGCGAGAGATTGTAATCATCTGCATCAGTTTTATTGGCTACGTGGTTGTTTCATTTCGGTGGTTTCGTTGCTTTGGTGATTATTGGATGCATTGCTGGGTTGTGGTGGGCAGTGGGCTAATGTATGCCCTGGACCGATGTGTGTTTCTGCTGATCGATTTATCTCCGATGGATATGTTACCGACCGCAATGTTTCCCCGACCAATGTGTGTCCCGCTCGACCAATATGTTCCTCCCGATGCCCGTGCGTTTGTCCTGCTGCCCCGCCTTGACCTGCCCTGTAATGTGTTTACAGATAAGATGGATATAAGGGTTCACTCTTTCTGACATTCGCGGTCCCAGTGCCATCATGACCCCGCCTAGTTTCTGTTCTAGATCGATATCGAGTTGGAGATCTACCAAGGGCTGAGGCACCGCCATTGGCATCCGAACGAGCATCCTTTCCTTGTCCCAGCTTCCCCTCGGTAGGTTTCAGATCCTTTTATACGAGCAGAAGCACCAGAGCAAGCAACAAAGAAAGCATCCAAGTCGCTAAGCGCAGTGCTAGGAACATATTCTGTGGTTTACCCATAAGCAGGGGCAGGAGCATAGCTGGGTTCATATAGAGTTTACTCAGCCGTTTCATAAAAATTTATTGATCGAGTTGATCGAGCTTCTCCATGCCTAGTTCCAGTCCTGGTTAAAGACCCAGAGCGAGCTACGGATCCATACCTAGTGAACCTTGTTGAGCCATAATCCATTGAGGTTGATCCCACAGTAGCAGTCTATCCTGTGCCAGTAGCATATATTCAACCCAAGAATGAACTATGCCAATCCTAACCTCCATGCTTTACCTTTTACGCCCATCCTTAATAAGGATCAGGATCAGCATAAAGAGAATTACTAAGCACAGGTCCTAGCTAAGGTGGTATGGAAAGGTCCAATTCCAGTTCCTTCCGTTTGAGCACCAATAGCAGCGGTTTATGTTGCAGAGGTCAAGGCAGAGTGAAAGGTCAAGGCATACAAGCCATCGCCTCGCTTAGCAACCCTTCCTGATAGAGAACCAGAAGCATTCAACAAGCAAGCAGCGGTAGCATCAGTTTTGATTAGTCCAGTCGATCCAGTTGAACCAGCAGATCCAGCAGCATATCTAGTAGCATCTCGCTCGCTAGCCAGCATCTCGTATGGATAAAGATCCAGTACCAGTAGCAGAGACAGGGACAGATAAAGATGCAGGAGAGGCACCAAGAGCAGCGGGAGCAAAGACAGCAGCGGAGCCAGTCCCTGGTTAAGAACCAACAAGCGCAGTAGACTTTGCTTCTGGGTTTCGATCTCGATCACGAACTGGCTCTCTATATACGTATATGGATGGATCTCACTCAATGACTGGATCAACTACTGTACCAACTTATAGCTATACTTCTGTCTTTGCTTCTACTGCTGGGTATTTATTTGTAGGATATACTAGTAGTGCTGGATCAAGGACTGGATCTACTATTGTTGGTACTGGTTCAACCGATGGATCAACAGAGTCGACTGGATCAACTACTACAACTACTCCAACTGGATCTTCTACAGCTATATCTATTACCGGTAATGGATATATAACTGGATAAACTAGGTAAGCTACTGACTCAACAGAACCAACCGGATCAACTGCAACTAGGTCTACTTCTAGGTATCTATCTTTAGCTACTGGTGCATCTGTATCTCGTCCTGGAACTGCGACTAATGGAACTGCTGAAGGATCTCTAACTAGTGCTGATAGGTCTCTTGCTAGGTATCTATATAAAGCTACAGGGTATGGATTGTGTTTGGAACTGCTACTGGGTATGTTACTAGATAAACTACTGGTGGTGCTTAAACTGATAGATCGACTTATGCTATTGGATATGCTTCAACGTATACTTAAACTGGTACTGCCTCTCTAGCTACTACTGCTACTTGTGTTACTGATGGATCTGGAACTGGAACTAAGACTAGCTTAGATGCTGGCACTTTCCCTGCTACTGGTACTAGGTTTCGATCTTGATAAAA